>CAUYUJ010017495.1:77500-234248 GCA_963575745.1 Prorocentrum cordatum | reverse complement strand
GCAGGGCGCGCGCGCGGGCGCGCCCGCGCGGGGCCTGCGCCCTCTGGGGCGCGCGGCGCGCCCACGCGCTCGAGCCGCGAGCAAAGCGCGCCTGCTCGCGCGCGCGCCCAGAAGAGAGAGGGGCTCGAGGGGGACCTCGAGGCGGGGAGAGAGCGGGGAACTCAGAGTTTGTTTTTTTAGCGGCTCGTCATATACACGCGCGTGCTATAATCTAGCAGCGCACGCGCATTTATACATACATAAACACCGATATATAGATTCCATTATACATACATAAATCTATATACACATACAAATACACATAACTGTCACATTGGCACATTGGCACATTGGTACATTGGCACATTGGCACATATGGCACATTGGCTCAGCGGTGAACGTCTATCTACCGCACGTAAAACAAACTAGAGACATCGCGAGGTCGTTCAACACCCAGCCGAAAGATCCGAAATAAAAAACCAAAGTTGAACCCACAAATGAATACATAAGGGCCGTCCCAATTAAATTGCAACGGCCCGACGTCAGGGGAAGTCTGACCAGACCCGCCGGGACCAACCTGCCGGAGGTGCGGAGTCCTTGACCTCCGGCAGCCGCGAGGTTTGTAGCCCCCGTGCCTCTGCCAGCGAATGCACCGACGCTTCCAGGTCGGCGGCTCGCTGCGCAAGTGGCTCGAGCTGGGCCTCCGGCGGCGGCTCTGCAGAAGAGCTCGCGGCGCGCCCCTGGCCGTCGAGCGGCCGCTCGCTGAGCGCCTCTTCAACGTATTCCAACACCGCGCTGGAAGCCCAGCGCCCGACCGTTTGGATGCTTGAGAGCGGCCATAAGGATCGCGCGTATCGTTTTGAACCAGAACGTCTCGCAGAGTGGCCTCCTAGCACAGGGCGCCCGTCGACCGCGAGGCGCTGCCAGCCCTGAAGGACTGCGGCCTTGGGCGCCGTGCCGCCGGCGACGTCTGGGAAAAACGGTTCTTCAAGCTCGCGCGCGTCCTGGGCGCGAGCGCCAGTAGCGCGGCGTCGCGCCTCATGTGCGCCGCCACTGCGTGCGCGGGGCACGAAACCTTGTCGAAGGTGCCCAACAGACATGTGCATTTCAGCGCGACGGCCGCGCCAGCACCCCAGGCGTCGGCCCTCGACACGGGGAGGCGCATTCGCACGCTCCCGGCCGAGGGAAAATCTACGTGAGCAAGCCTCGCTGCAGCCAGCTCGATATCACTGAGCAGAAAGCGCGTGGCTACCACCCAAACGCGCCATGGTGAGGCCAAGTCATGACCAGTAGCGCCTTGCAGAGACTCCAATACATCAGTCGGACGAAGCCCGTCTTCCCGCAACTCAGTGGCCATGCAATTCGGGCCAACACCTCGTCGGACTGACCTCTTGCACTGGTCGAAGGCCCGTGCGAGCTGCTGCGAAACAGGTGCGCCGCGTTCGATGTGCTCGAGCCGCAACTGATTGAGGTAGTGCTCTGCAGATTTGAACCGAACCCCCTTGAGAGCCGCAGCCACCGCGTGCAAGACGGCGACCTCTAAAGGGGAGGGCGCAGATACATCCGGAATGGGCGACGCCGCTTGCTCTGCCAATCTGCACACGTCAGCCCGCTTGCGAGACTGCCTCGCGGGAGGAATTCGCATAGAAGTCCTGTCTGAGAACGCCCAAAGCACTCGCGAAGCGCACGGGGTCACCAGCTTTGGACAAAGCTGCATTAATGAAACCCCTGATCTGCCAAGCATCTGGAAGTGGAGGCCTACGGAAGTCACGTCTTTGGAGATCGACGCTGGGAGTTCCAATGCGAAAGCTGCCATGCAGGCTGGCTGGGTAGCTGCACCAATTGACCGGCGCCTAAGGAGAGAACGCGGCCTGGTGATCTCCCGCGCGGCTGCGCCAGCGGCACGAACCTCGGTAGCGAACCGCTCGCGGCCGCGCCCAGAGCCAGGCATGGGATCACTGGAGCGTGGGTGACCACACTCGTGGTTGGCACGCCCGCTCGCTCGCCCATTGCTCCACCGTGCCGGAATCGGCGCGTGCCGCGTGCCAGAGCGCGAGGCGTAGCGAGGCCATTTGGAGGGCTGACCTCTGGACGGCGCGCCCCCAGCACTGCGAGGAGTGCTGATGGCGATCTGAGCCAAAACTGCAACGGCGGACAGATCAGAAGAAAACTGTCTCGATCACGTGCCGTCCAGGCTTCGACGGCAACCTGGTTCAACGCAGCGTGCGCCTCACCGAAAGCTGAAACAGTGACGCAAGGCACTCGTAGGCGCGCCGTTCGGCCGACAACTAAGCTCAAGGCAAGCGTGCGCCTCGCCGAGAGCTCAAACAGTGAAGTATGGCACTCGTAGGCGTGCTATTCGGCTCCGACGGAGAGCCCGAGCCTGGAGCTCCACGCGCCTCGCCGAAAGCTTACAGAGACAGCCACCAGGCTCAAGGTAAGCGAGGGCCTCGCCGAGAGCTCAAACATTGACAAATGGCACGCGTGGCGTGCCACTTGACTCCGACGCAATGCGCCTCGCCGAGAGCTTACAGAACGCACGGCTCAGACGGCGTAGGGGCACAAGAACAACGTGCGTTTCCAGAAAGCCGGAAAGCAGGCCTTACGCGCGAGCGCGCGGCCGTCCGCTGCGCCTCGCCGAGGACTCGGTCCAGGGGCCGAGCGACGAAGACGATTGCCTTCGCACCCAAGTCTGATCTTCGCGACGCGGGTCCCGGCGCCGAGACGTTGCTCAGAACGGCCGGCCGAAAGCGATTCCCAGAGGGGAAAAACGAGGAAGCGGAAGGAGGAAAGGGAGGAAGGGGAGGAAAGGGAAGGAAAAAGGTGATGGTGGCCTGCCCTGGATTGCCGAAGCGCCGGGCCTGGGGCGCAGCGTTCGGTCGAACAGCGGTAGGCCGAGGGCCAGCGCTGGTTCGGGCAGGGGGCTAGGGAAGATCTGGGCGAGAGCACTGCGACCATGGAGCGCGAAAATCTTCGCGCTCACCCGCCGAGGGGGGGGGAAGAGAACAGGGGGGGGGGAGAAGAGGGGGGGAACGAGGGGCGAGGACAAGGCGGGGGAGGAAGGGCATCTTCGCTCCTCTGCCGTGGACGCCAGCTCGCTCTGTGAGGCGGCCGGTCGGGAACCAGGCCTTGGACCGGCGATGCAGACGAGGAGGAACGAAAGACATGCATTTTTCCTCTATCGCGCTGGCCCGAGGGGCTGGGGGCGTCGCCTCGGGGAGGCGCGCTCGTATGTAAAGTTTCAAAACATCACCCCTGCGTGGGAAAGAACTGGAAAAATGCACCCCTCGGTCAGGGCAGGCGACGAAACGTTCAGACGCTCGTGGCTACCGTTGCCCACGCGCCGGCGCCCGACGTCGCTGCCCACAGCTCCGGCTGGGCCCTCGGGGGAGGCAGCCGGAAGTATGCGCGGGCTAGGGCGGGCACTGGCCGGGCCTTCGCGCCGACCAGTTCCGCGGGCTTTGCTGCGCGCTCCCGGGCGCGGAACGCCTGGACAGCCACTCAGCCACGACGTTCCAATGACCTGGAATGTGCGTGGGCTGCACCTCCCGGGCGCCCAGGCACTCAAATTCGATCGCCAGCTCGGCCCCGATGAAATTCATCACAGGGGATGAGCTGGACAGCTTCCCTGCGAGGTCCAGAGCGGCGGAGCTGTCGCCGCGCAAGTCCACCGTGGCCGACGACGCCCGCATGAAGCGGCCCCACAGCTTCAAGGCGACTAAGAGAGCGAGCGCCTCCAAGGCATGAGCCCCGGTGGACAAGAAGGAGCCTTTCGTCGTCATCCAGCACGTCGCTGTGGGCGTACTCCAAGACCTAACCGGATGCGAGGTGGGCCAGAAGCAGCCCCAAGCCCCACGGCGAAGCGTCCACTATGACAACGGTGGCCGGCGGGGGGCGCACCCAAGATCAGCGCCGGGTCAGTGGCCCCTGCATGTCGCGCCATAGCGTCGAGAGCCACTGGGCAGGCAAGGCGATCCGCTTGGCCGCCGCGGGCCCGCCCTTGGGGCGCGCGTCCTCTCTGAAAAGACGTCTGCGCTCCTCGGCGCCGGAGCGGATGCCCCTCTCTGCGGAGGCTGCGACCGCGCGCACGATGGACACGGCCAAGCAGATGCGAGGGGGCAGGCCTGCAACCCAGGAGCGTTTGCCCGCGCACCGCTTGAGCCCCCTGAGGCTGACCGTCGCCCCGGAGGCCAGGAGCTCGAGGGGGGCCAGGAGCTCCGCGACCATGCTTGCGAGGATGGACACGGTGATCTCTCGGGCAGCGACATGCCACTATGGAGGCCCCGATCCACACGACGGCGCTCCCCCGGACTGCTTTGAACCACGCGAATGAGCATCCGCAGCGCGAGGCCGAGCTGCCTGTCGCGCTGCGCTCTCGTGCCCCAGAGTGCCCAAATGGGGTCGCCCAGATGCAGCTGCATGCTGGCTTGGCGGTGGCCCAGGCCGGATTGCGCGAGCCTCGCCAACGCGGCTGCGACGCGCCACCAGATGAGCGGGGCGCCAGGGAGGCCGAAGCAGAGCGCGATCCACAGCGAGGGGCGGCCCGGCACCACGTCTGGCGACAAACAGTGGCGCAGCTCGTCTGGGTGCGTCCGCAGGTGCATGCAGGCGTCAGAAAAAATCGGCGATGACGAATTCCAAATCCACCGAAGAGCCGCCACTGCTGGGGGGCGACGCGTCGTGGACGAGCGCCAGAGTGTCGCGGATGGGATCACGGGCCCGCGGCAACACTGGTCGTTCTGGGACCCCGGTGCGGTTGTTGACCGGCGTCGGCCTGCTCCGCTTGAAGTCGACAATGATGATCCGCTTGACGCCCCCGTCTGGCTTCTCCTTGGTGATGAGCGCCATTCTGGAAATAGAGCCAACGGGAAACCTCTGCTGGGCAACGGAACGAGGAAGCGGAACTGCGAAATCCTGTTCCAAGTAGCGGTGCACCTCCGCCGCCGAGCCGCCAGGGTCGTCGGATATCGACTGGTACTTGAACACGCCTTGCGCCAGGGCTAAATCCAACGCGCCAGAAGGGGCCAGCGCTCTCGGCCGCGGGCACAGCGGGGAATACGCCGCAAGTGGGGATGGGCACCTCCACGCCCTGCAGCGCACCCACCTGGCACCAGTCCCGGAGGCAGGTTTCGGGGTCGCCAGGCGTGCAGCTGCTATGCTTGCAGCGGCGATGGGCTGCCCCCGCTCGTGCGCGATCTGGCTTTCAGGCGGGGCGCCGAGATGCTCGCGCAGCTGGGGTCTCGAGACCTCGACCAGGTGCCTGTCTGGGCCGGTGTAACTTTTGTCACCGAAGCGCCGCGCCGCAGCGGTAGCCTCCGGGCACTCCGAAACCCGGTCGTCGCACAACGCGGCCACCTCCTTGCCGAGGGGGCAGAGGCGCGGCAGGCGCGCGACGGAGGCCGCCGTTGAGCGCAGGCCACCAACGCAGAGATGGTTATCCTGCTCTCGGCGCTCCTGCCGAGAGGCGGGGCCGGCTGGCTGCCCGGCTGCCGCGGCGGCGCTGGTGGGGCGCCTGACTAAGGCGTTGCCACTGGCCCACTCGGCGACGGACCTAGGCGCTGTCGGGGGCCTCAGCGACAAGCGCCCAGCGACCCCGGAGCTCGGGTTAGCGGCGCCGGCAGTCCGGCGCCTTGCGCGAGGCACTTGGCGCACTTGTGGGCCCGGCCCCATCGGGCAAATCGAGGGCGCGCCCAGCTTGCCGCACTCGTTCGCCGGGTTGCCTTGGTTCCACTTCTTGCACACCTCGGGCCCCTGGGCTTTCTGGGAGTCGTTCGTCTGCTTGCGCGGACCCCCCGCCGAGCTGCCGCGGGGAGTCGGCGGGGAGTCGGCGGGGGGCCCCCATTACGCCTGCTGGGGGCGCTGCCGCTGCGCGCCGGTCTCGCGCCGCTCGCCCGCCGCGGAGCGCTGCTCTGTCGGCGGCGCGATGGCCGCGAGACCTCCTGGCAGGTGGGCCATGGCCACCGCCTCCTCGAGCGCGAGCAGGGCGCCACGACCGCCGCGCGCCTCCCACGCAGCAGCCGGATGCCGCGCGTGAGCATGCCAGAATGCCTCGTCGTCGGCCGCAAGGCGGTGCACGGTGGACCACGGCGCTGCCCTGTTTCAGTCTGGAGCAGGCGTCTGCCTGGCCGCCGGCCTGGCCTCGCAGCGGCGCTTGAGGCGGACCGTGTGCTCTGCGCGCAACTGGTCATCCGCCGTGGCAATCAGATGCCAGCACTCCGGCCATAGCTGCACGACCTTCCAGATGTTTTCCGCGTGGTGCTCGAGCGCCGGGCGGGCCACAGCCATGAGCATGATGCAGGCCGTGGCGAAAACCTTCCAGGCCGCCTCCCAGTGCTGCAAGTTCCCCGGACCGGGGAGCTCCCTGGCCGTGAAGGAGCCGTCGCCGGTCGGGCACCAGGCGCGGAACTTCACGGCACGCGCGCCCAAGCGGGCGAACGGCCCCCACGGCGCGAAGTCAGCGTGCGGCGAACAACCGCGGTCGTTGACCCTGTGGCTGAAGGCCGTCAGCTGCTCGCTCCACCGAAAGTTCCCCGTCCTCCGCCGGACCGGCGAGGACCTGCTGCTGGTAGATGGCGCGCCACTAAGCGCAAATGGGTGCATCAGCGACCCGCACCTCGCCATCGTCATCCTGGTCGAGCAAGCGCGGCGGACAATTTGACGCCGGCGCTGCCCTGGACCCGGCCGCGGCCGGACGGGTCGCAGGCGCCTGGAACGGATCCATGTCCACGAAGTCGCCCCATCTCTGTCCGCAGGCTGTCCACGAAATGCGTTTGCAGATGCGCCAAATGAAGCCCACCTGGCTTGCTTTCGAAAGGGTGAGCCCACGCATGGACGGCTCGTCCCCGGACCCGGCTTTGCTGTCAATCTGTGTGGTCATGATTGCCCCTCGACACTTTGAAACACACTGGCCGATAGACGCACACATGGGATAATTTCCGTCACTGCTGTCCATGACATGGCAGTGGCCTCTGTTGTAAACAATGCCATCGATCGCAGGGTAAGCAAGCCGCGCAGGCAAACGAAGTAAGAGAATAAAGGGAAGTACGTTAAGGGGGGATGGGGAAAAAACAAAGAGCATCGATGCTCGATCCACGTGGCTGCCTCGAACAAAGGGCTGGCATAGGAATGGGGAGAGCATAATGAAAGAGAAAGATGGGGAAAGATGGATACAATGGGATCATGACACCCGCCAACCATGCATAAGGAGTGCCATTGTCCTCAACTGACCTCAATAACGCAGCACAACGGACAGTCCCTCCACCTCACACGTCTCCGGCCGCGCATGTGACGAGGCATGCTTATCGACCTCACGCTGGAAATGCTCCGTTCCTATCAGATTGTATCACATCGCAAGGGCACAAAACTGGGTTCGTCTTCACGCGCCGCTCTGCAATCAAGACGGCATTGGCCATCGCGTGATCTTGACTGATCCACATGAAGTCCCACTTGGGCGCACAAGAGGCAATTGGAAAAGGCGTTGATACATGATCCAGCGTCTCAGCTGTGGATTCATCGGGGCGCTCAATGCAACCACGAGTGCTCAAAAAGGCCACTGCGTCGGGCGAGAGCGCACATGAGGACATGGACCCACGTGGCACATCGAAGGGCACGGGGGAAGACAAGGCGCAAGAACCGACAGGACACAGAAGGGGATCTGGAGGGCATCGGGGGACCTTCGATCTTGAAGGGCCGACAGACTGAGGTGAGCCGACTGTGACTGAGCAAAACCGCTCGGCGCGCCCTTGTTTCACAGTCAGGCTGCCGACCGAATAAATAAGTCCGCCCAACGAGTTCAGCACCAGCCCGGCCCAGCCCACGGGGGTCAGGTGCACCTCGAAAAGCAGCACGCCGGCCGCGATCGAGCACACGCCCTGCAGTAGGGAAAGAGGGTACTGCGCTCTCGCCTCTTCCCCCCTCCCCTCCCTTCCCCTCGCCTGCCGCTCACCCCCCTCCCTGTCTCCCTCCCTGCAGCCCTCCCCCCTTCCCCCTCCCCTCTGTCTCCTCTCCGTCTTCATCCCTCACCTCCTCCCCCCCCCTGCCACATGCCGCCCCTCTGCTCTGCCCATCCTCTCTCCCTCTCTCCCATCGCCCTCCCTGTCTCTGCTGCACCCCGCGCACCACGTCCCGCGCGGGAGGGCGAGGGGGAGACAGGAAGCCGGCCCCGGGCTTTGTGGGCAGCACACGCCACTCGGAGCGCAAGGGGCACGGCGTTTTCCCCACCACTTCTCAGGACCGCCATCGCTGGGCGGCAACTGCTGCGGCTACGACTGCGACCACGACAGCTGCAGCTACGCCTGCCAAAACCACTACCTCGGATGCCAGTACCGAAAGTGCGAGCGAACGCTGGTCCTACCAGTGCTGCCGCCACCGCTACCGCAGCCGGCATCACCGCTAGTGGCAGTAATGCTACCGATGCTGGTACTGCCTATGTGTGTTCCTGCTGTTCCTGCCACCGCCTACTCGAATACCACTGCTACAACTGCCACTGCTACCACTGCCACTGCCACCACTGCCACTGCCACTGCCACTGTTGGTGCTAAGGGTTGTTGCTGACACCGATAGTACTTAAAGCACCGCTACTACCACTGCCATCAAGAGTATCACCACGGCCACCACTACTATCACTGCTACTGACGCTACCACTGCTATGACAAATGGCGTTGCTGAGCACGGCCGCAACAGCAAGCGAATCACAAGAGGGAAATGCATGGTTACTGTTGCCGTAGTTATGGGTGCGATGAACATCGTAACGACTAAACAAACAAATAATAACCGCAGCATGGTATTGGACGGTGGACGGAAGTAAAGACCCTAACATCACAGAAAGCAGACGCGGGGTCAAATTGTGATGGCGGTGGACGAGGCGGTGCATAGATCGCAAAGCTGTGCAATCGCAAGCCTGTCCTGCGCGCCTGACATTGGATGCAGGACGAATCGCTTGGAATGCAGCGGTCGGTCTAAAAACGTCATGAAACTGCCAACCAGGCGCCTTCAATGCTCCAGCCACTGCAGTTGCCAACGGTGAGTTCGCCCTGGTACACCAGAAAGTCGTGAAGTTCAGCATCGCACCTGACACTAGGGAACACTCTCTCGGGAGGACATTGGCGAAGCGGAAACACAGCATCACCCAAATGCAGCACCCCTCCAGGATCACATTCGGCGGCGAGCGAGGGGAAGAAGTGAGAAGGAGCAGGCCTTCTCAGAAGGCGGCGGGTCTTCTCAGAAGCCATCTGGCCTTCTGAGAAGTTTCCTGTGTCTTCGGGGAAGGCTTAGAACACTTCTCAAAGACCGGAGGACTTCCGAGCCTTCTGAGAAGGCCCGCCCGAATTCACTTGCCCCCCGGGCTGGCCGCTGATACGTGACAGCCCTTGCATGCGGGAGAGATCCATCATATTTTCCACCTTGCAACTCTCTCCTGACTTACCCCTCTTTCCCCATCGAACTGCCTTGGCTGGAACTGGCTTCGCACGTCGCCAGCGGCATGCTCCTGTCTCAAACATGTCCCTCGCGCTCGCAAGAAGACCACAACTCACGAGACCGATGGGCGCAGCATCAGCTTCGACGGTCGATGTGAGATCGATCGCGCTGCACAGACGGCCTTCGGATCCGAGGCCACCCACGACGACGGCATAACCAATAACCGACCGAGCCGACAGCGAAACCGAAACCGCCCGACCGAAACCGACAGGCCGCAAGCAGCCCAAACGGGCGCAGCGACGCAGCGTCGAAACAACAGTCGACCGAACCGAACCGACTGAACGCAGCCGACTGCGACTGCGTGGTGCAATACACCTGTTGACATACATGTCGTGCAACCTATGTGAAGCAACATGTGCGGTGCAATATCCGCCACTGTGCCACGTGGCACGTTGAGGCGTGCTAGAACGCCAAGTGCTGTCTGGTACGGTTTCTGTAAACTTCGAAAGGCGCCCCCCACCTCCAGGCCGCATAGGGTCGCGTGCATCGGCCATGCTCCCGGGGTGTGCCTGGGTGGCCATCTTCCAATGGAGCCCAAGAGGCCTCCAAAAAGTTCCCCAAAAGGGCCCACAAGAGCAAGAAACTTTGATTCTCCTTGCGCATTTGAAGACTTCTGGCGGCCTCGTCTTTCGGGCTGTCCGACGCTCCAAGGCGGCCCAAGAGGTCCCAAAACAACCGCAAGGCAGCTAATGAGCCTCCACGAGGACCCCCAAACGGCTTCACAGCGCCCCGCCCCACGACGGCCCAAGAGGCGCCCAAAACGGCCAAGAGGACCCCAAGACGGCCCCAGGAGGGGCCCCCAGAAAGAGAACACGAACCGAAAATCCGACCCTTCCGTCCCTAGGGGACACCAGGACGCCCCAAAAGGCGCGCCAGAGGTCACAAAGAGGCCCCCAAATGGCCTCAACAGGGTTCAAAAATGCCTCCAAGAGACACCCGAAAACCTACCCACTAAACCCGAACGAACAACCATTAAGCTTAGAACCCACTCCCGCGCAATCATCCCGCCCACCCGCACCTTGGCTTGCAAAACCCATGCGGAGACGATTGCCATGAGTGATTGGTGTTGGCTGCTGCATTTATGAGGCCGCGCTGGCCCGCGCATGCTCGCGCGCGCGGCGGCCAGCTAGTTCGGCGCGACCGATGCGACCGCGGTATCATGGCAACGTCGACAAGGGTAAACACGATGATGGTACTAACGATGTTGGTGACGGTGTTGGCAACGACGACGGCACGGCCAGTGACGTCGCCGATGCTGGCCACACCGACGACGATGACGGCTTGCGTCGGTGATGAAAGTGTTGGAACGACTTCAGCATGCGCGCGAGTCCGACGCGCGAAAAAGGCCCGCATGGTGCTATGTGAAACGGATCGCGCCCCCCCCCAGCACGCGCGCACGGGGGTTCGAATGATTTCGGCATGCGGCGCGAGAGGCCGTTTTTGCCAGAACCCCACGAACATGTTCAAAGCCAGTGGTGCCCTTACGAATTCGCAAGAGCGCGAGCGCAGGCATTTTGGAAAACGGACGTTGCGAAACCACGTGTGTTTTGCATGGTGTCGGGACATTCGGATTTCAAATCCGCACGGTACCGAAGGTTTGTCTTATTTGTAGATATACATACATACATATACATACATGCAAGCATGCATACATACCGGCATACATACATACATACGTACATACATACATGTATATATAAACATATATATATACACGACGACGCGCGTCCGTACACTTCGTTTCACCCGTTGCAACATATTCTTGCGACAACACACGCCCACGGGCGTTCGAACTATTTCGACATGCGCGCCCGACGCCCCGTTTGGTGTGTATGCATGTATACACATATATAAGCACATGCATATATATATATGTATGCATGTATGTATATACATATATATGTGTATGTATATACAACGGATTTAATCTTATTATTATGCATATGTATATATCTATATATATAGGTATAAACGACGACGCGCGCGCGAACGCCGTCTCAGTTTCTGCAGGGGGTCTGGAAAACGAGCTGTTTTGGCAAACAAGTGCGCGCGTGCAATCTTTTGTTGTAGAGGATGACGGGGAAGGGGGGGCGACCCCCGATCGGTTGGGGCGGTGCAAGTTCATATTTCGGATGGACGACGGGGTAGAATCATAAGTCGATTGCAATACTCTGTGTCCCTCACTAGTTCTGAGCCCCCCGACTACTGGCACCCCCCGGACTGCAAACGCCCCCCCCGCCCCCCCCCCCCGACCACAGGCCCCGCCCCCCCCCCGCCCCCGGACTATAGTTGCCCCCTCCCGGACTACAAGTGCCCCTCTCCGGACTGCAGGCACCCCCCCCCGGACTACAGGCAGCCCCGTTAAGCGCTACAAATCCCACCCGAAGCAACAGGGCCCCGTCAATTCGCTATCCCCTGGGAGCCAAAGCGGCCCACCAAGCATCGACGAATAACATGGGCACGTATTCGGCGTTTGTGCATCTGCCCGCCCACCGCGCATCACCGTCGCCGTCGACGGGGAACAGGGCTTCGCTGAGATGATTCAGCTGGCTGCCAGACTGGGTCGACATTGGGGCCTTGCGCCCCCCCCCCGCTACGGGGAGTCGCGATTCCACAATAAACGCCTCCTTGATCCTCAAAGAATGCAGCCCCGAGGGACGAATGGGCATCGACGAATGACACGCGTGCTTCGACGAATGACAAGCGCGCCCCCCCCCGGACCACAGGCGCCCCCGCGCGGCCCCGCCCCCGGACTACCGGCGCCCCCCCCCCTGGACTACAGGCACCCATTCCCCGGACAACAGGCCCCACCCCCCCCCGGACTACTGCCCCCCCCCCCCCCCTCGGACTACATGCACCCACCCCGGACTACAGGTATTCCCAAAACTATTGCCGGACACAGAGTGCGCAAAGGGGAACAAATAAGCCTTGGGGGTAACAGTCTATTCTCTTGCTCGGAAAAACAATCTACGTTGTGCAACGCACGTTGCGCAGTTGATGTTGTGCAATGCGCGCGCGGTGCCATGCGTGCGCATGTATTCATATATATATATATATGTATATGTATATGTATATATATGTATATATGTGTGTGTGTGCGTGTGTGCGCGCGGTGCTATCTACGTTGCGCACTGTAGGTTGTGCAATCTACGCCGCGCAACCGACGCGCCGCCATCTTCGCGGCGCATTTCACCGGTGCTCGCAAAGAGTTGCCGACTCCATTGTTCGCGCAGTCACCCCGCATACCCGCCCGCAACTTGGTCTAAAAAGCCCGCGCGACGGCGATCGCGACGAGTGCTCAGCGCTGGCTTGGGCAGCTCTGCGGCCGCGCTAGCCTGCGGATGCTCGCGCGCGCAGTGGCTGGCGGGGCGCGGCGCGACCGACGCGGCCGCGGCGGCGCTGGCCGCCGGGCACTTCCCGACGGGCACTTCAGTTCGAGGCGGCGTCTTGTTGAAGCGCGGCAAAATGGCAACGCCGACAACGGTGGGCGCGACGACGAGAGCAGCGACGATGGCGACGACGGCGGCGACGAGGACGGCAAGGCAAATGACGGCGCCGATGCTGATCGCGCCCGCCGGCGACGCCCTCGCGCCGGCGCGCGCGGCCGACGCGCGCGGGCGGCCCGCGCGGCATTATTCGACGGGGGCCGCGCCCCCCCCCCCCCCCGGCGCACCCGCGCAAGGGCGCCCGGATAAAATCGAAATGCAGCGCGAGAGCCCCGAGTGGCAGATATTGATGACGCCGTTGCAAAGTCCGCGGTTTCCTTGAGAAGTCGCAAGAGCGCGCGCAGGCTGTTTTGGAAACTGACGCTGCAAAACCACACGTTCGTTCGCATGTATTCGGAACGCTCGATTTTAAATTCCCGGCGTGGCCAAATTGTTCGACAAATTGCGGCGCGCGCGCGACGACGCGCGCGCGCACTCCGCCCAATCTGTCGCCGCGGGATCTCGCGACAGCGCGCGCGCAAAGGCGCCCGAGCGATTTCGACGCGCGGGCGCGAGAGGCCCGCTGTCGTAGCACGCTATGAAACAGTTGAAAAACACGCGGCCCTCTCACGGATCCGCATAAGCGGGGTCTGTCATAAGGGAACCTTGAAGGTGGGCGACATTTGATGGGCGAGGACGAGGGGGGGGGGCGCGCGCCGGCCTGCCCAGGACTGCAGGGGCTCATATTTAAGATGGGCGACGGGGCAGACTCGCACAATGCAAATTGAAGCGCGAAAAAATGGGGCGCGGCAATTCCAGGGAGGGGGGGGCTAGATCATAATTTTCTTTTTAATGGAAAAATAACTTCTGTTCGCAATGAACGGTCAATCCGCTGCTCGCGCAATAACCCCCGCCCGCCCGCCTGCAACTTGGTTTGCACGCGCCCCTTCGGCGGCGGATGCGATGAGTGCTTGGCGTTGGCCGGTGCATCTCCGCATCTCTGCGGCCGCGCTAGACCGCGCGTGCTCGCGCGCGGCGGCCAGCCAGCGCGGCGCGACCGACGCGGCCGCGGCGGCGCCGATAGCCGGGGACATCCCAACGGGCACTTTTGTGCCAGTCTGCGACTAGGGCGGGCGCGGCACAATGGCAACGACGAACGGGGTGGAGGCGAGGACGATGGCAGCGACGCTGGCGACGACGATGACATCGACGACGGCGCGGCCAGCGACGGCGCCGATGCCGATCGCGCCGACGACCACGACGGCGCCCTAGCGTCGGCGACGAAAGCTTGGCAAGACTTCGACGCGCGAGAGGCCCGCGCGGAATTATAACGCGCGAGTCGCCCCCCCCCCGGCGCGCGCGCAAGGGCGCTGGGATGATTTCGACGCGCGGCGCGAGCGGCCCGTCTCGAGAACTGCATTGGAAACGTCGGAAAAGTTGCGGCTGCCCGAGGAAGCCGCACAAGCGCGAGCGCAAGTGTTTGAACATTCGCGCGGCATTTGTTTTTCCGCATATGCGTTCGGGGCGCTCGGCTTTGAAACCAGGGCGACACCTATGGTTACTTGCCGAAAAACTGGCGCGCGCGCGCGCGCGAGGGCGCGCGCGCGCCTCGCTCCACGTTTCGCAAGAGATTCTCGCGACAACACGCGCGCAGGGGCGCTCGGGCGATTTCGTCGCGCGCGCGCGGGGGGCCCGCTTGGCAGCATTTGATGAAACCGTTGCTCGATGTACGCTTGCCCTTACGAGTTTGCAAGAGCGCGGGTGCAAGCGCGTCTTGCATTGCGATGACGATGTCGCGAACCGGTGGTTTCCTGGGGAATTCGCTCGAGCGCGCGCGGGTTCGTCGAAAGGCCGGCGCTGCATGCCCGCGTGTTTTCTGTGAAACACTCAATGTTTGAATCATTGCGACATGATGTGCGTGACAGATGTCGGGGGGCGCGCGCGAAACGACGCGCGCGCGCACCTCGCCCCATGTCTTTTGCAAGGGACTTTTCTTCTCAAGAACCTGCAGGCGCGCGACCGCCAGCCTGTCCTTAAGAACCTAGGTTGCGAAACCATGTAGTCTCATGTGCGTCGGGACACTCGATGTTGAAATCCAAGCAACACGAAAGGTTCGCGAAGGATTTTGGCGCCCGCGCGCGTGCGACAACGCGAAAGAATGTGTTGCAGCGGTTTCGTGGAAACTCACGGTTTGCGATAACCTCATGCCCGTGAAAATAAACACAAGGGGATAATAAAGTTCGGGGTTCAGGGAGAGATAATAAAAGTAGCCCAGCAGACCTCAGCATAATCTCGAAGTAAGAGATGATCAAGAGGAGACCAAGCCGAGCACGTTTTGAGACATCCTGGGCGTTTAGTTTTCATAGAAATATCCTCAACAATGGCTTATCTCGCTGGAGACGTCCTCGACAAATCCCTTGTTTCGCTTGAGACATCCGCAAACTATTGCTTATTTCGCTTGAGACACAGTCAAACTATTGCTTATTTCGCTTGAGACATCAACCCCATGGATAATCAACCCCAGGGATAATCAAGTTCAGGCGAGCGTGCGGACAGATAGAAATATAAAAGAAGAAGAGAAGAGTAGAAGAATAATAAGAAGAGAAGAAGAAGAGGAGAAGAATAATACCAAGAAGAGAAGAATAAATGAAAAAAACAAAATTCCAAATCTATCAATTTTAATTTACAAGCGCTTTATGAAAATCGATGTTTTAAGTGCTCATGTAGGGTAGCTCATGTGCTTCAGTTTCCATGGGTAATCAACCCCAGGGATAAAAAAGTTCAGGCGCGCGCGGGGATAGATACAAATATAAAATACGGATAAAATACGAGATAAATGTGATCGCTTCGCTTGATGTTGCTATATCAACATCGCTTGATGTTGCTATCTCAACATAGCGTTCCGAGGTGATAATGAAGTTCGGCCTCAGCGCTCGCCGCCCAATTTGAATTTTGTATAGGGCGACGATAATCAACTCTAAACACTGAAGGGGGGGGGGTCCCTTTATTATCATCGGCATGCGGTTAAACGAATGCGCCTTCGGAAACTGTTGCTTTCGGAAGATGGGGGGGGGGGTCGATGCCGGCCGGCTTGCCCGGGTCAGACGAATTCAAAAAATTGGGTGGACGATGGGGCAAAATTATAAATGAATTGCAATGCGAAAAGGCGAATCGTCATTTCGGGGGGAGGGAGATCTTCTTGTTTTTAGCAAGGAGAAAACACGCGGTGCAATCTATGCGGGGCAATTCACTTGCAGAACTTGAACTTGTCAACTCCACTGCTCGCGCAACCATCCCACCCACCCACTCGCAATTTGGTTTGCAAAACCCATGCGGGAACGATTGCGACGAGTGCTGGGTGTTGGCTGGTGCATCTCTGCGGCCGTGCTGGCCCGCGCATGCTCGCGCGCGCAGCGGCCATCTATTTGGGCGCGACCGACGCGAACGCGGTGGCGCTGACCGCTCGGCACATCCCAGCGGGCACTCCAGTGCGAGTCGGCGGCTTGGGCGGGCGCCGCATCATGGCAACGTCGACAACCGTAGGCGCGATGATGCTAGTAGCAATATTGGCGGCGATGCTGACAGCGACGACGGGGCAGCCAGTGACGGCGCCGACGTCGACGACGACGAAGACGACGACGACGACGTCGACGACGACGAAGACGACGACGACGTCGCCAACGAAGACGACGACGAGGGAGGAGGACGACGACGGCGACAACGACGACAACGACGACAACGACGAGGGAGGGAGGACGGCGACGACGCGAACGACGAAGAAGGAGGAAGGACGGCGACGCCGACGACGAGAACGACGAGGGAGGAGGGAAGACGACGACGACAACGACAACGACGACGACGACGACGGCGACAAAATAGGAGGGACGACGACGAGACGCCGACGACGGACGACGACGACGACGACGAGAAAGGAGGAGGAAGGACGACCACGGCGAGAACGACGGAAACGACCACGACGCCAAAGAGGACGACGACGACGACGAACACGAGGAAAGACAGGGGACGACGTAGGCGACGACGACGACGACGACGAGGGAGGAGGGAGGACGGCGACGACGACGACGACGACGACGCAAGAGCGCGCGCGCGCGCACGCTTTTGCTGAAAGTCCGTGTTGCGAAACCTTGTGTTTTTACCTAACAGCGAAGACTGATAAGTTTCTAGTGGTGTCAAAGAGAGCAGCAGATGACTCCACAGGGGGTCCGGGGCCCGGGGCGGCTGCCGTCGAAGCCCAAATCGCCCGGGACATCCTCGCAAAATCCCTCTTGGCGCTGCTAAAACTCCATTCCCGGCGTACACTTTGGATGCCCGGAGCCAACTGTAGGCCACTTCGTGGTCTTCGAGTTCCCAGAACTCCATTCCCGGCGTACATTTTGGATGCCCGGAGCCAACTGTAGGCCACTTCGTGGTCTTCGAGTTCCCAGAACTCCATTCCCGGGCCACATTTTGGATGCCCGGAGCCAACTGTAGGCCACTTCGTGGTCTTCGAGTTTCCAGAACTCCATTCCCGGGCCACATTTTGGGTGCCCGGAGCCAACTGTAGGCCACTTCGTGGTCTTCGACTTCCCAGAACTCCATTCCCGGGCCACATTTTGAATGCCCGGAGGCTGAGGCACTGAGGCTGAGGCTAATGCTGAGGCAGGCTGAGGCTGAGGCTGAGGCAGGCTGAGGCTGAGGCAGAGGCTGAGGCTGAAGGCAGGCTGAGGCTGAGGCAGGCTGAGGCTGAGGCCGAGGCTGAAGGCAGACTGAGGCTGAGGCAGACGCTGAGGCAGGCTGAGGCTGAGGCTGAGGCTGATGCAGGCTGAGGCTGAGGCAGGCTGAGGCTGAGGCTGAGGCTGAGGCTGAGGCTGAAGGCAGGCTGAGGCTGAGGTTGAGGCAGGCTGAGGCTGAGGCTGAGGCAGGCTGATGCTGAGGCAGCCTGAGGCTGACGCTGAGGCTGAGGCTGAGGCAGGTAGCAGACGCTGAGGCAGGCTGAGGCAGACGCTGAGGCTGATGCAGGCTGAGGCTGAGGCAGGCTGAGGCTGAGGCTGAGGCTGAGGCTGAAGGCAGACTGAGGCTGAGGCTGAAGCAGGCTGAGGTTGAGGCTGAGGCAGGCTGAGGCAGGCTGAGGCTGAGAGTGAGGCAGGCTGATACTCAGGCAGGCTGAGGCTGAGGCTGTGATTGCGAATGCCGTTGCCACTGCGACTGTCATCGCGAATGCGACTGCGACTGTGAGAACGGCAAAATTCTACAACTGGATTCTGATCTGAATCTTAAGGAGAATGCTTCCAGATATGCTTCTACACATCGTTGTTCGGTTGCTTTGCCGGGATAATTGTAAGTTTGTTTATATTTCTCCACCGCCCGCGTGTGCGTCTCAGTGCGCGCGTGCACGGAGCGCGCCAGAGCCGAGTTCACGAGCACGGCGTCGATGACATGCGTAAGCTTCGTGGCAGCAAGCCCGCCCTCAAGAGGGTGGGCACCCAGGCAGCACGTGCCTGGATGCCTTGCTGCGGCCGCGTCGGCCAGAGTCTGCAAAGCAGGATGCCTCAAGAGGTCGATCCGGCCCAAAACACTCAGGAGTGCGAGCCTTCCGGAGTCAAGGCACGCGTGCGCTCAAGAGCACACGTGTGCGCACCTTCCCCCAGGGACAGCAGGTGCCCCGCCCGCCTGGAAGAGCAGGTCCTCCAGGCGGGCCCCTGGATCAACATGTGACCCTCGACAGGGAGACAAAATGTGCCGCACTGCCGACCTCGACCACCCGACGCTCAGGAGCTATCAGGAGGAAGGGGAGGGAGGAGGAAGCCAAAATTGGCAACAGACCCGTCTGCTAGCCCGCCGGTGCGTGCGCGCGCGTCGAAGCGAAACAAAGCTTCCGGCCTCCGGCCAGGTCATATTGTTTCTATTTCTCCACCGCCCGCGTGTGCGTCTCAGTGCGCGCGTGCACGGAGCGCGCCAGAGCCGAGCTCACGAGCACGGCGTCGATGACATGCGTAAGCTTCGTGGCAGCAAGCCCGCCCTCAAGAGGGTGGACACCCAGGCAGCACGTGCCTGGATGCCTTGCTGCGGCCGCGTCGGCCAGAGTCTGCAAAGCAGGATGCCTCAAGAGGTCGATCCGGCCCAAAACACTCAGGAGTGCGAGCCTTCCGGAGTCAAGGCACGCGTGCGCTCAAGAGCACACGTGTGCGCACCTTCCCCCAGGGACAGCAGGTGCCCCGCCCGCCTGGAAGAGCAGGTCCTCCAGGCGGGCCCCTGGATCAACATGTGACCCTCGACAGGGAGACAACATGTGCCGCACTGCCGACCAACATTCCCCAACCAAGTCTGAAAGCGGAACAGGCTCCAACTTTGCTCACGGGCTCCACGTTAGCTCGAGCAGCGTGTCCCTCCAAAGCAGCACGCACCGGCCCCAGACCACCTCACCGTACGAGGCAAGGCGTAATAACATGCATAATGAATGAAACGTGGGATGTGTGAAGATGAATTTCTCTGGATAACTGCCCGGATTTCCGCCCATTGTCACCGCGTGCATGAACAGAGCTCTCCTACGAACGTGGCCGAAATCCGGCGGCGCCGCTTGACTGCGAACGGGGGTGCTTCGCAACTGCCTCGTCCACCAGCTGGCCGATGCACTTCACCGCGAGGCTGATGCGCTTGAGGCCCCAATCCGGTAATCTCATCTCCGTCGCCTCCGCCGTCGCTTGGTCGATGTACTGCCTGGCAGTCTTGGCCTGCGTCCACCGGCCGAGGTGCTGCGTCGCGTCGTAGCTCGTGAACCGGGTAAAGTGCCAGGTGGCGCCGCCTCGCCTCAAGCAGTACGGCGTGAAACGAGGTGAGCTCATCCCAAACATCCGGCCCAACCTGGCGATCTCTGCCGCGAAGCCGGCGTAGCCCAGATCCATGATTTTCTCGTCGTGCCCGGTGTCCTGGGGGATCGCGCCCGCAAGCTTGAGAACCAGGGGGTCGTAAAACGTGACCTGCTCAGACGCCCCGCTCCGTTTCGCGCCTTTGCTGTCTGGTAGTGCAAGCGTGAGGAGCGAGCCGCCGCCATAGAGGCGGAACTGCCGGGAGGTGGCACCAACGACCTCGCCGACGCGAAGCAGGCCAACGAAGGAGAGGAGGATGCAGAACGCCAGCCGGACCTTGCCCTCGATGAGCGCCGCCGCAGCCATGCTGAGGACGAGGTCACGAGTAGCTGGGATTGCCCGGCGTCTGGCCGTAACCCGGGCCCAGTTTTTGAGGTAAACCTCAGCTGTTCCCAAGTGCCGCCGGCATTTCGGGTAGTGGCGCTTGAATGCGCTGACCAGGTCGCTGGCCCAATACTGTGGCAGGTCGTCCAAATAGAGGTGGTTGATGTATTCCCCGACTTCTTCGTCCAACTCGTCCAGAGATCGCGGCCACGGCCGCCTGTGCGAAGAAATGAATTCGAAAAAGCGTGCAAGACTGTGTCGGTATCGTCGCGCTGTGACTGGTTGTATTCCCTCGTGCTTGATGTGCGCCTTCCGGGCGACCATTTTCGGCCGCCTCCTAGTGCTACTCATCATCGCAATGCAGCCGCCGACTGGCGGCGTCGCTGTGGTTCCAGGCGGAGATCGTCCAGAAGGTGAGCACATACGTGTTGGACGCGAGGGAGAACGCCGCAAAACGGCGACACAACCGATTCAAGATACGCGACGAAGAGCGCCCCTTCGCCACCACGCAACTGACGACCCGACTATCAAATATATGGAAAAAGCGTATCTTGTGGAAGTCTTTGCTCCCAGCCTGCGCCCGCACGTAGTTCAAGAACGCTGCGAACTCTAGTGCGTTGATGTGCTGATGATGCTTCCAGCTGTAGCTTTGCACCGTCGCCCACTCCCAACAAAATGCCGGGTAGGGCACGTCCTGCCTGCAGCCGTCGAGGAGAGCCTGAGTGGAGAGCCTCACGTCCGACCCTCTGTAGTCGGCTTGCCGGAGCATCGCCTTCAAGCGGCCCTCCTCGAAGCCTCGGCGCATGGTAGACATCACCTTCAAGATCTTATCGATTACCTCGGGCTGCACCTCCGGGCCACGCAACCGGGCAGTGGCCTCGCCAAGGGCCCGTGCCAGCCACAAAGGCTGTTCTGAGGGCGCTGCAGGGAGCGTGGCGCCCTGAGCAGCAATGGCACCCTCAGCGGCCCATCCGGCCAGGAGGTCAGCCAGCTTCAAGGGGAAGTCTTCTGCGAACGCGCCCTGGCCCTCAGGAAGGCACATGCAAAACCCCTTGCCGAGGAGCGCGTCCAACTCCACGCTGTTGTGCAAGATCCGGAAGGGCGTGCCGATCTGCGAGCCAAAGCGGCACGTGCAAGAACACGAAGATAAGATTCCCTGCGTTCCGGCCGCTCTCTCCACGCCGGGCTGCCGCCGCAGCCAACTGCCAGACGGGTGCAAGATCAAGCAGAGTCTGCCTTCTGAACTTCGACTTTGGAGAGAATCGACTGCTGCCGCCACAGCGGCGTTCCAAGCGCGAAGACGCAAGAGCGCGCGCTGTGGTGCCCACGGCACTCCGGCTGGCCATGCAGGCTCTCGGAACCGGTCGTCTCGGTGATCGCACCCTCCAGGCAGCCAGGCTTCCAGAAAGCAACTGGCGCCCTTCTGGCACCGCGGCGGCGCTGGGCATGTACGAACCAAGACCCCCTTCGCGCGGATGGCGGTCGGCACGGCGGCGTCCGTCTCGAACCCGAACAGGGCCGCGTACGGCATCGTGAACATGCACTTCTGGCACCCGGTCTCCTCGTCGAAGTGCTGTCTGAGGCAGCCCTCAGAACACAGGGAAGCGCTGCGCCGAGCAGGACAAGGAAACATGCGTGCCCTCGGTGCCCGACCGCATGCACTGCACCTCGTAGGCGTCTCGTCGTCGTAGCGTTTCTCCTCGCCGTCCTCCTTCCTCTGGTCCTCGATGCCCATGCCGAGCTGCTCATTGAGATTCGCCGCCCTGTCTCCGCGTGCCTCGGCCGCGCCGGGGTCCAGGGCAGGGATCAGCGAGCGGGCCTCGGAAGCCCCCCCGCCTCTTTCCGAAGCGTCGCTCGAGCTGACGACGTTCCGGATCGATGCTCGCAGGTCGGTGAAGCAAAGCGGGAGCAAAGCCGAGGCGACAATGATCTCGTCGACGACCGGCGGCTCCGGCTCGAGGACGCCGCCCGGCGCGAGCTCGGCGGAGAGCACGAAAGTGAAGAGCTCCTGGAGGACCGCGTAGGCTGGGCGCCGGAAGTTCGCTGCGAAGCAGTAGCCTCCGACCCAGTGCTGGGCCGCGGCGGCAGGCCAGGCAGAAAGACACGACAGAGCGAGCGCCTTCCCGATAAGAACGTGGCCCTTGGAACGCTCGACCGCCAACGTGCCCTCGATGCCATCGAGCTCGCCCCCGAGGATCTGCCCGGCGAGCCCCTTAATCAAACTCTTCCCCGCGTTCAATGGTAGCCCAAGAGCCGAGCATGCCTGGACGAAACGTTCGTGCTCCGCCGAACCCTCAAAATCGAGGCTCTGGATGTTGTCCCGGACCACGCGCACCCGCCGAAGGAAGTCGAATCCGTCCATGCAGACGATGCTGATGTCGCCCTCGGGCAAAGGCTCGTTCTCGAGCAGCTCCGTAGACGGAGAAACCCCGCACAGGTCGAAGACGAACCGGCGAGCCATGCATTGCATGAGGTCGACTGCGCCGAGCCACCCCGTAGGGGCGGCTCGCATGGCGACGTAAACCATCTCGCCCGGGTCCCCGCCGAAGGCCGAAGCGGGCACCTTCTTCTCGAAGGCGAAGTACCCAGCCCACGCGGCAGGCATCCGGAACAAGTTGAAGCAGCTCTGCATGTCCTCGGAGTCCAACGTGAGCACCTCGTCGTCGTCCAAAAGCACCAGGCCCAGCTGTCCGAGGCAAGGGGGCATAGCGGCATCCCCCCGAAGAGGCCGAAAGAAGGCGTTCACCGGGCAGAACACGCAGATGAACCGAAGGAGCGTGACGACCGCCCCGTTCACCTCCTTCAGCTCGTCGACCCCCATAGCCCCGTTGAGGACTGGGACGCCGGCCGCATCCCGGAAGAGGTCCTCCTCCGCCACCTGCTCGAAGAGCCCCCTGGCGTGGCCAGCTTTGACCAGGGAGTACCACTCAGCGTCGGAGGCGTGGACCCGAGACTTGGGGGTGATCGCCGGCCACGCGCTCCGCGGAAGGAGGCGCCGAGTGGGGTCGGCTAAGTCGTCCCGCAACTCCTCGGAAACGAAATCGATTACCGGGAATAAGCACGCCGCGCCCACTGCAGGCCAGCAGGGAAGGACTTTGTCACAGATGAGCTGGCGCCTCCTCGACACCACCTCCCCGTGGTACCCGAGCTTCCTGTGGAGCATGTCGCCCCTGGCAGCCCGCAGACCGTACGGCGCGGCAGGGATGTCCAGGAATCGGCATACCGCCCCCCAGATATGATCGAGGGAGCAGCGCTGGGCAGCGCTCAGGAGAGGCGGCGCACGCGCGCACGTGGGCGCGCTGGACCACCCGGCGCATGCCAAGAAGTTGAGAGCGTCAACAACGAAGCAGGCCCAGGAGAGGCGCAAGCCGCCGGGACCTCGGCCAAGCGCCTGGCGGCCGCGCGAAGACGACGTTGTCGTAACGCCGGTGGCGGCGTCAGGAGGGCGCCAGGCGCCGCCGGGCGCCGTCGGGCGGTCCACGGGCGCTGTCGTAACGGCGGCGGCGTCGTCGGAAGGACGTCGGGCGCCGTCGGGCTCCGTCGGGCGGCCGCTGGGCGCTGTCGCACCGGCGCCGACGCGGGCGAGCTCGGCGAAGTACTTCGCTGCGAGGGCCGGGCACACAGGAAGCAGCTCGCGAAGTGAAGCCGTGGGCGGAGCGCCCGAAGCGCGGGCGGTGGAGTTGCCCTCTCCGCGGTCGCAGCCGGACCGAGCTGCCCCCATGGCCCGCGAGAACTCACCGAAGCGACCCGGCGAGAATCCCGCCCCGACGGCGAAGACGTGGAGCGCCTCGTAGGCGTTCGCCGCGTGCCCGCCTGCCTCGTCGAGCCAGCGCCTCCAGGAAGCCTCCCCGCAGGGAGGCGCTGAGCGGAGCGCCCGGGGGAGGAAGCCCAGGAGCTCCGCGAAGCCCTCGCTCAGCCTTGGTGCGGGGGCGCGCCCCAGCGGTCCTTGCCCCTGCCCCCCTTGTCCTTCTTGCTCTTGTCCTTGCCCTTGCCCTTGTCCTTGTCCTTGTCCTTGCCGCCCTTGCTGCTGCTGCTGGCGTAGTTGCTCCAGTCGTTCTCGTAGGAGCCGCCTTTGCCCCGGCCGTGCAGGCGCTGGTGGAGCTCCACCTCCTTCGTGGTCAGGTACTCCTCGCTCTTGCTCACGAGGTTGGTGCCCTCCTGGGGGACCAGCTCCAGGTACTGGGCCTTGTTCCAATCCCCCGTCGTCGCCGCGAGCTCCAACGCTTTCAGACGCTGCGCCGCAACGTCTGCTGCAGCCTGCGTGCGGCCCAGGGCGAGGTGGTCCAGGATGACAGCCAGGGTGTGCATCTCCCGGACGTTGCGTAAAGAGCTGGTCTTCTCCGTCGTGGGGCGCAGCACGTGGATGAAGTAGCTCTTGGCGCTCGCCGGCGCGTCGTCCTTGTCCCAGCTCCTCGCCTCCCCGTCCCTGCCCACGGTGTCCTCCATGAGCTGGAGGAGCTGCGTGGCCAGACGCCCTGGGTGCCTCGCGGCCCAAGACACTAGGCGGTCCTGGGAGGGCCGCCCTCCGGACGAGGAGGCGTCGGGAAAAAGCGACGACGAGCAGGAGCGGCTCCTGTCGCGGCGGCCCCTGCGACTCCTGGAGCGAGAGTCCCGGCGCCGCCGGCGCTCTGGCTCGCGCGAGCGCCGCCTCTTCTTCCGGGCCCTCTCGTACTCCCGCGGGTCGCTGGCGAAGACGCGGCGGGCGGCCTTCCTCTCTGCGCCCCCGCGGTCCTCCCTCGTGTCCCTGTTGTTCCTGTCCTCGTTGCCGTACCTCCTGCCGTGGTTCGCGTCCTCCCTTGCCTCTCTGCTCCTGCCCTGCTCCTGCCGCTGCCTGCCGCGGCTGCGTCCCCGCGTCTGCGTCCTCTCGCGCCGGCCGAGGCTGCGGTCCCGCCGCCGGTCCCCGTCGCGCTGGCCGCGGTCTGCCGCGCGAGCCGCGCTGCGGGAGTGACCGTTGGGCGGAGGCCGCTGGAGCCGCTCCTCCGGGTCTTCTGCAAGGCTGGACCTGAGAGCGTCGAGGTCGCCAGCGACGCCGCCACCAGGTCCCTCGAGGAGGACCGGGCGCGCGGCCCTCGGGGCGCTCCTGCGGTCCGGAGGGGGCTCCAGCGGCGGCGGCAAGGGCGGCTCGCGGCTCGGAGTCCGGCCGCCGGCAGGAGGGGTAGCGGGAGCGCAGGCCACCTGAAGGTTCGCGATCTTCTCCAGCAAGCTCTCATGCGTGCGCCGAGGGACCCAGGAAGCTGCACTGAGGTCCGGCTCCCGGGTGTTGGTGTTCAGCAGCCTCCATTTGCGAACCGGGACAACCGGCGCGCGCTTGAACAACTTCTCCTCGTCGTCACCTTTCCCGGCAGCGTGCCGGTACAACCCCGGATTGGGGTGGCCACCCTTGGAGAACATCCACCATGAGTAATATTCGTTCTCCGCGGACAGCATGGTGGCCTCGAATAGGCGGGCCTTCCCGCCAGAGCCGGCGACGACCAATAAACCTTTGCCTTGGTCATTGTTATAATCGTCGCGGCATTGAATCTCGATGACGTCCCCTGGGTGCCATTCCGCCCGACTGGCGAAGTCTGCATCCAAGTCAGGGCTCACCCAGGGGCCAACTGCGCAGCCAATCGCCATGGCTGAAACAATCGGTACAGAGTGAGGCACAATGCATTCAAATGATCGCGTGTGCGAGTCTTGAGCCAAAATGGCTACGGACTCGTCTGCTAGCCCGCCGGTGCGTGCGCGCGCGTGGAAGCGAAACAAAGCTTCCGGCCTCCGGCCAGGTCATATTTTTTGGACACGCGATGTTGAAACAATCCGTGTTGCGAAACCTTGTGTTTTTCACAACCAACTTGTGTTGCTGGGTAATCCGTTTTGAAGAGACGTCGCCCCGCGTTCCTCCTCCTCCTCCTCCTCCTCCTCCTCCTCTTCCTCCTCCTCTCCTCATCTTCCCCCTGCTCCCTCCTCCCTCCTCCCCTTCTTCCCTGCGTTTCGCCCACCAAATACAGCGTTTCGTCGCCCCACAACGAGCTCCACCGAAGGCCCCACTGCCACCGTCCACATGCGCCCACCCCCCCCACTCAGTACAGCGCTTCGTGGCCCCATAGGGAGCTCCACCGAAGGCCCCAGTGCCACCGTCCACATGCGCCCCCCCCCACTCGGTACAGCGCTTCGTGGCCCCATAGGGAGCTCCACCGAACGCCCCAGCGCCACCGTCCACATGCGTCCCCCCCACTCAGTACAGCGTTTCGTGGCCCCACAGGGAGCTCTACCGAAGGCCTCAGTGCCACCGTCCACATGCCTCCCCCCCAACTCAGTACAGCGTTTCGTGGCCCCTTAGGGAGCTCAACCGAAGGCCCCTGTCACCGTCCACATGCGCCCCCCCAAGCCAGCCCCGCTAGTCGTCCACATGCGCCCCCCCCACTCTACAGCACCAGCTGGCCCCAGTGCCACCGTCCACATGCGCCCCCCCCACTCAGTACAGCGTTTCGTGGCCCATAGGGAGCTCCACCGAAGGCCCCAGTGCCACCGTCCACATGCGCCCCCCCACTCAGTACAGCGTTTCGTGGCCCCATAGGGAGCTCCACCGAAGGCCCCAGTGCCACCGTCCACATGCGTCCCCCCACTCAGTACAGCGCTTCGTGGCCCCATAGGGAGCTCCACCGAAGGCCCCAGTGCCACCGTCCACATGCGTCCCCCCCACTCAGTACAGCGCTTCGTGGCCCCATAGGGAGCTCCACCGAAGGCCCCAGTGCCACCGTCCACATGCGTCCCCCCCACTCAGTACAGCGTTTCGTGGCCCCATAGGGAGCTCCACCGAAGGCCCCAGTGCCACCGTCCACATGCGTCCCCCCAAATTGAGTACAGCGCTTCGTGGCCCCATAAGGAGCCCAACTGAAGGCCCCAGTGCCACCGTCCACATGCGTCCCCCCCACTCAGTACAGCGCTTCGTGGCCCCATAGGGAGCTCCACCGAAGGCCTCAGTGCCACCGTCCACATGCACCCCCCCGAACTCAGTCCAGCGTTTCGTGGCCCCCTAGGGAGCTCCACCGAAGGCCCCAGTGCCACCGTCCACATGCGCCCCCCCCACTCAGTACAGCGCTTCGTGGCCCCCTAGGGAGCTCCACCGAAGGCCCCAGTACCACCATCCACATGCGTCCCCCCCACTCAGTACACCGCTTCGTGGCCCCATGCGGAGCCCCACCGAAGGTCACAGCGCTACCGTCCACATGCGCCCCCCCACTTAATACAGCGTTTCGTGGCCACATAGGGAACCCCACCGAAACCCGCAGTGGGACCGTCCGAACGCGTCTTGACACACCCAATTTGGCATTTTCACAAACCAATTACAGCGTTTCATGGCCCCACAGGGAACTCCACCGAGGGCCCCAGTGCCACCGTCCGCATGCGTCCCGTACACCCAATGTGGCATTTTCACCCACCCAGTGCAACGTTTCGTGGCCCCACAGGGAGCTCCACCGAAGGCCCCAGTGGGACCGTCCGCAAGCGTCCCGAAATACCCATTGTTGCATTTTCACCCACCCATTACAAAATTTCGTGGCCCCATAGGGAACTCCACCGAAGGCCCCTGTGCCACCGTCCGCATGCGTCCCGAAAACCCAACGTGGCATTTTTACAAGCCCAATACAGCGTTTCGTGGCCCCTTAGTGAGTTCCACCGAAGCCCCCGGCGGGACCGTCCGCATGCGCCCAGGAAACCCAATTTGGCATTTTCACCTGCCCAATACAGCGCTTCGTGGCCCCATCTGGAGTTCCACCGAAGCCTCCACTGGGACCGTCCGCGTGCGTCCCGGAAGCCCAATTTGGCAATTTCACTGACCCAGTGCAGCACTTCGTGGCCGCCCCATAAGGAGCTCCACCGAAGCCCCCACTGGGACCGTCCGCGTGCGCCCCGGAAACATTACTTGACACACCACTCACCCAGAACAGCGCTCCTCCCCACCCAGTGCAGCGCTTCGTGGCCCCATTGGGAGTTTCACCGAAGAAAATTTTGCCAATTCGCATATGGTTGGGTTCTTCGCCAGGATACTTGTAGGTGTTTTGGACACGCGATGTTGAAATCCTTCCGAAACCGATGGGTTTGGAAGGATTCCGGCATACGCGCGCGACGGCTCGCGCGCAAGCTCTTTTTGCAAATCCGTGTTGCGAGCCCCTGTGTTTTTGTATGTCGTTTGGAAACTCGATTGCGAAATCCTTCCGACAAACAGAGGTTTTGAAGGATTTCGGCATGCGCGCGCGACGAAGTGCGCGTGCGCACTTCGTCTCAGTGTTTTGAAAGGGCTTCGCCGAAACAGAAGTATTATGCTAGAACAAAAGATGTCCCCGCGTATTGTTTTTTATACGGGAACCTCAGGGGGGCCGATCCCGGCCCCTCCGGGATGGTGTAAATTCACATGTAGGATGGACATGTGGTCAGAATCGTATATGATTTGCATACCCGAAAGGGGGGGCGATAACGCCAGGGGGAGGGGTAGAGTCTATTCTCTTCTTAGAAAGGAGAACTGATTTAAACATACGAGTCGACACATCCCATGCTCTTGCAAACATCCCATCCACCCACCCGCAAGTGGGTTTGCAAAACCCACGCGGTGGCGATTGCGACGCACGTTCGGCGTTGGCTGGTGCATCTCTGCGGCCGCGCCAGCCCAAACGCGCACCGACCAGCCAGTCCGGCGCGACCGACGCGGCCGCGGCGGCGCTGACCGCTGGGCGGTTACTCCACTGAGAGCCAGCGACTTGGGCGGGCGCGGCACCAACGTCGATAACAGTAGACACGACGATGATAGCAGCGACGCTGGCGGCGATGTCGACAGCGACGAAGGCGCGGCCAGCGCGGGCGCCGATGCCGATCACGCCGACGACGATGACGGCGCCCTCGCGTCGGCGATGGAGGTTTTGGAAAGAGTTTGACACGGGCGCGCGGCCGACGCGGGAGAGTGGCCAGCAAGGAATTATTCGACGCGGATCGCGCCCCCTTGCTCCCCCATCCCAGAGCGCCCGCAATAGCGCGCGAATGATGTCGGCATGCGGCGCGAGAGGCCCAGTTGGCAGAATTTCATGGAAATGTTTGAAACCATATGGTTTTCTCAGGAATTCGCGAGAGCGCGAGCGCGTGCTTCCTGTGTTCTGACGATGCGAAACCAAATAGTTACATGCATTTGTTTCTGACACTAGATTTTGGAATCGCTACGGAACCGAAAGTTCCTGTCGGCTTTCGGCGCGCGCGCGCGACGACGAGCGCGCGCGCATTGAGCCCGATTTGTTGCAAAGGATTCTCGCGACTGCACGCGCGCGAGGGCGCCCAAACTTTTTTGACGCGCGCGCGGAACCCGCCGGGTTGAAAAGGTTGTAAAGTTGCTGTTTCCTCAAGAATTCGCAAGAACGCGAGCGCAAACTTGTTTCGAAAATCCGCGTTGCAAAACCATATGGTTTTGTAATCTTTTTGGGCGCTAAATTTTTGAAGTGTTTGAATGATTCCGGCATGCAAGCGCGACGACGCGCGCGCGTGGACTACGTCTACGCGTGGCAAGAAACATTTGGAAACTTCTGATGTTCGAGACCGACCGTGCGCGCATACTTTCAGTTGCAGAGGATGGCGGGGGGGGGGGGCGATGCCGGCTGGGCTGGGATGGTACGATGTCCGATTTAGGACGAACAATGGGACAGACACACACGCAAACTGCAAACCGTACAGGGACGCGGATAATCTGGGGGAGTAGAGTCTATTCTCCATCCTGTAAGAAGAATCTACGTTGTACAATCCACTCTGCGGAACTTGAAGTCGTCATCTCCACTGCTCGCGCAAACATCCCACCCACCCACCCGCAACTTGGTTTGCAAAACCTGTTAAGACCGACTACGACGACACCGACGACAACGACTAGGACGACACCGACGACGTCTCCGACGACTTCGACGACGACAACGACGCCGACGCCGACGCCGACGAAGACGACGACGACGACGCCAACGAAGGCGACGACGAGGAAGGAGGAAGGACGACGACGGCGACAACGACGACAACAACGAAGGAGGAGGGAGGACGGTGACGACGCGAACGACGACGAAGGAGGAAGGACGGCGACGCCGACGACGACAACGACGAGGGAGGAGGGAAGACGACGACGACAACGACGACGACGACGGCGACGACATAGGAGGGACGACGATGAGACGCCGACGACGGACGACGACGACGACGTGGGAGGAGGAGGAAGGACGACCACGGCGACAACGACGATGGAAACGACCACGACGCCAAAGAGGACGACGACGACAAACAGAAGAAAAGACAGAGGACGACGTAGGCGACGACGACGACGACGCGGGAGGAGGGAGGACGGCGACGACGACGACGACGACGCAAGAGCGAGCGCGCACGCTTTTTTTGAAAATCCGTGTTGCGAAACCTTGGGTTCTTGTAGGTTTTTTGGACGCACGATTTTGAAATCCTTCCGAAACCGATGGGTTTTGAAGGTTTTCGGCATACGTCCGCGACGACGCGCGCGTCTGCACTTCGTCCCATTTTTTGCAGAGGATTCTCGCGACGGCACACGCGCAAGGGCGTTCGACAGATTTCGAAGCCCGTTTGGTAGCATTTGGTGAAAAAAAAAAAAAAAAAAAAAAACTATGGTTTCCTTAAGATTTCGCGAGAGCTCGCGCGGAAGTTATTTTAGCAAACCAGTGTTGCGAAACCATGTGTTTTTGTATGTTTTTCCGGAACTCGATTGCGAAATCCTTCCGGCACCGAAGGTTTTTGAAGGATTTCGGCATGCGCGCGCGACGACGCGCGCGTGCGCACTTCGTCCTATTTTTTGCAAGGGATTCGCGAACAAGTATTATGTTAGAAAGACAAATGTCCCCGCATTGTGTTATTTGACAGGGAACCGCACGGGGGGGATACCGGCTTGGCTGGGATGATACGAATTCATATTTAGGATGGACATGTGGTCAGAATCATATGTGATTTACAGCACGCGCGGGGGACCCGAAAAGTCCGGGGGGGGGGGTAGAATTTATTACTCTTTTAGACAGGAGAATGATTCCGGCATGCAAGCGCGACGACGCGCGCGCGTGGATTATGTCTACGCGTGGCAAGAAACATCTGGAAACTTCTGATGTTCGAGACCGACCGTGCGCGCATAATTTCAGTTGCAGAGGATGGCGGGGGGGGGGCGATGCCGGCTGGGCTGGGATGGTACGATGTCCGATTTAGGACGAACAATGGGACAGACACACACGCAAACTGCAAACCGTACAGGGACGCGGATAATCTGGGGGAATAGAGTCTATTCTCCATCCTGTAAGAAAAACCTACGTCGTACAATTCACCAGTGCCCACACTGCGTTGTCACTTCCACTGCTCGCGCAGTCATCCCACCCATCCACCCGCAACTCGGCGTGCAGAACCCACGCGACGGCGATTGCGATGAGTGCTTGACGTTGGCTAATGCGCCTTCGCGGCCGCGCTAGCCCGCGCATGTTCGCGCGAGGCGCGACCGACGCGGCCGCGGCGGCGCTGACCGCTGGGCAATTCTGGCGGGCACTTCAATTCGAATCGGTGACTTGGGCGGGCACGGTATCATGGCGACGCCAGACACGGTGGAGACGATGATGAGAGCAGCGATGATGGCGACGATGGTGGCGATGACGACGGCAAGGCCAACGACGGTGCCCATCTTGATCACGCCCGCCAATAACGATGACGATGTACCCGCGTCAGTGATGAAGGTTTTGGAGAGAGCTCGACATGCGCACGCGGCCGACGCGCTCGATTTGCCCGCGTGATACGATTCGACACGGACCGTGCATCACCCCAGCACGCGCGCAAGTGCGTCCCGATAAGTTCGACATGCGGCGCGAGAGGTCCTTTCGACACAAAGTGATGGCAAGAAGAAAAGAAAAAACAATGGTTTTCTTAAGAATTCGCAAGGACGCACGCACAATGTTTGTTTGACAACTGGCGTTGCAATCCCGTGTGATTATATTTACTCGGAACACTCGGTTTTGAAACTGTTGCGCGAATATTAAAGTGTTTAATAGATTTCAGCATGTGCGCGACGTCGCGTTCGAAAGATTCCGGCATGCGCGCGCGAGAGCCCCCGTGGTAGCATGCCATGAACAGTTTGGAAAACAATGGTTTTCTTGAGAGCCAGCAAGAGCGCGAGCGGCAGTTTTTTTCTAAAATTATGGTTTCGGGACACTCGATTTTGAAACCCTTACGCAACCTAGAGACTGTTTGAACGAATTCGGAACACGCGCGCGATGACGCGCGCGTGCGCACTGACGATGGGGCATAATCATATGCAACTATCCATACAAAAAAGGGGGTTTAAATCAGTGGGGGTAAATCCTGATACTCTTTTAGAAAGGAGAACCTACGTGGAGCAACTAATTTGCTGAGCTTGAAGTTGTCTTCTCCACTGCTCGCGCAAACATCCCACCCACCCACCCGCAACTTGGTTTGCAAAACCTGTTAAGACCGACTACGACGACACCGACGACAACGACTAGGACGACACCGACGACGTCTCCGACGACTTCGACGACGACAACGACGCCGACGCCGACGACGACGAAGACGACGACGACGACGCCAACGAAGGCGACGACGAGGAAGGAGGAAGGACGACGACGGCGACAGCGACGACAACGACGAAGGAGGAGGGAGGACGGTGACGACGCGAACGACGACGAAGGAGGAAGGACGGCGACGCCGACGACGACAACGACGAGGGAGGAGGGAAGACGACGACAACGACGACGACGACGGCGACGACATAGGAGGGACGACGATGAGACGCCGACGACGGACGACGACGACGACGTGGGAGGAGGAGGAAGGACGACCACGGCGACAACGACGATGGAAACGACCGCGACGCCAAAGAGGACGACGACGACAAACAGAGAAAAGACAGAGGACGACGTAGGCGCGACGACGACGACGACGCGGGAGGAGGGAGGACGGCGACGACGACGACGACGACGCAAGAGCGCGCGCGCGCACGCTTTTGTTGAAAATCCGTGTTGCGAAACCTTAGGTTCTTGTAGGTTTTTTGGACGCACGATTTTGAAATCCTTCCGAAACCGATGGGTTTCGAAGGTTTTCGGCATACGTCCGCGACGACGCGCGCGTCTGCACTTCGTCCCATTTTTTGCAGAGGATTCTCGCGACGGCACACGCGCAAGGGCGTTCGACAGATTTCGACATGCGCGCGCGCGAAGCCCGTTTGGTAGCATTTTGTGAAAATCTTGAAAAAAAACCTATGGTTTTCTTAAGATTTCGCAAGAGCTCGCGCGGAAGTTTTTTTAGCAAACCAGTGTTGCGAAACCATGTGTTTTTGTATGTGTTTCGGAAACTCGATTGCGAAATCCTTCCGGCACCGAAGGTTTTTGAAGGATTTCGGCATGCGCGCGCGACGACGCGCGCGTGTGCACTTCGTCCCATTTTTTGCAAGGGATTCGTGAAAAAGTGCTATGTTAGAACAAAAAATGTCCCCGCATAGTGTTATTTGACAGGGAACCGCAGGGTGGGGGGAACCCGGCTTGGCTGGGATGGTATGAATTCATATTAGGATGGACATGTGGTCAGAATCATATGTGATTTACAGCACGCGCGGGGGTCCCGATAAGTCTGGGGGGGGGGGGTCGAATCTATTAGTCTTTCAGAAAGGAGAATCTACGCGGCGGCGACGCGGCGGCGACAGGGCGGCAACGGCGACAATATAGCCGCCAAAGCGGCAGACAGGCCGAGGCGGCGACGGGGCGGCGACGGCGACAACAGAGCCGCCAGAGCTTCAGACAGGCCCTGACGACGGGCGGCGACGAGGCGGCGACGGGGCGGCGATGGCGACAACATGGCCGCCAGACCGGCGGACTGGCCCAGTTCTTGGAGCAGAAATGGGACCCCCCGAGTGCAAGCACCGATTCTAAGGAAAAGCCCGAGATCTAAATCGCCAAACACCGATAATGACGAACGAACAACACACATACCCATAGGGGGGTTCGGAGAGAAGAGAGCTGACTATGGGAATGGGTACGGGTTGTCGGACCCCGGGTGTCCCGTTCGAGCGGGGAGCACCATCCGACCACACGCATCCATAGCTCCCTCTGTCCTCCCTACGGGGATGGGTGCGTGCTGTTCGTTCAGCTGGTTCGCTTATGCCCTGCTTCCTCCATTCCCGCCTCCGCCATCCGCCCTCACCTCCCTCCTCCCCCCCGCCCACCTCCCCCGACCAGCCACAGCTGGGGAAGAGCTCTGGGGGACCCATCGTATCAACCACCTCTCCAAGAGGAGGCGTCGAATCCGATGGGCCCGCCCAGGCAGTAAGGACACCACGGCTCCCCTGGTTGTGGGTCGTCTCCTTCCCGTCCCACCACTCGTCGCACACAAATCGCACAGCTCTTTTGGGGGGGGGGGACACAGAGCTGCCGACACCGCTACTCCCCGGACCTCTCCTGGGGGCGCACCCCGACCAGATCGAGGAGAAGCCAGCCGTGGCGACGAGGGCTCTCCGGGACGAGCAGCGGCATCGGCACCTTTCCCTCCTCCAGCCTCGCGCCTCGCGCCTCGCGCCGCACGGCGCGCGGTGGCCCTCGTGCCCTGGCGCGGCCCCCGTGGGTAGGAGCGGCGCAGTCCACGGGCCTGGCCGAGGAGCGCGAGGGGCGATCGGCCTTCGGGCCCCCGCGGGCAACCCAGAGGGCTCGACGCTCACGGAGGCCTGGGGAGGGGCAGAGGTTGGGGGGGAGAGGTTGGAGCCGCTCGCTCCAGTCATGCGCCGATGCTGCGTTGAGCGTCCGTCGACTCCAGTCAAGCTTGAGCCGACCACATTTCGAACGAGTCGAACTGGAGCCGGACGTAAGTCGAACTTGAGTCGAGTCCGTGGGCCCCAGGACGGTCTCCAAAACGAGCACCTAAGGAGTGGAGAGAGAAAGAAGAGGCGAAAGAAAAGTGAGAGGACACTCCTGAAAGTCGTCGTGAGAACGTTTGATAAGGGCCATTGAGCCCGATTGAGGCGCCATTGAGCCAGATTAGCCCAAATTAGGACCGGGATTCAGCCAAACTCGGATTAGGCCAAGTTGAACGGAAATAAAAAGGATGATGCCAGATTAGACCACTACCAGCGCAGCTTCTCATCCCGAGTCGTTCGCTTTTACGTTCCTCGGGCCCGAAGGGCCCTGGGAGCCCGAAAACAGCAAACAAAAAGCAGAGCCCCTTTCCCTCGGGACGCTTGAGATGATGAGATGAGGCTGCGGCCTGAAGGTTCGGGGGGCCTAGTCAGGCCCCGAATCGAAGGCCTCAAAGGCAGAGGCCTCCTCAAAATCCTCGGCGTCCGCAGCTCGCTCGAGGAGGCTCGCACACAAGGCGGCAACGTCTGGGAACTCATCCTCCTCCAGACCGGGCGCCCTTAGCACGGCTGCTCGGACATTCGGAGGAGGGGAGGCATGGGGCCCAAGCTCAAGACGCATCGCGGCGGCGGCCCCCGGGTGCGGAGGCTGTGGGGCAGGAGGCTCGACGAGAAGGCCACTGGTCAAATCAGATCGGCACCGGCAATCTCCAAGTCCAACAGTGAGGACAGCGCAACCCACCCCCACCCCCAGCCAGGACCCCCACACCCGACATGGTGATCCAGGGGTCATCGCTGGTGGCGGGGGTGGTCTTTGTTATGCAAAAACAACCCTCACACCCAGCCGGGAACCCCTGGATGGGGAGTGGGGTGGGTTGTGCTGTCCTCAGAACAGACGATACGATGCCCGCCGCAAGCTCAGTCAGCGTCGAATTGGAAGTCGGACCGAATCGGTGCCGTCTGTCGAGCGGCACCGGCACAGAGTCGAGATCGAATCGGATCGGCTGCGCCAGGATTGCACGACAGCGCCATGCGAGCATCGGGCAGCCTTGGCCCCTTTCCTCCCTCCGAAAGGGGGGGGGCATCGGACGGAGGGCGAGTCGGACGGCAAGGTTTCTTCTTCTTCTTGACAATATTATTCCTCTGGCTACTATCATGAATGTCGTCATACTTCCCGGCACATCGGACCAATGTGGCACCGCCCCCCAGGGAGGTCAGTGCCCCGCCAGTGGGCAGGGTACTGAGGGGAAGGGTGCACTGTTCTGGCCAACCGTGCGAGGCGGAGCCTAGGGCCCAGAAAAGTGGCAGCGTACGCAAAACATCAGCTTCCCAAATCAGCCCGAACTGGCGGTGCCCAGTACCTTTTTGGGGGACCAGGGTGTTTCGGATGTTGGATCCGCGAGCCCTCGCCCACGTTCACTTTGAAAAGATAGTTGCCGACGCTGGGAAACACGTCGGTGGCCGACAAGTGAGCAGCACGGGCAAGACTCAGCGGAGGCAGACAGCGGAGCCGCGCGGGGGAAGGACGGGCGCGGCCTACCTTTTCAGGGGCGTCCAAGAGGAGTGCGTCCAAGAAGGGTGTTCGCAAATCGTGTCCCGAGGCATGTGCGCGGACGAGATCGGGGGGGGGGGGGACCAGTGGAAGTGTTGAAAGAAGAAGGGGGCCACGAGATCCTGGGAGGTTGCATGGCCTGGGCCACGATGTCCACACACGACCACATAGGCCCCCCCCTCTTGGACGCCCCCGATCAACCCCACGAGCAGGGTCCGCGCTCACTCTGACGCCGCGCGGGCCTTGCGTGTGAGCCCCATGCGGCGACTGGCGGAGCCCACGTGGGGGTGGAACGAGGGGGCGGCTTACGACAAGACGGAGGGGGGTCGTACAGGCAGGGGCCTCAGGGGGCCTCCTCTGCAGGCCAGAGAGGCTTCCCAGGCGGGCCTCTCGGAAGCCCCGCCGCCCTCTCGGAAGCCCACCCCCCTCGCGACCACCCCCCGGTGCGCGCCGCCGAGACGAGGCGGGCGTTGGATTCGGACTTGTCGTCGCCCGCCCGCCCCTCGAGGGAAGGGGCCCCTGGCGCGAGTGGTGCCCCGCGAGGTTCCTCCCTCGGGTCAGGCGAGGGGGGGGGCCTTCCAAGACGGAGTCAGGAGAAGGGACAGAATCCGAGGGAGGTAGTCGGCGGTGGACAAACCTTCCTTTAGAAAACCACCCTTCAGTGAAGACGGCCCATGACCGAAGCCGACGGGCCTGGACCTGCAAAAATGACGGCCGCGACGCCCTCTCGCAAACCGAAAACGGCAAATTCGCTAATCGACGTGTCTGGGTAGGAGGTCTACCAACCGCCGAAAAATCGGGGATCTCCGAGATCATGGCGGTTCTGACGGGTGCACCCGGTGCCGCGGCCGATCCAGCGCGCTCCGGAACGCTCTGAGAGCGCTCCTGGTCCTGCCTCCGCCCGACCTTCCCTGCCAGGACAAGTCGACTTTGAATCGGGACATCGGATCGAATTGGAATCCGCATGGGATCGGGCCGCGTCGACACGGATTCGAAATCGAGACGGATTGGCTGCGCCAGGGTGGACAACGGCGTCACACAAGCATCGGGCCGCGTCAGATCGTCATGATATCGGTATCGAATCGGACCCGGCCAGCCGGAACCAATATTCGGATCGGATCGGTCGGAGCGAGCGAAATGGGCCCCGCCTTCCGTTCGAAGCGGGGCGGATCCGATACAGTAGGATGGATCGGCTCTGAAGTCGTGTCCCAGGCCCACGTCGTCGCCTGCGGGCGGCAGCACAGCCGAGCCAAGAGCGGGCTACGGAACCAGAACCTTTACGCCTCCTCGGATTCTCCCTGAAGGATCCGCAGAAGCACGGCGCCCCGAGGGGGGTCCCAGGGTGGCAAAGACTGTCCAAGAGCGGCTCCGAGATCGACCTAGCAAGCGTCAAGGGGGCCCCAAAAGAATGAACAAATCCGACAGCTCATCAAATCCGCGAATCCCTCCTCGGAAGGCGGCGGCAACTAAAGGCGGAGCCCGACGGGTAATTATCCACGCAACTCTGCGTGGGTGTACATCAGCGGCAGCACAAGCGCTAGAAAACCAGCGTGCGCGCCTCTGACTGAATGCCAGGGCCGGAGTTCGCGCTGCCATTCCGGTACCTAAAAACTTACAACTAAGTAGCTCTAGGCCGACAGCGCAATACATTCGCTGCCGACAAGGCTCTGAATCCAAAAACGTATACCCCTTCTCCCAACCGCTCTTCCTAGTCGGAGCGCTGCTCGATCCTCGCGCGTGTTGGCACCTGGCCTCTTCCTGTACTCTGGATAGGACAATAATCGCCCCCCCCCCCCTTGAATCCGCTGGGGGGGTTGGGCACGTGCTGTCAGCAAGGGTGGAGGGTGAATTGGGGGAAGAGGAGGAGGATGAGGGGGAGGAGGATGGAAGGGGGCGGGATTGGGCAGGCTCAGTCAGAAGATGAATCACCCACACCTTGATTCTTTATATGGGCAAACACGTCCAGAGTACTACACTTTGACCCTTGGGGCGGACAGATGAAACTAACCACCTGGATGTGCCAAATGCATGCGGCAAATTCACGTCGCGATGACGCAGGGCGCTGGTCTCTAACACCGTGCGGACCCTTCAGCCTGGAACGATCGCGCCTCTCCGACAGCGCCGAACTGTTCGATATCGGCAGATTTCAGACCACTGGCAGGCCTGAGCCAGATCGAATCGCGAAATCGGCGACGAACGGACAACACACACCCATACCCATAGGAAGGTCGGAGGGAGGAGGACCGTCTATGGGTATGGGTGCGGGCTGTCGGATCCTGGAGGAGGCTCCCGTTCGGACGGGGATCCCCATCCGACAACACGCACCCATAGCCCCATCCGTCCCCCGTATGGGTATGGGTGCATGTTGTTCGTTCGTCAAAAACTGGATCGGAACGGAAACGGATCGGATCGCCCGCAGTACCGCCCCCAACCGAACCGAAGCCGCCCCGCCGCGCGCCTGGCTCCAGCAGGCCCGGGCCGATATGCCAGCGAACCGAGCCCGAGCCGAATCGGATCGGAAGCGCAGACCAGCCCGCGAATCAAATCGGATCGTAGGCTGCCCTGGCTTGGCCAGACCAAAAGGTATCGTACAGCCAGCCTGTATAGCGAGGACACACAATAAGGATGCAGGGCCTTGAAGGCCATGCCGACATTCTGTGGGCGGGGCGCGGCCGAAGACAGCGGCCGAGGATGGGCCGAAGGGGAAGGACGCAAGGGCAACCTTGAAAAATTGCTCACGCTTACTATGCGGGTGGACTGTAAACTGCACCGGCTTAGGGAAACCAAAGGGTGCCGATGCCGCTGCTCCCCAGACCTCTCCTGGGGTGCGCTCTAGCCAGACTGTTGATGGGCGAATCCAATGGTGGCGACGAGGGGCTCCTGTCCACAAAGGCGACAACAAGGGAAGGGCAGTGGTATGGGCACCTGTTCCTCCTCATCTGATGGCTGGCGGCACCCGACCCTGAGCGCCCGCGCTGAGACCGCCGCAGCGTCGGCGATGGGCGCGGGCCCGCCCGAGGCGAGGGCAGATGGGCACGAGCAGGCTGGGCGGCGGAGAGCTCGGGGCCCGAGTGGGTTGGGATGCCAGGGTGGGGGAGTAGGAGGAGGAGGAGGAAAGGGAGGAGGAGGAAGAGGAGGAACAGGAGGAGGAGGAGCAGGAGGAGGCATTCATCTACCCCTCCTCCCTCATCCCTCTCCCTCCTCGTCGACCTCCTGTCGCTGCCGCTGACGGCATCGAAGTCCAAAATCGGACGCTGCCATCCGTCATCGTCGTCCTCCTCCTGCTCGTGCTCCTGCTCCTGCTCCTGCTCCTTCTCCTGTTCCTGCTCCTGCTCCTGCTCTTCCTTCTCTTTCGCGCCCCTCCTCACCGTCGGCGCCCTTCCACAGAGAGTGCCCCCGCGCGTTCCGAGAGGGCATGTGAAGCCGAGTTTTGTCGTCGAGTCCCGACGCTGCCTCTGAGGGGGGCAGGCACGGAACGGCGGCGAACGCTCGTGCTCTCGAGACTGGCCCGATACCCCCTCACGCGCGCCTTGCCCCCCCCCCCCCCCCCCCCCCCTCCCCTCCTTACCCTCCTCTCAGGCAAAGCGCGGGTGCGCGCCGGCTCCCCCTCCTCCTCTCTCCTCCTCTCCCTCCCTCCCTCCTCCTCATCATCCTCCTGCTCCTCCTCCTCCTCCTCCTCTTCTTCCTCCTCCTCCTCTTCCTCCTCCTCCTCCTCCTCCTCTTCCTCCCACTCGTCGTCGACGTCCGTCGTCATCCCAACCACCAACTCCATCATCATCAGGATCATCAGCATAACCATCAGATTAGTATTATTCATCATTAGCGTCATCAGCATCATCTTCATCATCAGCATCGTCATCCCCATCATCATCGTCATCGTCATCGTCATCAGCAGCAGCAACATAAGCAGCAGCAGCAACATCGCCGTCACCATCATGACCATCATCACCACCACCATCATCAGCATCAGCATCAGCATCAGCATCATCATCATCATCACCATTACCATCACCGTCATGCCATCTCACTCACCATCATCACCAGCAGCATCATCAGCACCATCCTTACCATCATCATCCTCAGCATCAACAGCTGCAGCACTGTCATCATTTTTTGGAGCTCAACAGCTCGCCTCCACCAAATGCAGGACGTCTGGCGGCGGTGGGAGACACCAGCTTGCAGTATTATCATCATACTCATCCTCATCAACAGCATGGACATCATCAGCAGCAGCAGCCTCATCATCATGCCATCATCACCATCATCACCATCATCATCATCAGCATCAGCATCAGCATCCGCATCATTATCCTCATAATCATCATCATCAGCATCAGCATCATCAGCATCAGCACCATCATCACCATCATCTCGTCATCATCACCTTCAGAATCATCAGCATCATCATGATCATCATCATCAGCAGCAGCACCATCATCATCGTCAGCATCATCATCATCAGTACCATCATCATAATCGTCATCGTCATCGTCCTCACCATCATCATCACCATCACCCTTACCATCACTACCGCCATCGTCATCGCCATCGCCATCGCCATCGGCATCGGCATCGGTATCGTCGTCATCATCAGCATCAGCAGCTGCAGAAGTATCAGCAGCATCATCATCAACAATTTCATCATTGTCATGGTCATATTGACCGTCAACGTCATCGCACTGATCACCATCATCATCACCGTCATCATCATCATCATCATCATCACCATCACCATCACCATCACCATCACCATGACCATCAGTATCATCACCTTCATCACAATCAGCACCATCATTATCATTATCATCATCATCATCGTCATCATCATCATCAGCATCATCTTCATCCTCATCCTCATCCTCATCAGCAGCATCATCACCATCATCCATAATCACCATCATCATCATCATCACCATCACCATCATCATCAGCATTGTCGAGCCGAGGCGACTCGAGCGAAGTTCTGAGTCAACCTCTCCTTCCTCTCTTGCTGCCGCTTCCGCGGCCATGTGGGATCGAGGAGGGGGCCCCCTCTTTTGTGCAGAGCGCGCGGCAGACACGCTCGCCGGCACGGGCCGGCGCTTGATGCTCGACGGACGAGCCCAGCAAAAACACATCGTCGACGTTAAACACGACATTGGTACTGCGGAGCTAGATCCACGGACGAGTTCTGGCACTCCTGAAGGGACCAGAACATCATGGAGCGGGACGACAAGAAAGCCAAGGATGCCATCCCAGAATGGGACGGCAACCCCGGGCGTTGGCGTCACTTCGAGACGGCTGTGAAGTGGTTCCCTCGCACGCTGAAGCGGCAGGAGAGGGACCTGGCGGCGAACCGGATCATCGGGCGCATGCTGCAGAGCAAGACGATAGCGATCAGGACGTTTGCGACCACCCTGGATCCGGACCGATATGAGAATCCGAATGGCCACCTCCTCCTCTTGGACGACCTGAGGAGCAGCCCGCTGGGGAAGCTTCCGATCCCGGACGCGGCCCACAAGATCAAGCATTACTACAAGGACTTCAAGCGGCCCAAGGGCGAGACGGTGGGCGCGCTCTTGATCCGGGAGCAGGACTGCTACTCGGAGATGGTCCAGGCGCTGGAGCGCCTCCTCGAGGAGATGGGCGACAATGACAAGTACAAGCAGTGCCAGGAGTGCTTCGGCTACTTCGAGCGAGACCGAGGCGCAGCTGGACGTGGACAATGGTACTGCCAGAGGTGCTGGGACACCTGGGACGGCAACCCCGACACCCCGGCGACGGCAGCAGATGCCGCCCCTGCCGAGGAAGCAGAAGAAGCATATGAATATGAACGACACTCTACGACGTCTCGCTCGCAGGGCTCTCGAACAGATCGTTTTCACCGACAAGAATCCATGGCAAGCAAGCTCAAGGTTTCGGAGGCGATGGCAGTGGGCTCTACTTTCTTCGGCCACGCTTCCGGAGTCCTGAAGGTCCTCCGCGGCTTCTTCCTGCTCGAGGCGATGGACTTCACCGAGAAGGAGAAGCAGGACGTCCGCGTGGTCACGCAGAACCGCTTGGACTTCGACGCGATCTCCAAGGCCTTGAAGGAGCGCTGGGAGGACAAGGCGCTGGTGCAGCGGGACTTCGGACCGAGGGCTATGCCTCGGTACGGCCCGGAGTCGGGCCAGCAGTCGGCCCTCGCCGCCGAGTTTGATGATGTACACGGGCCTGATTGGTACGATGGCTACGCGGCGGCGGTCCATGCGTGGGAGAACGAAGGGTACGACCACCACGAGGACGAGGACGACTACGATATCGAGGAGGAGCCGCAGCTAGCCTCAGAGCCGGAAGGGTCCGAGGCCGTGGATGAGGATCTCAACCACCTCAACGAGGAGCTCGAGGCGGCCCAGGCGATGGCGGCAGAGGCGTCACGCACTCTAGTTCAAGCCAGACAAGCAGTGGCCGCCGCCCATAAGGATCGAGGATTTGGCAAGCCACCGAGTTCTGGAACGGGATCGTCGGCATTGGGTCCAGGAGGGAAGAGCCGCCTTCCTCCGTCGTGGCCGCACCAGCAGCCCTCGAGACCGCCGTTTGCGGGTCGAGGCCCGAAGGGCGGCAAGGGCGGCAAGGGCGACAAGTACCGCGACAGGGACCGCGACCAGAAGGGCAAGAATGCGAACTACCTGGAGTTTCACACGATCACGCACGGGTTCGACGAGCTCCAGGGTATGTACCAGGCAGAGCAGAACGACAGCGGCCTCGCCCCTTCTAAGGCCATGGTTGATTGCGGGGCTTCCGCGTCCGCCGGAGGCGAGCGCGCAGTCCAGGCTCTAGTTGCCGCCGTTGCGGCCGCGAACCCCCAGGCCAGGATCGAGATCAACCAAAATGAAAGACCGTGGTTTCGTTTCGGAGACAATAAGTGGGGCAAGGCACTGTATAAGGTTTCGGTCGAGTTCGAGCCGGGCTTCGTTTTGGGCATCTTCGCTCTCAGTCCTGGTGTGCCTCTCGTTTTGTTGGGAATGACTGCTCTGGAGTCGTGGCCGGCAATCGTGAATTTCCGAACCGGGGAGGCTGTGATTAGGGGCCGACTGGTGCAGCTTCGCAAGACCCCAGTCAAGGGCCATTGCATCCTCGATCTGGTGAAGCACGTTTCCGAGATCTTAAACCCGACCGAGCAAAACACGGAGGGTCTTGCAAAGGCGTTTCAGAGATGGTCTATGGCGACGACAACATCCCAACCATCAGCATCATCTCAGACAAGAACGACACCATCATCAGTACATGCAGCTATGACGACAACATCGCCAGTGATAACAGCAACATCACCACCATCAACAATAACCGGAAGAGCAGCTCCATCATGGTCATCTCCTCCTCCGCCGTCTTTTGGCTCTAGAACTCGCTCAGAGCGACTTTCGACAATCCGCAAGCCGGCGTTTCAGCCAGCACGCTTTCATGGAGGGCAAGGACGAATGGCAGACAGTCGACACAGATGCCAACATGAAGGAGGAGGGCACGGAGGTCAAGTCACCTTCGGCGGCAGCGAGCTCCGGACCTACGACCCAGGTCAAGCGGGAGTTCGTCTTCAACGGCCAGAAGATGGAGTACGTCACCTCGGAGGGCAAGGTCAAGGAGGGAGATCCGGGCAGCACGCACCAGGGCCGCAAGAAGGAGAAGCAGATGGAGCTGGACCCGGCGTTCGCGCTGCAGGTGGACCCCCGCGACCCGAGGACCACACGGGGACCGTGCGGCAAGATGCATCGCAAGTACTTCACGGTCAACAACCAGTGGGGCCAGACCAGGACATGCTATCGGTGCGGGCTGAGGCTGCTCTACATCCCGACGACGAATGCGCCGATGACGAACCTCAGCATGCAGCATCCGAAGTTGGTGGAGTCCGGCCTGGAGTTGGTGCGGCACTGCAACCTGTGGGAGACGGCCAACCACGAGCAGGTGACCGCAATGATCAACATCGCCACCTCCCTCCGGAGGCCCTGGGACCGAGATCCGCCACGCGCCGGACGCGCTGCTGGAGATGCTGGGGGCAGCGAACCCCAGGCGCAAGGCCCAGGTGGCGGAACCAGTACCCGGGCAGGTCTGAGCCGGGTGCCGAGGCAGCTTCTGGCTGCCGGACGCCGGAGGTCGCTACTCGCAGGACTGGCCTTGGCCATGACCGTGGGCACGATCACCGAGGCGGTGGAGATCTGCTGCCATCCCAACAGCATGCTGACCGACGAGTGCACCAATATCGGCCTCAGCATGGAGAGGATCAGCATCGAGAACGGTTACAACCTCAGCACGAAGGCGGGGTTCGAGGCTGCTGGCAAGAAGCTGGACGAGGTGATGCCGAAGCGGGCTTGGATATCGCTACCATGCACGCTATGGACTTCGCTCACGAACTTCAACTACCAGACCCCAGAGGCACGTGCACGCCTAGAGAAATACCGACTTCGAGACCGACGACGTGTGAAGTATGGAGTTCTCCTGTTGCTAAAGATTGTTGACGACGGAGGCGAGATCTACTTCGAGTGGCCCCACAGGTGCCAAGGCTGGAAGATTCCCGAGCTCAAATTTCTCCGTATGGAGTTGAGGCGTCGGGGCCGACACGTCTTCGAGGATCGGATCGACGGGTGCATGTACGGCCTCAGGGACTACAACACCAACGAGCTCGTCGAGAAGGGCTGGAGGATCCTGACCACCGACCCGGAGTTCTCCAAGGTCGCGACCGTGTGTGACCATTCACACGGTCACCGAGTCATCAACGGGAAGCAGCACACCGCAGCCACCGCCTACTACCCGCAGGCGATGTGCAAGGCGATCGCCCGGCTGTGGCATGCTCAACTCCGGAAACCGATCGACCTCAACATGGCCCTGGAGAACCCTGCTGTCCTGGACCTCGAGAATGCCTACCTGATGGAGCGGGACACCGGGAGCATCTACGTCGCTGAGCCCACGGATCTCGAGAGGGAGCAGGTGCGCGCGATTTTGAGCAGGATCCACAAGGCTGCAGGCCACCCAGGGAACGAGCACTTGGCGTACTGGTGCAAGAAGCGGCAGTGCCCACGCTGGATCATCGAAGAAGCGATCTACCTTCGCTGCGAGGCGTGCGACCTGGTCAAGCACGGCCTCTCCCACAAGGTCAAGGCGAGCCTCGATATCCCCATGGCACCTTGGCAGGCAGCCGTCATGGACGTTTCTGACCTGACGTTCCCGGACTTGAATGTGAAGGCCCGGTTTCTCCTCATCGCAGAGGTCGCCACCGGCCTGATGGGCGGGGACATCACTGCGAAGATCGGCCTCAAGGACAAGGGCACCGATTCGTCAGCTACGCTGTTCACGACGTTTGCCAGAGCCTACCTTCAACATTATCCAAAGCCAAGGTGGGTTTTCGTCGATCCTCAGACCTCTTTTGTGGGCGGCGAGTTTAAAGACAACTGCCAGTTGGCCGGCATCGGCGTCTCAGCGAAACCAGGAGGAGCACATTGGATGGCTGGCGACATCGAGCGCCGCATCTCGATCGTCAAGCAGGTGATGAGGAAGCTTCGCCTACAATATCCCAAACTGAGTCCCGAGACCGTGTTTTACATCTCGATTGCGGCGGCCAACAACATGGACAACATCAAGGGCTACACGCCGATGCAGTGGGCTTTCGGGTTTTCTCCGACCGAGGACCCTATCTTGGCGCACAACGCAGCTACCGGCAAGTTGAAGTCCGACTTCTTCGAGATCGAGCGGGCGCGAGCGGACGCGGAGGCCACCTACCTGAAGGAGAAGGCTTCCAGGAAGATCTCAGAGCTTAAGAACTCAGCCCCACGACCTCGACATGAATATAAACGAGGCGACTGGGTCTGTGTCTGGCGGTCGCATGCCGCGACAGGAAAACGAAAGCTCTCAGGGCAGGACTTCTTCACGGACGGCTTGTTCATCGGACCGGGTCGGGTCTTGTTCTCCGAGCCGGCGGTTCAGACCGGCAACAAGGACGGCGTGATCTGGGTCATCATGGGCAACCGATGCTGGCGCTGCGCAGCTGAGCAGCTGCGGCCAGCCACGCAGTCGGAGATCGTCCAGATCAACCTGAAGAAGGACGACATCCTCAACAGTCCGCTCGAGGACGTCTGGAGGCACCTCCAGGACTTTGACGACATAGCCGGGGAGCCCTACCCAACGGCAGATGGCATGAGGATGCTGCCGCGGCAACCTCTTGAAAGCATGCCGAGGGTGATCGAGAACCCCGATGTGGCCGTGGAACCCCACGACGTCACGGAGGCAGAGGGCGACCAGGAGGTAGACGAGGACAACTCAGCACCAGAGCCACCACAGATCAAGCGAACAAGAGTGAGAGGCAAGACGCCGACTGCGTCGTGGCCACCTGTTCCGACCGAGGCTTTCCAACCGCGTTTTGGGAGATCATCTTCATCAAGAGCCTCAGCTGAAGTTGCTCACGCTGCCCTCTTCCAGGCGGCGAGCGACCACGCGGAAGCCAGCGATATCGACATTATCAACTTCGTGCAGGATCCGAATAACGAGTCCGAGATGGACCTGATGAAGATCGAGATCGAGGCCGACCTTGAGGAGTTCTGCTTCGATGCGAGCGCTTACTTGGAGAAGCAGCTGAACCGCGTGGCCAACAACACGGTCAAGAAGGGCGTGGAGGTTTCGTTCGGCCGCCTGAGCCCCGAAGACAAGCCACTGTTCCAAGAGGCAATGGCACGGGGGCTGGCGGAACATCTGGAAGTACCGACAGTCCGGGCTGCATCTGATTACGCTGACTACAATCATGGAAAAGATATTCCAGCGGACAAGCTGATCAAGATGAGGTGGCTACTGACCTGGAAGCCTCTGACGCCACCTGAACCGCCGGACAAGTCGGACCCACACCCCGTGAGCACGCCGGACGGGAAGTTCAAGGCGAAGGCCCGTATCATTATGTTGGGCTTTTCACATCCAGACCTTGTCAGTCGAGACAAGTTCGGAGATCGGGTGCTTCCTACGGCGTCGCCAACAATTTCAAGAAAAGGGAAGCTGGCACTCCTCCAGATGGCTGCTTTTCACGGCTGGACCTCCGAGCTAGCCGACGCGAAGTCTGCCTTCCTGCAGGCCGGGCACACTGAGGAGTGGAGGAAGCTCTACACCAAGGGCGTGAAGGAGCTTCGGCAGGCCTTGCAGATCAGCGAGGAGGAGTCCATGCGAGTCCTGGCGGCGATCTACGGGATCACGAATGCGCCGTGGGTCTTCTGGAAGTATGTGGACCACAAGATCCACAAGGCAGGAGGCAAGAGCGTCCTCATCGAGCCGTGCATCTGGATCATTCAGGATCAGGACGGCACCGTGTGCGGGGTCATCGGCTCGCACGTGGACGACTTCGGCATCGCGGGCGACAGCGACAACAAGTTCTACCTCGACATGAAGAACCTGCTGAAGGAGATGCTGCGGTGGTCTCCATGGCGAAGCACGCCGTGCATGTGGGCAGGCACGTGGATCACACAGGAGCCGTCGGGTAAGATCCATGCCAGCCAGGAGGAGTTCTGTCACCAGCTCCTCGAGATCAGGGTCGAGTCCGGCAAGTATCGCTCGAAGGATGACAAGCTCAAGCCGGAGGACGTCACCCAGTTCAGGGCGGGCCTGATGAAATGCCAGTGGAGAACGACGCAGACAGCACCGCAGTTCTCGTGCCGGGTGCCACTGTTGGCTCAGCGGGTGAACGAGGCGACGTTCGGGGACCTGAAGGACACGAACGCCCTCATACGAGATGTGAAGCGGACCGCTCGTGACTCATTGGTGTTCCACAACTTCAACAGCAACTGCGGCGGTAAGCTGAAGTGGGACGACCTAGTGATTGCGACGTGGGTCGGCGCAAGCAGGCTACTCCAACGAGGCGGCTACATCGTGGGTTTCACGACGGCCGAGATTCTCAAGCAGAAGGAATGTGCAGTCTCTATCGCCGACTGGAGATCGTACAAGCTCAAGCGCACCGGCATCGGCACCAACGGCTGCGAGGGCCAGGCTGTGTACGACGGAGAGAACGCCGCGTACTTGATGCGCTTGCTGTGGTCAGTCATGCACGGAGTTCCAGTTACCGCGCACACCCAGGAGGAAGTGGCGCAATCCATGACCTCAGTGCTGGTGATCGACAGTCGTGGAGTTCACGACTCGGTTCGCAACAAGGAGAGCTTCGGCATAGGCCTGAGCGACGCGAGGACCGGCGTGGAGGTATTGCACGTGAAGGCGAACTGCGGGCCCGAGAAGAATCAGCACCTGGTCTGGGTGCCCTCGGACCTCAACCTCACCGACGGCCTCACGAAGGACAGTCCTGAGGCTAGGAAGCCTCTGGCGATGTGGCTTGCGCGGCGCACCTGGATCATCAGGTACGACGAGGATTTCATGTCAGCCAGGAAACGACAACGAGCTAACAAACTCGCTCAGGACAAGCCGCAGCCGACTACTGACGCTGAAGCCGAGGCCGCCGACGCTTTAGCTTTTCTCGACCTATCTTGAGGGTAGTGTCGGGCTCATTCCATAACCCTTTTCCACACTTGTACTGTGCAGGGCCCTCCTTTGATCCAGTTCGGTCGGAACGGTTGAGAAGGATTTTAGGCTCATGTCGAGCCGAGGCGACTCGAGCGAAGTTCTGAGTCAACCTCTCCTTCCTCTCTTGCTGCCGCTTCCGCGGCCATTTGGGATCGAGGAGGGGGCCCCCTCTTTTGTGCAGAGCGCGCGGCAGACACGCTCGCCGGCACGGGCCGGCGCTTGATGCTCGACGGACGAGCCCAGCAAAAACACATCGTCGACGTTAAACACGACAATCATCATCATCATCATCATCATCATCATCATCATCATCATCATCATCATCATCATCAACATCATCATCCCTCCTCGTCCAAACCCACTCCCACTCATAGGAAACGAGAAGATACCGACACGGGTATTGTACTCCCCAGGCATTTCCCAGGGTGCGTTCCGATCAGAAGTCCGATGCGAATCTACTATGGCGACGGGGGCCTCCCAGGACGCCCAAACAAAGACAAAAACAGGCAAGGGTCGCGGTAACGAAACCGTGTATTCCTCTGACCCTCCTCCTCCTCCTCCTCCTGCTCCTCTTCCTACTCTCCTTCTCCCTCCCTCTGATGGGCCTGTTTTCCACCACCACCACCATAAGTTGGAGGGGGGGAGGATGTGGAGGACGAGGAGGAGGAGGAGGAGGAGGAGGAGGAGGAGGAGGAGGAGGAGGAGGAGGAGGACGACCCCCTCCCCCTCCAACGTGTGGTGGGGGTGGAAAACAGGCCCACCATCCCTCTCCCCCTCCTCTCCCTCCCTGCTAGGCCGTCCCCGCGGACGCCTGCCGACACGCCCGCCGCCAAGGGAGAGCAGGGCGGGCGCCGGCCAGTTTGTACACGCAGTGCTTCGTGCAGCCCCGGCGTGGCGGGCGCCCGGAACCCCTCCCGGCCGCCTCCGTGCAGCGGGAGGGCGGGCCCAGGCCAGGGACGATCAGAGAGCGATTGAGAGGGCGAGAGGGAAAGACGGAGGGAAAGAGGGAGAGAGAGAGAGAGAGAGGGAGAGGCGGGACATTCTGGGCGGAGTTCCGTCCACATGCCCGCGGGCAAGCACGCCGCACCCGAAGCACGTTGGCCGGTGCTGTCGGCTCAAGATGGGCCCTGCACACCCGTCTTGGGCGGACGGTCAGGGGAGAAAAGAGAAGGAGGGGCGAGGGGGACCCTCCACGAGCGAGCAGAAGGTCCTGCAGGCAGTAGTCCGAGCCCACCAGGATGTGTTAAGCGAAGCCTGCACCCGTCCTTGGCGTGACGGTACCTCGCTGAAAGTGGCGGCATCCATCCAGCACCTCTTCAGGAGCCGCCGTGGGGAAGGCCATCGGACGCTTGCCACGCGGCGCACAGGTCACGAATGGGGGGAGGTTAGCTGGGACTTCGCACGAGACGCGCTTGGGCCGCGTGAAGGGCGGCTGCGACGGAGGCGGAGGCGCTCGTCACCGAAGGGGCGAACGAGACCTCACGCTGGACCGTGGCGTGGAATCCACGCAGCGTGTTAAGGTGTTGTCGCGTCGTGCGGCGGACGTGGTCGGAAAGGGCCTGAACGTGCTCGAGCTGGCGCTCGAGCTGGGTCAGTCGGTCCGCCGCAGGCTGAGCCTGAGCCTGCATGATGTGTTCCTGCGACGAGAGGAGGGCTAGCACAACCGTTTGGGCGGCGTGCCAAGTCCTGCGCACGACGGGCGTGATTACCCACCGCTCGGCCTGAGTCCGAAGGGGAGGGGGGGGGCTGGAAAGTGCGGGGCGCGCCTGAGGCGGCCAAGGTCCTCATGGCGAAGGAGGACCATAGAGCGAGGCAGGCCAGAGTCCACCACGGCGGGCACGCTGGAGGTGCCGCGCCACTGGCGGGAGGAGGATCAACGCCACCATATTCGGCCAAATGTTGGAAGAAATGGTCGGCGTCAGTGGCCGGCAGCCAGACGTCCGCGTCCAGACTCCACAAGCAGTGTCCGCGCGGGAGGGTGACGCGCGGTGGCGGCAGTTAGGGCAGGAGAGCCCATAATCGAATCGCTAAGTCGGATCGGCGATCGAAATGAATCGGATCGGCGGATATCGGCAGCCGAGTCGGGAAAATTCGAAACGGCGGAAATCGGCAGACTAGTATGCGTCCAAAAAGAAATCAGAACCCAATTCGGAATCCCAAGTCGAATCGAATCGGAATCGGAAGCCATCGAAATCGAAACAAATCTAATCGGAAGAGTCGAAATGAGCCCTGTAAGGGGCTGTGTAGCGTGACCACTTCACTCCAGCTGCCTGGTCGGGGGCCCCCGGATGCCGCGCTTGGATGCGGACCTTGGGGCACCGCGCTGCGAGCTGGTCCAGACGGCGGAACTGCGCGATGAGCCGCAGGGGCAGAAGTGGCCGCGTCTCCCAAGGCTGAGCCTGGGGAGTCACGCGGCAGATTCGAGGCCCAGCGGCTGGTGGCCGCAGTGGACTTAGCCAGGGGGGTGCGGCCCCGGGGTCAACAGAGGGTCGTCGCCTGGGGGTTTAACCGCGGCAGTGCCAGGTAGTGGGTCTGGGGGTGACCCAGGCTGGATTGGTCAGAGTCATTTGGCCTGTCGTCACTGGCAAGGGATCGGCGCGCCTGAACCAGCGATGTCCGTCGAAAGAGAACATGGCCGTGCGTTCGCCCCGCTGTTGCGGAGCGGGGCCACGCGAAGGCGCCGCTCCCGGGCGTGGCGCGGCGCGCTCTGTCGGGGAAAACGGGGCCGCGGGCTGTTGAACAACCCCAGCGGGTTGAAGGCGCCCTTAGCAGCCTGGCGGGGGGTCGAGACGGTCCAGGTAAGCGCCCATAGCGTCGCGGCGCGAGTCGCTCATCTGCTGGGTAGCACGATGTAGGGCGACGCGTCGGCGACGGTCGCGGCGCCCTCGGCCGCCTCGAGCCCAAGCGTCTTCGCAGATCCCTTGCGCGCGGCGCCACTGGAGGTCGAGCGCAGCTGCGAGTCCTCGCAGAACGCCACGAAGGCCGCCGCTTGGAAAGCGCGGAGGACCACCTCGACGCAGCACATGAGCCAAATTTGCTTGCCTCTGTCAGTGTCGCAGAGGTCTGGGAGCCACCAGGGGGACGATGCAGGCGACGTGGTCGACCCATCTTGCTATGGCCCCCAGTGCGCATTGGGTCAGCGGTTCAGTTGCCGCTCGTGGCCCTGGCTTGGCGGGGCAAGCTCCCTGCCGCGGATGATGTCACGGTGAGTTTCCCTTGGGCCCAGGGGCGGGAGCGGTTCGCCCCTCGTTTCATCGGGAATCCTGCTCGCGACAGGCGCTGGGGCGGCGTCGCGGGGCGGCCGCGCCTGTGGCGGGCTCTGAGGGGGGACGCTGTCTTCCGAGGAGGCGCCCATGTCTCCCCCGAGTCCCAAGGGGGCCGCGGTCGTCGTCGGTCGATGCGTTGCCGGGCCCGTCGAGAGACGATGGCCCTAAGGGTATCCCGGGCTGAATCACTACACACACGATTATGCAACATCAACAACTACATGCAGACGCACCACTATGCATATCATTACGTACGATATCAAGAATTGAACATGCGTGGAAACATCTATGCGTGTTGAATATACACTATACATGTTTGTTATATACAGACGTGCTGGTTTTGTTCCCCCTCCTTCCTCTGCCTTTTGTTGAACCTTCACCAAGCAGCCTGGGCGCGATGCAGCCGCAGCAGCAGAACCAGCAGCAGCAGGGAGTCAGCTCGGCGTCGACAGCTGCCCCAACGCCGACGACAAATCTCGACCAGCTGGTAGAGATCCCTTTCGTCCAGCCGCTGAAGCACGGGCACATGTATATCAACCGCGTGCAGCTCAGCAACGATTGCTGGCGCGGTTTCCTCGGGCTACCGTTGTACACATATGCATACACGTCTGATATGATATACATATAAACATACATACACATACATACATACATACATACAGACAGACAGACAGACACACAGACAGACAGACAGACATACATGCATGCATGCATGCATGTACGCATGCATGTATGCATGGATACGTACGTACGTACGTACGTACATACCTACACACATGCATACCGACATACGTACATACATACAGGCATACGTACATACATACACTCATACAAACATACACATACATACAGACATACATGCATGCATGCAAACATACACATACATACATACATACATACATACATACATACCTACATACATACATACATGCATGCATGCATGCATGCATGTATGCATGACTGTATGCATGAATGCATACATACGTCTATGCATTGTATTACCTAACGCACATCTTTACACATATCAACACACATAAAGTTATCTATCGAGGGAGTGGATCGATCGATCGATCGGTTCACTCCCTCGACCCCCTCCCCAGGCAGCTCGGCTGCGCGGCCAGGCTGCCGACATGGCGCAGGCCCCGAAGGTTGTAAGGATGAGATGGGGGGACGGGAAGATGAAGGGTAAGGAGGAGGCGGATGAGGCGGAGGAGAAGGAGGAAGAGGAGGAGGAGGGGGAAGAGGAGCGCCATCGATGCTGCAATAGACCCTCGACGGGACACGTACGGTGGCACGGTATATCCCGTGCCACCGTATGTGTCCAATCGCTGCCCAGGTGCTGGCTGCTGCTGGCGTCACGGCGGCGGACCTCAAGGACCTCGCCCTACTCCTCGTCCGCCTCCTCCTCGTCCGCATCCTCCCCATTCTTCTCCTCGAGATCCTCGCCCCATCTCCCTCGTCCTCCCTCCCTCCCTCCCTCCCACCCTCCCTCACTTCCTCCCTCCCTCCCTCACTCCTCCTGCTCCGCATTCTCTTCGCATCTTTGTGTGTGCGCATCCTACTCATCCACATCCTCCTCATCAATCTCAATTTCCCCATTCTCCTCCCGTGGCAGAGTCCACATGGCATGCCCGCGCCCGTTTCGGCACACCCCTCACACGTCTCGTGGCCCCATAGGGAACTCCACCGAAGGCCCCAGCGGCAGTTTCCTCGTTCAACGATGAAATACCAGTGAAATCCGTTGAAACTCGTTGACATCCAACGCATCACACAACTAAAACACACGAGCTACCTCCATACGCTTCGCGTAACCCCACCAACCCATCCAACAACAATGTCCAGGCGAGTGATGTGATCCGGGAAATGCGGGAGCAAAGAGGTGGGCGACCGAACAGTGCAAAACACGGTGGATGTTGACACGGAGGAGGCTGGAGGAATGGATGAGGGAGTGGGGGGGAAGAAGATGAATCTGATGAGGAGGGGGAGGAGGAGGAGGAGGAGGAGGAGCAGGAGGATGAGGAAGAGAAGAAATAGAAGGAGGATTGCTTAGCGTGGATGCCGATCGGAGCCTCTTGGAATATCTCTTGGGGCTTCTTGGTGGCCGCGTGGGACGTCTTGGGGGTCTCGTGGCGATCCTGGTTGGCTCTTAGGCGTCTTGGGCGCATTGGAGGGTGGAAGGGGCGCTTGGGGTCATCTTGGAAGCCTGCCTGTTGCTGCTTGGGAGCCTCATGGGGCCATCTTGGGACCATCGCGTGGCCTCTTGGGGCCTCATGTGCGCTTCTTGGGGCCATCTTGCAGGACATCGATCCGATGAGAGGATGGCCGCAGGTTGCATTGCCCCCCCCCCCCCCCCAAGATGCCAAACTGAGGCCAACACTGTAATACAACCAAATGTGCTGACTTCCTCGTCGAGGCATTCTTGGGCGCCCTGACACCTCGCTGCCCCCCCCCGTCCAGGTCCAGGGGAGGGGTAAGAGGGGAGAGGTAAACCCCTCCCCGAATCCCTAAACCATCCACGCCCAGAGAGCTGGTGGAATTACCATCAGCAATCAATTATAACAAACAACAGCATGATCAGTAGCCATTTTGGCTCAGACGCGCGACGAGCGCCAGGCACTCGGCCCGTGCCAGAAGCATGGCGGCCGATGGAGCGGCATCAGATGTCTCGGCCGACTCGCCACACGCCTGCGTGGACGTGCGCCTCATCAAGGAGCACCTAGCGCAGTTCGTGACGAACGCGGAGTTCGTCATCTACCCGACCCACATCGACATCGTCTACTGCATCAGGAAGAACGTGGCGCCCAACATGTGGTTGAGCAAGAAGTCCCTCGAGAATGCGCTCTACTTGATCGAGAACGACAAGAACTGGCCAGGCGTCCAAGGCGCGGTGTTGACAAGCTGGTCGATCGAAATGGGCGAGAGAATTCGCGCGATGCTCAAGCAGGCGAGCACGACGTTCACTAGGAAGGTCTGGCCAGAGTGGTTCAGCGAGCCGCTCGAGAAGATTGGCGTCAAGCAGACAGACCCCATGTTCGCGAGCGTGAAGCACGTATACAAATACGACGAGATCACCCAACAAGCCCCGATGCGCATCCCGATGATCAACAACAGGAAGCCTGGGCCTCCAGAGAAGTGTTCAAGAATCGAAGGCCCCGACGAGAACGGCAAGCACACGGCCTACTGGGAGAACGACGACGACTGCGAGGACACGTGGGTGTTCGAGAATGTGTTCACCGACGTTGGCAAATGTCGTGCACATTCGTCCAGGACGAGCGATTGGACGGACACTCCTGACGGTCTCAAAGTCAAGGCCTTCATCATGGCCGACCGCGGCCCAGCCAAGCTGATCAGGTTCCATCGCACAGTGAAGGGGGGCAAGGACAAGGAGCAGATGCCGAACATCCGTTGCGGCTACTTCGAGTCTGAGAAGGCAGTGCTCGAAGCCGTGCAGAAACACATCATCGAGAAATTCACGGATGGCACGATCAAGACGAAGGCCGAGGCGAACAAGTGCCGGATCGAGCTGCAGAACGAGCTGAAGAAGCACGACAATGTCGTTCGCAAGCGGCCTGCAAGCATAGACGGACTAATATCGCACTCCCACCCCGCTCTCCTCTCCGAGGAGGGCGGGATGCAGAGGAGTAGGCAGATGGCTGGGAGGAGAGCGGTGAGGAGGAGGATAGAGGAGGAGGAGGAGGAGGAGGAGGAGGAGGAGGCGGGTGAGGAAATAATGGTGAGGATGATCGAGGTTCACATACAGGCTCTGACATGGTAGATAGGATAAGGGAGAGGGGGGGGAGGAATGATGAGACGGAGGATGAGGAGGATTGATGAAGCTTCACCCCCAGGCAAGCACAACAAGGACGCCGCCGAGATCATCGAGCAGGTTGCTGGCAAGAACCATGACAGCGATGACGAGGACGAGGATGAGGATGCAGATGCTGATGATGCCGACGCAGCCTCAGACGCCGACGAGGAAGACGAGGCCGTCGCCGACGAGACCGACGCACCGCTGAAGAAGATGCGCAGCACCGTGATGAAGAAGCCAGCGGCTGCGTGCCAGATCAAGCGCAAGCGTTCCACACATGAGGAGCCTGTCGGCCCCCCGACGATGAAGACGCCAGCTGCAGCGGCAACTCCGACCAAGCAGACGCTGGCGGCGCAGCAGGTGACAGCAGTGGCAGCAGACAAGACCTGCACGGATGCAGCTGGAAGTCCATCCCCCGACATGAAGAAGACCCCGATCAAGAAGGACTCGATCAGCAAGACAATGATCACAGATCACGTGGACAAGCCAGACACAAAGGCCGACGGCGTGACGGCCAACACCACGAGCGACATGGACGGGTCAGCTACGTCCATGATGGAGGCCGCGCTCGCGCATCTCATGGACGACCCATGAGGTTTCAACGACAACGCCTGGGGGCGGCAGAACCAACAATAATGATCATCATCATCTTCATCAGCATCGTCATCATGATGATCACCATCAACATCATCAACATCAGCATCATCATCAGCAGCATCATCAGCAGCAGCATCACCAGCATCATCAGTATCATCATCAGCAGCGGCATCTCATCACTCGCCTCCACATCTCTCATCATCCTTCCCCTCCTCATCCCCACCCTGGCCCTCCTGTCACCCAGAACGGTTGAACGTCGGCATCACGAACGCATGACAAACGCACGCATTGAACAAGCATTGACAACAACAGTGAATTCGGTTGCATCCCGTTGAAAAGTATTGCATCTCTCATGTTCGCTGGTAGCGCAAGAAACACTGGCATCACGGCAGCAGCAACGCCGATACGCATCGCAAACTCAGCGCCATGCACCAACACCTAACATGCGACGCAGAAACGAATAACAGCGCGCGCACACGCACCCCCCCATCCCCCCCACCACACACACACACACACACACACTGCACACGCTCACACACACACACACACGGACACGCACGCACGCACGCACGCACGCACTCACGCACGCACGCACGCACGCACACACACACACCGCACACACACACACAGACACACACACACAACACACACACACACACGCACGCACGCACGCACGCACTTACATCCGACTACCCTGAGGACGATCCCCCCATGGGCGAGCGTTCTAGGGAGGATTTGGAGGACCTCATGCGGGTTCAAGCCGAACTTCGATACCCTCGCCAGTGGTTCTCCGAGGGACCCCCAGGGATTTCATTTTCATCCTGGCACCAATTCTGGTCACAATCACCCTCCTCCTCCTCGCCCTGCCCCTCGTCGGACATGGTTCCCCCCCCTGATCGCCGCCAGGACGGCTCCGAGACCAAGGGCGTCGACCAGGGCGCTGACGACGGCACTGACGGCTCCAAGGGTCAGATCGTCGGCACTGATGCGGCCACCAACGGAATCGACATCCACAACCCACGCCGCACTGACACCGTGGTTGCGATCGACGACAACGACGACTCCCGTGACAAGGGCGTCGGCGCCAATGCCGCGAACGTCAAGAGGAGCGCAACCGATATGGCCATCGATGGCAGCAACGAGGCGCCCCTCACCCAGACGAAGCACCAGCGTCGCAGCCCCCGACGTCGCGGGAGCTGGCGACGCCCGCGCCAAGGACACGTTCGAGGACTGGCGCGGCTCCAACGGCTACGACAGATCCCAAGGCAATGGCGGCGACACCGAGATCGGCAAGGGCAACGGCGACCACGGCACGGACATCGGCAACAACAAGCACGACGCCGTCAAGGGCGGCCCCATGACCGTCGAGGGGGCGGGCTCGTCGCCGTGGCTTCACGACCGCCAGCCAGACTGCGGGGCATTCAAAGCTGGCCATCCTCTATCACCGTCCTCGTCCCCCTTGCGAGGGGGACGGGAATCCGCGTGCAACAAAGTTTTCACACGCGCGCACGGACGTGCGCGCGCGCACGCGCACTCACGAAAACGCATGACCGTACACACGCACGCACGCACGAACGCACGCACGCGCGCACGCACACGCTCACCCACACACACACACGCACACACACACAACACACACACACACACCACACACACACACACACACGCACGCGTACGTGCGCACGCGCGCGCCCCCTGGGGCAGCTTGAAATTTCGAGGCCATCGGTTTCAATGATGTTCAAACTGTGTTTCGTGCGTTGTGTCGGTTTGGCGCGCGTGTGCTTAGCCGCGTGGGGCACCTCCACCACTTGATCCGCCCGCCCCGCACCTCGGCTCCATCGGCTTGCAGGCGGCGTCTCTCGGTGAGATCGGCTTGCAGGCTGCGCCGTTCTCAGGACGCGTCGTCGCGGGACAAGGTCGCCAACTTGACTCAGCTCCCGAATGACCCCATGCGCTCCAAGGAACCAGCGAGCTTCACAGCTGATCTCCAAGCTGACTGACATGTACAATCAGGCGCACGGCGACGCGAAGTTGACGGCCGCCCATAATGCATACTTCAACAAGCAGACGGAGGACGATGCCAAGACGAAGGACCGATTCCTGGAAGAAGCCCATGAAACAAGTGTCGTGCCGTCGAGAGGCGCATTGGGCAACCGCTTCCAGACCTACTTGGATGCGAACCCAAAGGAGAGAACTAAATACGAGACCACCAACAGGAACATCGCGAAAGCAGATTTCCGCAAGAGGTGGTTCGACGAGGAGTGGGTAAAGGACACGAAGAGGCGCACTGTGGTGGAGAATGTGGCGGAGTGCTGGGCTGACTTCGGCACCTACGAGCCGTTCGAGGTCATTGCAGGCAAGGAGTCTGGGACAAGGATCACGTCCTCGGGAGCGGAGGCCGCGCTCAATCTCTGCCTCAGTTGCATCAAATTGGGCGGATAGTGGTGCAAGTACAACTCCAACTGCTCCAACGGCCCAAACGACTCCAGCTGCTCCAATAACAGTCGCGGGAGGCGGAACGGCTCCAGCGGCTCCAGCAGTTCTGGAAGGAGGAGGCAACGTGGGAGACCCGACGAAGAAGCGCCACAGAGAGAAGGTGACACCACCACAGCCGACACCAAGGGCGAAGAAACTGCCGAAAGGAAAGGCTAAGGCTAAAGCGGGCACCGCGCAGACGGGCGACGTCGACGGGAAGACTACCCACGCCGAGCAGGAGAAGGACAGGATCAAGCAGCTCACGCAGACGCAGAAAACAAACATGAAATGCGCGCAGACGTCCATCTCGGAGCACGGATAGACCGTGACCAAAGCGAACCTCATCCTGGATAACATCAAGTCGCTGCCCGAATGGAAGTGGGCCAACACCTCCGAGGGCGTGCCGGGCCTGCAGGAGAGCCTGAACGCGCTGGTCTCGGCCGCCATGGGGAGCCAATTCATCAAGGAGATCTTGATCACTGGCGGAGGAGACCTTCGACGACAAGATCCTGTCCGTGACCCCTGCCCTGGAGTCGCCGCTGAAGAAGCTCAAGGCCGAGATCACCTGCTTGCAGAACATGCACGCGGAGAAGCAGAGGCTGGCCAGCATCTAGACGACGCGATCCATGCGCTGCTCGGTGGCGTTCAACGCCAAGCTCATTCGATAACATAGGTATGTGGGCACGTGTTCAGTTTTCGTTCGAACACATGGGGGGGGGGGCCGACATGTGGCAATGGATGCAGGTTCATGCAAGAAGTTGCGGTGCCTCGGCCTCTCCCATGTGACATGCTGTTTCGGGTTCACGTGGTGGCTCACGGAACTCGGTGCGATTAAGTCGTTCGCACACCGCAGTCCTCTCGGCGCGCGTGACACGAGAGGCGCCGCACAGTTTGCCAGCGAGATCTCAGCGGGAGAGAATGCTCCCCGTCGTGCTCCCATCACCGTCCTCCTCGCCCATGTGTGCCGTACAATTCTAGCAATGAGCGAGGTGTGTGCTAACACGTCCAACGAGAGCAACACACACACACGCACACACACACACGCGCACACGCACACGCACACACACACACACACCAAACGCATGGACACACATGATCAAAGAAGCAAACCACGAAAAACACAACACATAACGAGCAAACACACGCCAACACAAAAACACATGCACACCTCGAAGCACACAACACGCAACGAGCAATCACACGCCATCAACACAAACAAATACATGCACAACCATAATACTTGCAGTGATTGATGCCCAAATACCGAGTTGAAAAATCAGTGAAATATCGTTGAAATCCGTTCAACTTTGTTGAAACCCACACACAACAATCTATATATAGAGAGACAAGAAACACTTATGACAAATCAAAGAAAAATCAGCGACATCTTGAAGTATTGACATTTGAAAACTGTACAAAATTCCGGAAGGCAATGGAACAAACACCACCATCATCAAATTACCAACGGCAAATCGCAGAATCTACAACTCTAGTAACCTCTAACCCTGCTCCTAATCCAACTCGCGCCCTATTCACCCCCTCCAGACGCACTCATATCCAGACCCACTGGCTCTCAGGCTCACGCGCAGACTCACTCACGTGGACTCATGAACAGTCAGACACACTAACATTCAGATTCAATCATACTCAACCTCAGCCTAGCTCGGAGGGCTGAACGGAGTGTGCGTTGGGCGTGCTGAAATCGTTTGTAGTCCTGACTTCAGCGTTCCTTTCGCGCACCTGACGCGCGCCCCTCCCGCCTGCAGGCCAACAGGGGCAACTCGGAAAGAGGGGGCGCCCCTTCCTCGCTCCACTTCCATCTGCACCTGCCCTCCGCCTCCGCCCCCTCCGCCCCGCCATCTCCCTCAAACTTCCCCGCCCCGATCTTTCCTCTCCGTATCTAGCCATTTTGGCTCGCGAGCGCTAGCTCTCGGTACTGCACATGTTTCCGTGGCTTCAACCTCCAAGCCCGTGGGATGATGCCTCTCAGGCGCGTGCCAGGCAAACGCATGCCGCGAGCTCGGCCCTCTACAAGTATTTGGTGGAGATGTACGCTGTATCCCGGCCCATGACGGCGAAGGACGTGTGCTCGAGTGCCTCCTTCTGCAAACAAGCTGGGATGGAGGGTCAGACCGCCTCGCTCGCTCTCAACCCTGATCGTAACAAAGGTGGTAATTTCCAAACACATCTCGACCGAGTTATTCCAAGGAAGCCTGAGTCTAACTACTGCTGGATAGAAGTTTCGACCGCTGGGCGTGGTGGGCGGACGATCAAAGAAATACCGATTGTACCAGCGCATGAGGCCATTCACTCAGAAGTGGACACGACTGAATCGTTGTCTGTGGAATCGATGCAGTCTGACGTACGTGTCCAAGACGCGTATGACCTGTACTCTTGGCATCCAGGGCTTCAACACATCGACGGAGAGAACTGCCCGTTGCTACTGTGCTTGTGTGTGGACGGGATCAGATATACGCGCTCAGAGCGAGTCGGAGAAACCGATACAGTAACAGCGTTCTTCATGTATAATGTGTGGACGCGCCGCAAGCACACTCTGGCAATCCTGAAACAAATCAGAACAATTCAAGTGTGGCTGCCGCGGATGGTGCACGGTGTACCAAATCATGTTGGTAATATAATGGTCGTTGGTGGCACTGATCCACGGCCACACGCCGCACCGTAGGCATGACCACAACCAATGGCCAGCACACGATCCTAGATCAGCAACAGCGGGTGATCCCATACGGAAATGGCTGGCTGTGTGGATGAAGGGCGACCTGATCGAACAATCGACCACATTCGGCCTCCGCGGCCTCAGGAGGGGGTGGAGGCCGTGCATGATGTGTAGGACATTCGCCGACACCATGCACGACTACGCCGACGTCACGTTGTCTGATGACGTGTGGGGCATGCCAGACGACCTGGATGACTGCCAAGCTGACTGCCAATCGTGCGAAGTGCAGGTGCTCAGATCGACCGATGCGGATCGCATACAGGCGATGCTGCGCTGTCCGTGCTGTATAAACGCCATGAATGGAAGGGCCCAGGTGCCTGAGAACCGACTGGATGGGGGCGGGGAGGGGTGTGAGTCAGATAAGGCATACATGTCCCCACGCCCCTCCCCACCCCTCCCCAGTCCGTTCTTAGGCACCGCGTACGCAGATGTTACACACATGTAATTCTCAATACATTTGCATATATATATATATACATACATATACATATACATATACATATACATATACATATACATATACCTATACGACCACCCTTCGGGTGATAAGGAGGTTCGGGGGGGAGGAATCAACGGCTCACCCGATCGGTCTCACTATCGATCTCACTATCGGTCGCACTATCGGTCTCGCTCGATCGATCTCACTAGATCGATCTCACAATCGGTATCACTCGATCTACTTCATTCTACTTCATTCGATCGATCTCACAATCGATCTGACTATCGATCTCACAGTCGATTGCACTATCGATCTCACGATCGGGCGCACAATCGATCTCACATTCGGTCTCAGTATCGATCTCCCTATCGCTATCAAAATCGATATCACAATCAACGCCATCATCACCACCATCATCATCAACATCATCGTCATCAACGTCATCAACATCATCATCAGCATCATCATCCTCGGGACACCATCATCATCATCATCACCACCTCACCACCATCATCATCAACATTATCATCATCAGCAACACCATCACCATCACCATCACCATCATCATCATCATCATCATCATCGGGACACAATCATCGTCACCATCATCATCAACCTCATCATCATCGGGACACCATCACCATCATCATCGGAACACCACCATCTTCATCATCACCACCATCTCATCATCATCATGAACAGCAACATCAACATCACCATCATTATCGGGACACCATCATCATCTGCAACATCATCATCATCATCAACATCATCATCAACCGTCATCATCATCAACATCATCATCATCGGGGCACCATCAGCATCAGCATCAGATCATCATCACCATCATCGGGCCACCATCATCAAAATCATCATCAACACCTCCTCATCATCATCAACATCATCATCATCGGGACACCATCATCATCATCACAAACATCATCAACAGCATCATCATCAACCTCATCATCATCAGCATCATCATCGGGACGCCATCATCATCATCATAATCATCATCATCATACCATCATCATCTCATCATCGTCAACATCATCAGGGGAATCAACATCATCATCATCGGGACGCCATCATCATCGTCTGCAAAATCATCAGCAACATCATCATCATCGGAACACCATCATCACCACCATCATCCCCATCATCATCATCATCATCATCATCAACATCGTCAACATCATCATCATAATCATCATCATCGGGACACCGTCATTATCACCACCATCACCATCATCATCGGCACCATCAACATCATCGACATCATCATCATCATCATCATCATCATCATCATCATCATAATCACCATCGGGACACCGACGGGACACCGGCGGGGCACCGCGCGGCACCGGTGGCCGGAAGGGAATCATTTGGTCCGGCCGCGCCTCAGCCACAGGAGACTTTTCTCTCGCCCGCCCGCGCAGCTTCGCCTCGCCCGCACGCACGGCACGCACGAACACGAAACCGAAACCAATTTCCCGGTAGGGGGGCTCTCCGTTCCACTTCGATCTCACCACCTCACCTCCGATACGTGTATAGAAATTCCGCACAGATACACACATATGCACACACATGCGCACACACGCACGCACACACGAGCACCCACTCTCTCTCTCTCTCCCACACACACTTAACATTCAACATATGCAGCAACAGCGACACCACCGCACAATGTCCAGGCACGCGCAACTAAGCATCGGCCCGCTGACAGGTGATACGTGACGGGATGATGTTCTGGGACAAGCGCAAAGCCCACATCCGCGGGAGAGTGTTGCTACGAGATGCCCCGAGGTTCGGCCTGAAAGCAGACGACAGATTGGAACCGACACCAGTTGCCAGACGTAGGAGAGTTCAGCGCCATACAGCTGCCATTTGTTGCAGTGCTTTGGCGGCCTATTTTCTTCGGTCCAGCGTGCATAGACCCTCTGAACCATAGGAACCCAATGTTCAGCCCACTTATATATGTGTCACCCACGCTGACCTTCATGCTCGACGTGTTGCACATTTTGTACTTAGGGATCCATCATAGAATTATATCAGCAATACTTTGGAGCGTCTTGGGGTTGAACCCATGGCATATCAGCGGTGGCTTCGAAACAGTGCCTTCGCGTGGTACGACGAAACTGACATTCCGCAAGACTACAGGATCAAACGTCTAGAAAAAACTATGATTGGACACGAGCATATTCCTATGATGAAAACAATGGGTTCGGAAACAAACGCAACGTTACCATGGGCGGTGTACTTGTCTGGGCTGTACGCGCAGCAACTGCGGCACGGCATACCGTGTCATCATGCTGCCCGTGCGCTGCATCAATACATGAAAGTTTTGAAGAGATCGCCCATGCAGATGCCCCGTGAGGTGGTGCAACAGTTGCTGGACCTGGCATTTTGCCAGAATGTGTTTATGAAGCTGTCGGGCACGCCCCTGCTGTTCAAGCATCATTTTTTCATACGTGACTCGTAGGACAGACAAGCACGGCAATACTGTGTCCTATGCAACGTTTGAAGACGAGTCTCTGAACCTGCAAGCAGCACTAGTTTCGGCAAGCGTGCATCAGAGAAATTGGGAGGTTCGATGCTTCGGGAAGCTCGATTTGTTCGGGTACCTCGGCCGTGGCAGGGGCAGACTGTTTTTCGGCGGGGGCGCAGCGTAAGCGCCGATCTCACGCGCAGTCGTGGGGCATGCTATCACTCTCTCTCACTCTACCCCTCTCTCCTGCCTATATCAGGTCTCGGGCTGAGGTGCTATCACCCTCTCGCTCCGCATCCCTACTCACACCCCCTCCCCCCCGCATCAGCCAGCTGTCCTTACGATCAGCTCGTCTTGTTTTGACGCGCGTGCGAGGGTGCGCCCAGGCGAGGATGATCACCGAGCGGTGCTATGGAAAACATGAATTAGCAGACCAACAAGCGAACGACAACAGGAAACCACCGACCACGCACAACCAAACACAGAGCGACACGCGCGAGGATGTGAACCAGCAGCAGATCGAACGGGCAATCCACCAACCTAAAGAAACCAAGCATCGCAAACAGTCAGCGCGGCAAACTATCACACAGCAACGCCCTAAACATGTTACATCATAAAGACAGGCAGGTCGGTACGCGTTGAAACACCATTGAGCTTTCAGTGGGTGTCAGTGATTTGCGTTGAACGTCGCTGCAGCTGATATGTTGAGCGTGAACCATCGGAGGCTGGTCGTGCTTTCCTCGTCCTGTCCGTCTGACAGGAGGCACGCCATCGCATGAAACAGGTTCCTCACTTCAACGTCACCCACACCCGCACCCTCTACAAACGCATCGGCATCCGTCTTCTCAGCCTCGCACTGCCCCCCCGCCACACCATCCCGCACCCCCCCCCCCCCGCGAAGGTGTCAACATCCGTTCCCGATCGACGTCACACCGTCGTAGCCATGTTGTGGCTCTGATGTATCTTTATGTGCAGTGCCCTGCAAAGTATACCCACCACGACCCGACGAGGCAGGGATCTCCGCTGCAATGGACAGACATATGAAGCTGATGAATCTATGCTTGCGTTGATTGGGCAGCCTCACGCGCCAATACCTGCGCGGATGGACAAACAAGCGTCGCCCAAGGGCATTCCTTGGGAATTTCGCGAGGTTGTGTACGCCAACACGCATGAGCCAGTCGATGCTCCAGAGTTTGTCATGGTCGATGCGGCAGTCATGCATGCGCAGCGGCACTACGCGTCCACGGCAAGAGTATACATGGCGATCGAGCTGAATTCTGGTCGTGGAGATTACTCGTTCTGGCACAGGTACGCCGGCGACCACCGAGTGCGTGAGTTCGATGTTGATACACGGCATTGGACAGAAAATCTCAGCACTACTATAGGGATCGCTTATGCATGTAAGTTGGTGTACGCAGTGCATGCGGGCGGTACAGTTCTCATGAGGCCAAATATTTCTTGCTGGAGTATTCATAAGTGGTTCACTGCAGGTCGACATGTCGATATTCATGGTTCGATTGGTGATGCACGTGCAAAGATCACGAAAAACATTGCTTGTGCACTTCCGATGCTTTCGTGGATCGCACACACTAGGGGTGTGTAGTTCATAACCGTGCAGTCGTCCAAGTCCAAGTTTTACGAATATCCAACAGTCAAGCGGGTTCTTGAAATGGTTGGCGCACGCCTTGTGACAACTTACCAGGCGGAGTTTTGTTGTGCCAGCCCTGTGCAGACGATCATTGCTACGAACCTGCCAGATGCCCTCATCTCCACGCTCGTCGACTCGAGGCCACAGATGGCATCCAACCCCGCGGCAGCTGGTTCATCGGACTTTCGGGGGTGGAAGCCTGGCGGGCTCATGACTTCCAGCGTGTTGAAATCAAGGAGTGAGTGCAGCTCGGGGCACGGGGGTGACGACGGTTGGCCACAGAGTCGGCAAGCGGTGAGATCAGTGCATACCCGCAGGACCCTATGCCTGGTCCGACGACATTTGCTCAAGGATTAGCTGAAATTACACTGAGAGCTGTTGGCAACGCTGTGCCCACGTGGCCGTCAGAAGGCCCTGTCGAGATAGAGGGTTCAGAATATGATTGGCATGTTAAAGATGGTGTTGCGCTCGAGCTATTTAAGCTCAAGAGTTGCAGTAAGCCAGCGGTTCATCAATCCTCCACCTCCTCATCGTCACCCTCACCTCCCAATGCTATCTTATTTCTAATACTCCCAACACCTCATCCGCATCCTCGCTCCATCCTCCTTACGGCAAACAACAACATCCCGTGGGCCAATCGGCGATGCATCCGTCCACCTCCTCCGCATCATCACCATCATCATCCAACGATGTACTGCGCCTGCCCATCGCAACACGTCATCATTCTCCTCGGGCCATCCTCCAAACACACATCACCCCGAACCGAAACAACGACACCATTGTATGGTACCGCGCCCGTTCTGAAACGTAAGCATGCTTGATAATGCGATGAGCTGGGGACCTTGTAACAACACATCATGTGGATGCCGTGCATGTTAAACGCTATGGGTACTCGCATGCGTGCATTTACGTAGTCTCTGAGTTAGCAACTGCACACAACAACCAACACATAGGTTGAACAACTCATGAGAAACCAATGAAACCCGTTGAAAATCTGGACGCTCCGCGTATCCCCACCACTTCCGTAGCCCTTGGCTCAAGCCGTCCGCGGGCCTGGCCCCCTCGGGCCAGTCTCCCGCGCTCAAGGGGGCGCCCGGACGCCGCGTCGCCCCCCTGCCCCTGGGCCGCACCGCCTTTCTACACCTCGCTTGCGATTCCCACGGGTCGCCGGCGACGCCCGCGGCCCAGGCGATGTTTGATCCACCGGACGGAGGGGACGAGGATAGAGAGTGTACAGTGCATGGCACGGGAGTCCAATCACTGCGTTCGATCGATCCTCAGTTCCCCCGCAGAGAGCAGCCCTCACACTCAGGCGCGGCTGATATAGGTCCGATGCCAGCCACGGTTGTTTCCTCCCCATGCCCAGCAGTGGGAGACACACAATCAGCGGGGGAAGGAACGCTCCCTGATGCCGCGATGGACGCCAGCACAGATCCCAATTCCCCCCACGCCGCCCCCCTCTCCACGCAAGGAGGTGGACTGGTCCCGCGCGCTCCGACCAGCGGGTCCCGCCCTGCCCCCCGAGGATGGCGAGAAGGCAATGGAAGGTCTGCTCGAAGAAGATCGAGCCGAACCCATTGAAGAAGGCAACACAGTCCCCCCGCCAAATGCACAAGCGAGCAGATCCCCCCCAGCGGTGACTACAGATCCTCTGTAGGGCACGGCAGAAAGATCAGTCAGAGACGTCCGAGACTGCACAGCGCAGACACCCAGGGCCAATCCTCTCCCATCCTCCCTTGATTCACAAGATTTTGCGGCTATCGGCTGCGTCTCCTCCTCCTCTCCTCCTCCTCCTCCTCCTGGAGCCCAGGACTGCCGCCCAACTGTGCGTGGAAACGCCCCCCCACCTGTTGTCGGCCCCTCGGTTGCTGCGGCTCGGGACATTGCCCCCACACCGAGCCTAATACCGAGGAGCGAAGCCGACAGTGACCGAAGGGCTATGGAGGGTTTACCGGACGAAAGTCGAGCCGAACCCTTCGAAGGAAGCAACACAGTTCCCCCGCCAGGTGTCCAGGCGAACGGATCCCCCCCAACGGCGACTGCAGATCCTCTGCAGGCAACGGCAGAGGGAGCAGTCAATGTCCTAGGCCGCTCAGCGCAGACACACAGGGCCAATCCTTCCTCCCCCCCTTTTAATTACCAGATTCTGCGGCTATCGGCTGCGTCTCCTCCTCCTCTCCTCATCCTCCTCCTCCTCCTTTGGCACAGGACAGACGCCCAACTGTGAATGGGCTCGCCCCCCAGCCTGCGGCTGGTTCCTCGACTGTTGCGAATCGGAGCATTGACCCCATTCTGAATGTAATGCCGAGGAGCGAAGCGGACACTGACAGAAGGCCAGAAGTCCCCCCAGACATGCCCCGAGGAGCGACTTCGGCAGCAACGGACTGCCAAGGAGAACTAAGGGCGGAGAGGGGCAGCGAAGAGGCGACCCCGCAGACGCGAGGTCCCCCAGCCCCCGTGGAAGAGACAGGCACAGCCCAAAATGATTTACAAGATGCACCACCCAGCATTTCGCTGGATCCGCCCAGCGCTGACGGAATAGCGCCCCCGCCTGACACTACCCCCGCCTCTCACCGTGTCCCCATCCACTGCCTTCCCAACCCCACTGCCCAGGGCAGGCACAGCAGAGGACGTGGAGATTTCCCCCACAGTGCCTTTCGATCCGATCGGAATCGGCGTGGACGACGAGCAACAGCAGTGGGACCCAACGGAATACGGGGTTCACGGCGAGCGTGGGGAGGACACCGCTTGGGAGTGGCTCCCGGAGGAACGCGACCCCGTAGTGTAGTCAGCATCTTCGACAGTGAAGCGTCTCCCGATTGGGGGGACGACGACGAGATCAGCAACGGATCGACCGTGCGCGGTCGAAGGATCCCGATCGCTCCCCCCCCCGGGCTCTCCCCTGCTCCTCCGCCCGGCTCAAGGTCGCACAACTCGGGAGTAAGGGAGGCCGTGCCCAGGCCCGAAGGGGCCGCGGCCCGTCACAGGCCCCCCCCTCCAACTAGGCGCGGGGTATCCCGCGACGCCGATTCTCCTCTCTTGGCCCCGAGATTAGTGGACTCCAGGTGCACCATGAGAGGTGGCCCACTTGCGGCTCTCCTGGAGCATCACGAGCCAATGGAGGGCCCGTGGAGAAACATCCCCAGGCGCCCACCCCGCAACCAAACGATGTGCGTGGGCCTGGAGCACCTAGCAGGCTTCTGCTGGCTCCGGCACCCCCCGCAGCATTCGGCGGTCAGTGGAGGCCTCTCCACAGCAGGGAGGGGCGACTGCCCACTCAGAGTGAACCCGAGCCACAGGGGGCACACGGAGCAGGAAATCCAAAGAAGCCTCCACAACCGCGCCTCGGCAACGGCCGAGCTTGACCTCTCATGGTTGGTCTGGCCAATCACAGGATCCGACCACGAGGCCAGACTGGGCGGGGTGGGCCCAGACCCCGTCCAGGTGCTGGCATTCCGCTACGCGAGTCTGTCGCAGGACCCTGACATCGAGGCGGATTGCCAGGGCTACGACGAGCCTACTCAGGAAGAAATGATGGCAGCCGAGAGTCAGTATGACATACTGCGCCAGGCTGCCCTCTACGCGGACATAGGGGTGAGTGACCCATCGGAAGGCTTCCTCCTCGAACTATCCAGATGGCGGCACGACGCCGCCCCAGACGTAGCTGACGCAAGTCCAGACTGTGCCGGTATCTGATCCACGAGCACCGCCGCAACGAGGTGCATTTTCCCGACCACCACGAGGTCAGGCAGTGGACAGTCAGTAGGGGGCACTGGGTCGACGCCGGAGCGGACGTCCTATCTGCGGCTCAGCACGGCACGGGGCAGGACGGCTGGGCCACCCCCGCCATCCCTGGAGCAGGGCCGCACACTCCCAGCATTAATGGACTCACACGCGAGGACCACAATAGTCCACAAGGACCCTGGCCCATTAACAGCACATCCTACATGATAAAGATCGGGGACATCTTCCGCCCCAGTACCAGATGCGAATGCTGCGGCTGCTGGCTCACACGGGATCAAGACGGCCCCAGGTGCATAGTATGCCAGAGGCTAGCTTCCCCATGGGTGACCACCTTGGACGGGCTCCACCTGGACAACCTTGAAGCCCCTGGACATCCCCTAGACCTACTAGGTACACAGCTCACCCTCCTACTGGCCAGAGCGGGGGCACGCTACGCCCCCATCGCAAGCCACATCGGCCCCCTCAACCTCCCACCGGAGACCACCAGCTACTCTCCGTCATGGCTGATTGCGGAACTACTGGCGGCATGGAGCCACATGACCGAGATGGCATTGGACAACGGAAGGTCAGCAGACAGAGGTACATACCGATCTCCCTGGTAGACGCTAGAGTGGGAGACGAGCCAGCGATGAGAGCTGTCGCAGGCGCCCTCGCCAGACTCTGCTGCGCCCCACTTGGGTGGGTCATGGAGACAGTGTCACACATACAATACACCATCAGGGAGCACCCTTTCGGCAGACTGCTTCGCGAGTGGGTGCCTGGATGCCTCGCCCAAGTCCCCACCGTGGCCCTACCACCCCAACCCGCGACTCCGGCGAACGCCGCGCTCAATGCACAGGACTTTCGGGCAAGATACCGACAATGCCTCGAGGGCCTCCCGCAGGAAGACGCGGCCTGGCTTCGCCGAGAAATAGGAGGCACCTTCCTGGACCAAGCCCTCATTTTCACCCCCGCGGGCAGGGCCTCCGTCGAGGCCTCGAGCGCAAGCGCCGAGGCGACTGAGGTGGCATGCGCTGCCATCATAGCTGCGGCCAGAAGGCAAGGGAGAATCGTTGCTCACCGCCTAGCACCAGGCAGCCCTTGCGGAGAAGCGACACGCCTCGCAATCGCTCTGCGCACAAGGGCACGGGGGATGGGCGCCCCTGTGGCCCGTGAGAGCGACCAGCGGGACGCAAGGAGGGAAACAAACGAGGCACAGGCGAGCGACAGGCAACAGCAGAGACCGCGTGCCCAGCTCCCCCCGGAAAGGTGAGGGCAATGCACGACGCGTGCTCCAAGATATCCTCGAGATCCGCGCCCGAGTGACGACCGACAGCATCCCTGCCAACATGACATGGAGCCGGATCCTAGTCCCGTTCATCTGGGGCTCAACATCAGAAGACGGGAGAGCCACACTAGAAAACGTCTTCGAGGCCACAGGAGTCCCGCGCTCCCTAGTCACGCAAGCGGCCGCGCGGTGGCAGCAGATGGGCGTCACCTCGCCACAAGGGGCGCACATCCACCTCAGACTGGATTCCGCGAACCTATCCCAACAGACAGGAAGAACGATTGCTGCCCCCCTCCCGGGGGGATACATCGACCCGAATCTCCAGGAGCGCACCATGAGTTGGCTCGACCCGCACGGCCAACTCCAGGAGGCAATCCTAACAGCAGACAGGAACGCGGTGGAGCGCGGAATGAGGACTCGAAACAACAGGATCAACGCCAGAAGCGGCAATACGGGAGCCGGTGCAACGGGAGACTGGCAACCCACCACCCCACCCTGGAGACGAGGACAGAGCACCACCACACCATGGCACGAGGACATCAGGCAGATACTCGGCGAGGATGCAAGCAGCAATCCCAGGTCCCCCCCACAAGCACTAAGCAGAGGAGACACTCTGGACGTCCTCATCCAAGCACTAGACGCGACGCAAAGAGACGACGAGGCGTCAGGCCGATCCAGGCAACAGTGCATAGACCGCACCTCCTTCAGCGGTGCGGAAGCACAGGTGGTGGCAGAGGGACTACTCAGAGAAGCCAGGACCCAACTGGAACCAGGGAGCTGGATATCAAGGGCCATATGGCTCTGCCTGGCCCCGCACTACACCCCCCTCCTGCGGCCTGTACTACAAGTACGGAACATCGACATACGACCGTTCGAGGTCCTAACCAGGTGGCTACAAATAGCAGAAATACACACCCCCGAAGACATCAGAGGCATACTGAATGAAGGGGGGGAGCAGCCCCCGGACGCTTACGCATCGTCCGGGAACAGACAGATACGTCTCCTTCTCCGCACCACGGGCCTCAAGGCATGTCTAACCGAGGAGGACGCAGCCACGACCACGAGAATCCTCATAGAAAGACTAGGCTCAACTATCGCCAACGCTACCGACCCACCAGGCGACGCCGACGGAGTCCTCAGGGCCGGCGAGCCAGAACAGAGGCCAGGATGGGACACCGGGGAAGGTGAGCAAACGTGCGCCATCTGCGCTGGGGAACTCAGCGGAGTAGCGGAGACCCTCGTCCTCTGCGGACATCGTTTCCACAAACAATGCCTTGAGCAATGGAGACTGAGTCAACCTGAAGTGTTCCGAGAAGGAAGGAACTCCATGCCCATTCGGTGCCCGTAGTGCAGAGCCAACGACAGAGGTAGTGTCGCAACACTACTTCCCGGGTCGCCGCCCCCCAGCGAGGCACAGACAACGCTGCAGCTCAGAGACAGGCTCCTGGCCCCAAGAAGGCCCCACATTGCATACAGCGAGCTGGCTGCGGCGACACAGTCGCTAGCTCTGGAACTGGACTGCCTAAGGGCCGACCTGGTCACCATACGCAGACTTAACACCTACATAACAGTCCGGGACATGCAAAGAATTCACGAGCACGTAGTGGGTCACAGGCGGCCCGCAGCACAACCAGGAGTAATGGATGTGGACCACGAGGCGGACCATGATCACGACAACGAGAGCACCCCCCCTGACCGCACTGACGAGGGTGAACCGGGAGGCAGCAATGCCCCGGCCCCTCTCTCCAGACAAGCCAGGATGCGCTCAACTCCAGTCATTACGCAGTCCAGGTGGGCCTCCATCCTAGCCAGACACCCAATAGGAGAACTCAAAAGAAGGGGCCCGCCAGCCTTCCCAGTCCCCCTGCTCATGGCTGCCGTCAAGGAAGTACGGGCTGAACTGGTGATCACCCTGGGGCCACTGCTAGGAGACAGACATGCGGACTGTACGGGCACCACCATAGCAGCGCATACCAGCAGATCAGGGAACTGGTGTGCAGCAGGACAACGCCAGAGGAGGGACCAACCAATGCCCCCACCATTCTCATAGCAGATGCCAACGCCTCTCAGATCCAAGCTGCACTGGCGGCAGCAGGCTCGGGAGAGGGCCCATGCAGGATCCTGGCCCTGACAGGACAAGGAGTCCCGACGCCAGGAGGCCCCGATCCAACTGAACTGATAGCCATAGCCAACGCCCAATGGGGATACCGAGCCACAAACATGATCACGCACCTTGTCCCCATAGGGAACCCAGTGATACCAGGAGGCATCAACCCCCCCCTGGTACAACTAGTGGCGGCACAATTCGACATAACAGACCACCCCCAAAGAACCGTGATCCCACCCTCCGCATTAGTACACTGGGGAGGCAGAGACGCGGACACCAGCGACGCACTGCACATTCTCACGCCGGAGCAGCGAAATGATGCCATTGTCGCACAGATCACAAGGTGGCAACAGACATTAGAAGGTAACGACCAACTGGCTGGGGACGTGGAGTGGGCCACCACCAAAGTGTCCCTACCCAGGGACGAGACCCTCACAAATGTAGGCCTGGAGCCGCTCTACCACCACGTAGTACGCTATCGCCCCAGCAGAGGAACGCCCTGGCAGACCCCCGCAGACTCCCCCATTGAAGCGCTACAGGTTGTGGCGCAAGCGGCTCTGGCGACCAACAACAATGGACGCACATGGAGGTCCAGCGAGGCGTCTGACTCAGTCCACATCCCCATCCCCAATGCTGCGACGTGCCTCGCACTGGCAACCGCGGCAGAAGCGGCGGCAGCCCTCGGATACCGGGTAGCCCTCAATGGAGGGGGAGTCCTCCTGCTGAAGACCCCTGAGAGGATCGCCGCCCCCATACTGCGATATCTTAAGGAGGAGCTCCCCAAAGTATTCGGTTCGGTTCTGCGCGCAACTCCCCGGCCCGCTGCCCCCGAAGGATCCTCCTGAAAGGGAGCTGGGATGGCGGCCCCTCTTTCGTCAGGCTTACCGACCCGGAAGAAGGCTTCCACTTGCGATGGAACATAGCAGACCTAAGGCAGTCCAGTAGACAAGAGATCACCGAAGCCGTAGAGGCCACAGTAGGCACCGGCGCGGTGGAACAGGTCACCTCGGTGTACGCCTGGTTTCCGGACACAGGCTAATCCACACATATGACTCAAGTCAGGATCCGACTCAGAATCGCGGCCAACATGTCCTCAGCTTTTTGCGGGGCCAGCTGCATCACAGTGGGGGCGCAAGTCATTAGGATCTTCCCGGCCACTCCCTCAAGAGGGCAAATTCGGGGAGACACAGGGATCCCCAGGGCCCAGACAGAGCACATTGAAGCCATAATGGAGGAGGCAGTCCGACAGGCCCCCATACGAGCAGTGCGGCCCCAGATACTGGAAATCGCACCTTTGCACCGGCAAGGGAGACAGGTCAGCCCCACCCATCCGAGGCCCATGCGCCCCGATCCATGGATCCCTAACCACGCCACACTGCGGATGTTTTCGGCCTCGATCGGCTCAGGGGCCAGGCTACACACGAGAGCATGGCCTCTACCTGAGGGTGCTGAGAACGGGGAAGGATCAAACATGATGAGAGCCCCCCCCCCCCGGACATACCCGAAGAATGGCTACGCGAGGTGGACAACACCATGGGCGGACGGCACCCCGCCCGCCGGATAACCACCGAGGACAGGGAAGGCCTGCGAGACTACAGCGCCGTACTCCACCCAGGGGAGTATCTCTCAGCAGCGGTGGCCGCGGGAGGAGCCGTATCCATCGACACCTGCGGCGAGTACGGCCACTTATACACGTCTACCCCCATGTGGGTCACCATCACGCTACCTGCCGAGGCTGACAGCCAATCGCGGCGCCGACCGCCCGCAGATCAGGGTGTCCCTACAATTACTAAAGGGGCCAGTGCACCTCGTTAAACTAGACGCCACCCCCGCTCGCGCCCCAACGCTTGACGAGCTGGGAATTGGCACCAGCCAAGCTCACAGCACGATCATACCTCCGAGAAGGCACGCTACGGTGGACTCCCACCCCGGCCCTGCACGCCCAAGGACTTATCCCCCCCTCGCTGAGGTGCTCTCATGCCGAACCCGACCCAGGACAGAAACGGGCAACACCTTGGTCAGGGCGGAAAGCGACGCCGTGACGTGCGCCCAGGGCATGCTCGGGAGGTTTCAGGCATGCATTGATGAACAAAGCACGCACGACCTAGCCAGAAGCATCCAAACCAGACTTGTGCTCGAACAACGACGGCAAGAAGAAGGCAGACCCATCAGGCGATACAACTGAGACCTCTTCGCGGCCATATGGATCCTCCAACTGACAGACCCCGCCACACTGGACAGTGACCACCTCTATCAGCTCATCAGGGAGCTAGGCATGAAGGAACAGGTCACCAGACAGCTCCCTTTCTCGCAGTGGCTCTCCCCAGATCCGGATCCCACATATACTGCCCACCACCCCTGGCTCGAGGTCCCAGGGAGCAGGGGCGCAGACATCGACAGCGACACTACGCACAGACTGGCTCCTGGCACAGACGATGAGCTCCGAAGATTAGATGAGAGGCTGCGGAGGGCCGCCCAGGAAGACAGGCTTCGACACGACCCAGGAAGAGCTCCCAGGCCACGAAGAGCCCCCAGGGGACACCGCGGAGAACCCTCCGGCGAAGCCAGAGCGCGTCGCACACACACACACAAGACAGGAACAGCCTCAGGTGGCACGCTGCAGGGCGCAAGACGAGCCACCCGGAGAGGAGCGGCAGACCGCCCAAGGCCAGCGGACCCCAGGCGGTAGCCCCCTGCGCCACCAAGCCAGCCCCCCCCCGCCAGTGCAGGCGCACACACCACAACCGCCTCACCCGGACAGCCAGGCCTCCAGCCCCCTGTCGCACAACCCGAGCCAGCGTGCAGGCGAAAGTAGCAACGAAGGGAACGCCACACCCTCAGCGTCCCCAGGCAGCGCCCGCGCGAGCGACTCCCCGAATACTGGGACGGCATTCGCCCCCAGCCAGGACCGGGGGGAGGAACGCAGCAGTGAGGACCACGGGAATCCGAAGAACCCACAAACCCAGTCACCGGCACAACCGCGGACAGCAGGCAGGACGCCTCACCAGCAAGCACGACAGCCCACGGACTAACGCACAGGACAACGCCCGACACCCCCAGCCCCGCAACAGGAAGGGCCAAATGCTGCACGCCCTGCGGCACCGCCACCGACACCCCTGGCTGAAAGAGACGAGCAGACGGACGACGGCAGAGAAAACAGACAAGTCCATCAGGACCCAGCAGACGCGACACAAGCAGAGGACCCACCACAAACCCGCGCCTGTAGAACGAGACCCCCCCCAGACAGCGTCGCCCGCAGCCTGCCCGAAGACCCACTGGGGAGAGGCGACTCCCCCAGAGCGAGCCCGCACCTGCCACCCTGCATGAGGCACAAGTGGAATCAGCTCCTCAACAGTGCAGCAGAGACGCTCCGCGCTCTCGGCCCCCCTAACCGATGGGAGGGACTAGGATGCACGGACAGGGCAGCTTGGAGGACAGTGCTCAGCGCCATCGCCTGGGGCACCTCCATGCTTCAACTCGAAAAGCAGGTCAGACTCGTGTTCACCAGAGCATACTTATCCCACAGACTGATCACCCCCTTCAAGGCGCACTGGGCGTAGCACCCGCCGATCGGCACAAGGAGCCCCTCAGGCAGAAACATACTAACCAAAAACGCGGCCCTAACCGCAGACGACGCTTGCGCGAGCCTGCAGGCCGCAACAAATGGAATCCCCGGAGCAGGAGGACCGGCTGGCCCGTTCTCCCCCCTAAGCGAAGAGATCCTCGAACGAATCCTCTCCGTCGCCACGGCTGGCCCTCCTGGCCCCAACACCACCAGACTCAGCACGGTTGATCCCACCTGGCCCAACCTCAGGGGAGACCCGCCCCACGGCAGCCCCACCGAGCAACCACCACATGAATCTGAGACAGGGCCTCCTCTGACTCCCACGCAGAGGACACGCAACCCAGATGGCCGACCCATCAGGGTAGGCGCCGCCGAGGAGACTGCAGCCCAGCACCAACCACAGCAGCGGGCAAGCCAACAGGACAGGGACAGGACGCCGACAGGCCCCGTACGACGCCAAGGTAGAAGTCGAAGTAGGAGGACCCGGCAGGCAGGCCCCCTGGGAACAAGAACGCGCCCCAGGACAAGGCCGAAAACCGCAAGACCGGCAGAGAACAACTCCCAGACACTGGTAACCATGTGGGAATCTCAGCCGACAGTCCCGCTGCAGAGGAGACCCGGAAGGGGTCTCGCATGCACTGCGACTGAACTGCAAGGGTCTGGAGAAGGAACACGGAGGGTAAGGCCTAGGATCAACCCCCTTGCATCCAACGAACCCACCGCAGCCCCACAACCAATCGACGTCCTCCAACAGGTATGGACACAGCACAGAGACCGCGAAACTGGGTTCTCGCCAGTAGCCCCTCCCGACCAGGTGCTTGCCGCGTACCAGGTAGCAGGCTTGGACAACAACACCATCCGGGACGCGCTGCAGTCCCTGCATGAACAAGGCACCATCCGACTAGGAACCGACCAGGCGGTCGGCGACATTGCGGGAAGGCTACGCATACAGGAAGCAGAGGAACGGGACTTCACACAACGGGAGCAAAGGACAGGCGAAGGCGGACACGCGGGTCAACAGGGCCCCGCGAACGGACGCTCCCCCCTACACCTGGTGTCACTCTTTGACGGCTGGGGCATTGCCAGACTCGCGGTGGGCGACCTGGTCAACAAGCTAGGAGCCACCAGCAGCTTTCGAACCTCGGTCTTCGTGGGACACAATAGAGTTGCGGCGGAGGCGGTGACGCGCAGATGGTCAAGCGCCCCAGACCCTGAGGACGGAAGCCCCCCACGCAGACAGATAGCCGAGGACGTATGGGACCTCTTCAGACGAAAAGACCCCCACGACAACAGGACCCCCTGGGAAAAACACCTAGACTCGCTCGACCAGGGCAACACCCTCCTAATAGTGGCAGGACCCCCCTGAAACAACCGATCAGCAGCAGGCACACACGCTGGCAGGGACGGCCTGGCAAGAGCCCAGTCCTCCCACTTCTTTGCGGTCCCAACAGCCTGGTACCTTGCAAACAAAAGAAGACCAAACAGTTCCATCCTGGTCCTGGTGGAAAACGTAGCTTCTATGCCACTGGCGCATAGGGGCGCCATGAGAATGGCCATGGGGGAGCTCAACACCGAATGGGCACTCAAAATGAACGCGGGCGAACATGTGGCCAGTCCCAGGGAGAGACTATGGATTGCGAACTTCCCTCCTCCCACCAGCCCGATATCGTACAACTGACTCCCCAGCCCATGGGAACCCAGATGTGCCTACAGACCAGACGGAAGGATCCCAACATGGACACAGTCCAGGGCCACCCAGGACGACCCAGACGCCATTTTTCCTAGCAGCTACCAGACCCACCTCCTATGCCTCCTATACAACGAAGACCATAGCTACGGGTAGTTCCTTCGGAACCCGACAGAGCTGAAGCAAGGGGCAAGGCAGATACTTGCTGACTGCGGTGCAGAACAGCGATTTCAAGGGTGCACTGTAGGCCTCGGGCTGGTCATGTCCAGAAGGGAAAAGGGGGAGCCCAGCTGCGGAAGAAAAGGTCAGGGCGCGGGGAAGATGGCTAGTGAAGGAGGGCAGGGCCCACGGGCTCAGACCCCCCAGCGCTGGCGAAAGAGCCTGGCCGGGCACCACCGAGGACTCGGAGTGAGCAACAGGACGCTCTACGACGCGGTTGGCATACACTTCGACCCACGCTGCCTCCAACGCAGGATAGTCTCTGCGATGCGTGCCTGGAACACAGGAAGACCGGAGGCGCTGGCCTGTGCCCCCGCCCCGACGGGCAGCCAAATAGCGCGCGCGTGGACAGCAGCGCGAGCATGCGCAGGGGGACAATGCCCGTGGGATCAGCTCAGAAACCACCCCTTCCCAGATGACATTGCGGAGCAACTGCGGCGCGAAGAAGCCCTCCTCTCCGAAATAGCAAGCCCCTAGACTCGGCTGAGGGCCCCAACACGCTCCACCGAGCGCTGGGGCCCCCCCCCCGCCACGCCCGAGTGCCGGGACCTCGCGCACGCGCCTGGGGGCAGGCGCAGCGAGCACTCAATGGCTCACTCGCGGCCACGTGCCACCACAAGGTCCGTGGGCCGAGGGCCCTTTGGCCCCTCTTACACACCGACCCCTGTGGACAGCCCACATGGGACACCATGTGCGGTAACCTCTCACTTGATGACGGGATACGTGCCCTCAACGCCCCCCTCCCCCCCCCCTAATAGCCTGCCCGGGCACAGCTGCTGGAACGTGAGATACCTCAGAAGCTGCACAGCTGGAAAGAACCACATTAATCACACACTACTATCCTGGGTCACAATGAATAATAGGATCGATCTGATCCGAGAGACGCACTGGTCGGAGCATGAAGCTGAGGTTTGGAAGACCACGTTTCCTGCGAGGCCACTGGTGGCCTCTCCTGGGTACCTCGGGCCAACCGGAGGGCTGGCTGGAGGTGTCGGCATCCTCCTCCCTCACGGTACCCCCCTCCTGGAGCAGCAGATCCTGGTCCCAGGCTGCGCCATCGCCGCCACCGTGCAGCAGGGCGAAAGGAGAATCCGCCTAGTGTCAGTGTACCTCCCTCCTACCAGAAAGGAGGACACCCTTGCAGACATTGCCATAGCAGCGGAGCAGTGGGAGCCGCTCGACACATATTGGGGTGGCGACGTCAACCTACAGCTTGAACGCCCAAGAGATGGGGAGGTGGAGGCCGCAGCCCTCCTCAGGAACGTTCTAACCAGCTCCGATTCAACTGTCATTCGCATGCCCGGCCCCACCAGAATCGACAGGGATAGCGAATCTTAGATCGACATGTGTGCATGCCCAATCCGACATGTCCACGCGTACGAGCCCCGCAAGCTGTGGAGACTCACGCTGTCGGACCATGCCCTCATATCACTCGAACCACAGGGTGCGAGGAGGGCCAGAAGGGACGACACCATGAAAGCCGCAGACCTCAGGAATCTCCCAACCGCCGCGCACGCAGAACTCCGCCAGCTATGCGCTCACCTCGAGCTCTCCTTCGGCGTTCCGCCGGTCAGCCTGCGCGGCCTCCTCCAGCCGACCGACTGGATCAGACCTGCCTGCCCGGGCGGTTTCCCCGACGGACGCCCGGGCAACGACGACGGCGACGCCTCACTCGTCAATCCCCCTGGTGAGCGGACAGGCGCGGTTGGAGGGCCAGTGGGCGGCGCCCCCCCCCCCCCCCCCCCCCTGCCCCCTCTACCCTCATGAGGTTTGGCGGGCGCTCCCTGTGCTCAGCGCTGCGGGACTGGTGGAAAAAGTGACAACGCACCGAACGCGCGCTTCCCCCGGCCTACTGCTAGCAGCAGCTAGTCGGAAGAGTGAGACGACACGCCCGGTGGGAACACTGGCGGCTTAGCTCTACGAATACGGGTGGGGCGGGCAAGACCTAACCCAAGACCAGGCTGTCCGGTGGCTCAGGACGTGGGGCGCCGAGGTCACGCAAAGAAGAGTTGCGCGATTATCCCCCTCTCAGCGAGGTCCCGAGGCGGAACGCTCACCCCTTGCAGCCCACTACAGGGCGGGGCAGGAGATATACAAGAAAACCCACGCCATCCTAGGCGTGCGCGACCGCAACGGCACATGGCATGACAGACCCAACCAGATCGACAACGTCCTTTGGGACAGCCGCAATGCTATTTGGCACTCCACCCCCCTTATCCCCCGCTCGGCCCAGCGACTGCTCGACCTCTATTTCCAGCGGCACCCCGGTATCGAGGCCACAGACAGGCCCAGGCCAAGTTGGGCAAAGCTGGCCGCCATTGTCCTCACCCCCAGAGGAAGCGCCCCAGGGGTGGACGGGGTGCCGTGCGAAGCTTATCACCCAGGGGCAAGATTCGTCGCATGCCTCATCGCCCAAGCTTGGTACGCCGCTGACCTCAACCCGTCTCTCATCGAGGAGGTGCTAGGGCCCTCTGTCGACCCACTTGTTTGGATAGGAAAGAAGCCAGGCGCCGAAGCCCCCAACGACGTGAGACCGCTACAACTTCCCACCTGCATCCGACGACTGTACGGCGCCTCCCTGGCCGACCTAATGGGCCCGGCCGTCGAACCGCTCCGGCGCCTGCTGAGGTCTGTTGGAATGGGTGGCACCGCCTGCCCGCTCCACTGGAGCATGGGGTACGACCCCCTCATCTCTGCCATCTCTTCCATCACGGGGGACGATGACCCCGCCTATGTCGACGACCTCGCCGCCCTACTCAGCACAACAAAGCAGGCGTTACGTGCAGCCATCGCTCTCCCGTGGGCTGCCAAGGCCGCGGGACCCCTGGTCGAGGCCCACCGCTGCAGAGGAATACGCACCGAGGACTCCACAGCGCTCAGAGCCGCGCTGGAGGAGGCCCCCGTCCACTACGAACAAGACGGTGACAGCGTGCTCATCTCCGGGCTCCCCAGCGAGCTCATCCAAGCACTCGTGGTAAGTAGCACAGGGCAGTGCCGACCCAACTGGTGCTCCCCCTTTCAACGCTCCTGCAACTGCACGTTCAAGACTGCCCTCGTTCCAGCCGGCAATCACGAATGGTGGCGAGCACTCATGGAGCACGCCCCCTCTTCGGAGGCTCCTCAGTGCGAGACCAGTGGCCCTACCTGGGAGCTGCGGTGGTCCCCCGCGCCGCGGAAGGCGACGAGCCCTCAGAGAGCGGGGGTCTCACTAAAGAGCAGGAAGACGCCCTATGCAAAGGCACATGGGACCGCCCCCCCCCAAAAATTCGTGAAAGGGCCATGGCTCTGCACCTGGCAAAGATGCCCCCCTCGCGCACAGCCGCCGCCTGGAACGCGCACCTGGTCTCACTGGCGCCCTACGCCTCCCACTACGCCCCCCCCCGACCAAGTTCAAGAGCGCAAGCTAAGAGCCCAACTAAGGACCGCTCTCGACCTGGCCGGATCCTCCTGGGCCCCTGACTCCGTCCTTACGGGTGTGGGCATTCGCTTCCAGGTACAGGGCGCCCCCAGGTGCCCGGCTGCGACGGCCCGCGCGGCGGCCGCCGGATCACGCGGACTCAATGATTTCTGGGGGCCCATCCCTGTCAGAAAGCGAGCAAGTATCAGGTGGAACAAATAGCTGAAATGGGGGGCCCAAGCTGCCCAGGTGCCCGAGTCGTTCCCCCCAAACCCAAGATGATCACCGAACGGAAAGCCGCTCGGGCCCTGCTGCAGTTGAAGCGCCAACCCGATCTTCTCAAAGGCAAGCAGTTCGGCAGGATCTGCAACGCAGCGGCATGGGCCCAGATGCGCAGCCCAAACCTCACAAATTGGCTCCGGGACACTAGCCAAGGAAGGAGATGGCATCCCTCCAAAGGGGAGAAATGACAGTTAATACACCACTGCACCTCCTTCACCGAAGCGCGCCATGTGATCGGGGTCCTCAGCAATGGTCTACCCGGCCAGGCTAGACGGAGAGGCGACACCGAGAGAATACCACACAAATGCCCATGCGGTGCAGCAGCCGGGAGCGCATGGATCACCGCCGGCCCTGACGACGGGGGCGCGGCCTGATGCGATAGATGCATTGGCGCAGGCCCCCACGCCTCCGCCCTCTGGCAGACTCTTCCCCCTGACATTATCCCCCCCCCCCCCCACCTGCGGGATCATGCCGAGGCCTATGCAAGCACGCGGGGGCCACTACAACCTCCCAACAGAAGCGGACCATGCGGGCGCTGCCCCCTCTGTGGGCTCGGCGAAGCGACCACGGAGCACGTCTGGCACTGGTGCCCAGCTGCGGCATTAGCCTGGTGCACCATAAGGGGCCCGGACGACCAGCCAACCCTCGCACAAGCGATCGCCAGCAGCGGCGAACACCAACCCTTGCTCGCCAAAGTGCTGCACCAGATTTCCTTCTGATACTGCGTCAACCCCACCGCCTCCCCACTAGAGGCCGTAGAAGCTGCCAGACTCATCCTTCACGGCATAGTGACCACCACCGACACAGACCAACAAGGTGACAGCGAGGAAGGGCATGGGGGGGGCGAGCCCCCCAGGAGAAGTAATCCAGATGAGACAGCCGCCTGGGCCGTCCTGCGCGACACCTGCCACACTTGCAACCCATGCATCACCCCCGACAGAGCGATCTGCGGCGCTGCGGGGCCCCACTTACAGAGACACGCGCGCAAGGCGGGGGGTGAGATCCGCAGACTCCCGGTGGTCACCAGACACCACAACCCAGGAGACAGAATCGTCGTCTTACAAGCCCCCCAGACACGGGCCGCTTGGATGCCCCCTGGAAATGGCTGGTTCCCCTGCCCTAGGACCGATGACTCTCCCTCAGGCAGGTGGTCCTCAACTTTCTGCCGTGAATGCAGGCTCCACACCACCACCCTGGTAGCAAACATGGACCTGGAACCAGGCGACGAAGTCACTGTCCGCAGCTCCCCCTTTTCCGACTCCGACTCCACCTAATGGCCCTATGAAGTCACCTTTGACGGGGGCGCAAGGCCCATCGAAGGCGGGAAAAAGTCTCCGGCGCCGGAGCCATCTTGTGGCACCACAATCCCAGCACTGGCTCTCCCCAAGTCCTGGCCGTTGCCATCGTCGCCCTCCCCGTGTGCGGCAATGCACAGATGGCAGAGGTGGCGGGCTGCCGAGCAGGGTTAGCATTGCTCCCCCACCTAAGGGGCCCAGTCCGGACGGCCAGGGTAGTCGGCGACAACCTCGCTGCGGTGCGATGTGGCGCTGGCACCGCCAGATACCGAAGACTCCATTTGGCCAGGCAAATGGAAGACGCCCTAGGGCAGGCTGAAAGTGCCGGCTGGGTGCTCACGTGGCAAGCGGTCAGGAGGAGGCTGAATAAGGCTGCGGATAGCCTGGCCACCATCGGGGTTTATTGGGCGGATGCCCTCCGCAAGGAAGGCGCGACGGCCGTCACCGCGCACGTGCACTGGGCGAGCGACGCCCCATCTCAGCCCGAGCACTTCCCTCGCATTGACCTACGGGAGGCCAACCTGTGCGACCCAGCGGCAGCGGCGGAGGCCACGCTACTGCTGGAGCACCCTCCTCCCTCTCCCCCCTCTGCTCCGCCCCGATCGGATCGCCGATCGACCGATCCCCGCGACCACAAAGGTCTTTGCCGCCGCGGCTCAAGTCCGACCTCTTCCACGCACATTTACCAGTTCTGCGGCTATCGGCTGCGCTTCCCTGCGAAATGCCGAAGAAGAAATGTAACAACGGGCCGCTGGCCAGATGGCCTTCCCCCGCTGAACCCTGTGAGCAGGGCCCAGGCAAGGTAGACGGCCTAGTTCCCTTCCGAGCAAGGGAGTGCCCATGGCTCCGATGGGCGCACTTCAACCACGAGTGGTGCTGGCGGTGCGAGGTGCGCCAAAGATACTGCGAAGGCAAGGCGCACCTCCTGGCAGAAGACCACGCCAAGGAGGCAGCGAAGCAGCGGGAGGCAGGTTGGCCAGATCCCAGGCACTACGTTGACCAAGGCAACCTCTGGGCCAGGACCATGGGCGAGGAGGTAGACAAGGTGACCGGACGCACCGTTGACAAGCGCCTATGGCCTAGCTGGGAACTACCAACCCCATTGAAGGCAGGCCCTCAGGCATACCTGCCAGGGTGGACCTTCTCGGAAGATTGGGACTACGTCCCATTCAACTTCCCCTTCCGCAGCGACAGGTTCGACTTCTCCGTCTCCACGGACACCGTTCACTCGTCCGACCTACGACCGCCCGGCCAGTGCAGAGGGGGCTGGGGAGTGACACCTTGGAGCACGACCAGAGCCTGGGTGGCGTAGCACCGCTTCCACCACCACCCTCGGACACCCCCCCCGTTCTACAAGGATGGTCATCGACATCTTCGATCCAGAGGGAAGGACGGGCCTACACGTCCAGCAGGGCCACCTTTCAGGACTCCACGGACCGGACGAGGCCCTCGCGCGAGGACGTAGGCGACTGGCCGGACGACCTCCCCCCCCTGAACGGACAGGCAATCATGGAGTCACCAGCGGCTGCGGCAGCAGACGCCATCATCAGGCTCTACGCCATGCCCGCCGACAGCCCGGGAGCTCAATTCCGCCTCCACAAGCCACTGGGCAAGGTCCCCACCGGCGTGCGCCTACCGAGGCACTGGGAACAGGACATACGCCAAAGAGGGTTCGCCCTGGACAGGCTTGCGTGGACTGAGTGCATGGCAGCCACCGAAACAGTATGGGACGGCTCTGCCAAGGCCAGCACTCACTTGGTACGAAGGCAGAGTTGCGCGCTGGCTGCGTCCGTCACCCCAATTAACGAGCAGACACCCTGCCCTCCCCTAGACAAATACAGGTTGCGCAACGCCCCCCCCCCCCCCCAGGAGGGGAGGCTCCTGCTGCACCTGCAGTGGCCAAGAGAGTTCAAGATTCTGTTCAGGGAACAGGAGGGTGCACAGGAAGCGCGTACGCTGCCTCTCAGCATCACCAGCCCAACGGCGGATCTGGTTGCGTCGCTCAAACTGCTCTGGCCCCCAGAGCTCGGAGGCGCCATCCCCCAACGCGACTGCGAAGCCATGGAACTACGACCGGGATCCAAGTTTCCCACCAACCAACCCTTGGCCTGGTACGACACGAAGGAATTTGGGGAGTTCCACCCCGACGGTACGCACCCCAAGCCCGACAAGGTGGGAGACGGCTGGCACAGGCTGGACAAGGACCCCCCCGAGATACAGTATTGGAGGATCTCCAGTGCCATCAGCGAAATCTACAAGCTACAACAGGCCCCAGGCGACCTGGAGGGCACGCCGCTCGACGTCATTTCTTTCCTCCTCACCCGCCGCGCCGCTGACAGGGGCAGCAGGAGGCTTGCCAACGACGTGGAAAACACCGGGAGGAGCGGCGACTTACTCCTCTCGCGGGCACGGGCCACCGCCAGGGCCCGGGCACCCGGCCTTACACCAGCAGCGATGAACAGTAGTGCTGCCTGCCCACAGCAGCAGAGAGAGGTGCCGCTGGACGCGCCCTTCTCCGACGACGAGGTGGACAGTTCCACTGGACTTGTATTCCAACGTTTTCAGAGACCTCCCCCCAGCGCTCGCCCTCGACGAGGGCGCCAGGCGACACCGACTCAACGAAGATGCTACGCGAGCCTTGGCCGCCACCAGACAGCACCACGTGACAGTTGTACATGGCCCCCCCGGCACTGGCAAGATGATTTTCTCGGTCGCTACCATGGACACATGGGCCGACTCGCTCCTCGACGGGCAGGCAGTTGCGTTAACTGCGGCTGCGGACCAGCCTGCCATCGGCCTCGGGAGTGCGCACGACGCAGGCAGACTAGGGGAAAAGACCCGCTTCCCCAACAGATGCGTCCGTCTGGCCAAGGAGTTCCGGGTGGCACAGAAACTAGCCTCTCTCACCCCAGGGGGGCACTTCTACAGAACGCACAACCGTCCCCCGCACCAGGGCGGGTCCTCCAAAGAGTTCAATGCCTTCCGTACGCAGCTGCTTAGGGACGCCAAAACGATTATCGCGAAGCACGAGTCCGCCGAGGCCCTCATGTCGCTTGACAGTGTCATCCGCTCCGGCGGCCACCTGGTGCTGGTCGGCGACCCCAGGCAACTTCCCCCTACCGTCCTCTCCAGAAAGGCGGCCGACCGTGGGCTATGCATCTCCAGTTTCGAGCGGCTGCACAATGCCCTGGGGGATGACAGCACAGCAGTGGTGCAGCTGAGCCTCTGTTATCGCATGCACCCCCTGCTCCTGACTTGGCCCAGCGTTGCCTTCTACAATAACTCAATCCGGACGGGGCTCACCGACCCATTCACGCAAAGACCACTGGTTGAAGGACTACCGTGGCGAGAGCTACTGCCCTGGGACAATGAGAGGCTCGAAGCGCTTGCCAAAGCCACGGACACCCCCGTGGTGGACCTGGAGAAGCTACTACGGGAGCTCGCACCAGAAACCCAGAGTCCAGAGGAAAGACACCGATTCCTCCTGGTGGACAACCCCTCCCTCGAGGTCACTTCCCACCTTCACTCTGGGTACGCGAACCTCCCAGAGGCCGCGCAGACGGTGGACATCGTAAGGGCGCTCCTACCCGCCATGGGGAACGGCGCGACAGTGCGAGTCGTGGTAGGCTACCAGCTACAATGTGCAGTCCAGGAAAACAGGTGGCCCCAGACAGGGCGATGCATCAGCGGCACCCTAGGACAAACCAAGGCCAAGGACAAAGGAAAAGGCAAGGGTGGACCAGCCAAGACCAGAGACCACCCCACACATTCCCCCGAACACAGCAACAGCCGCAAGGACCACGAACGGGTGTTCGAACAGTGGAGCTCCCCCCTCACCGGAATCGGCCTGCGTTTCCCTGGGCTACGACAGATTGCCGAGGAGCGCCTTGCAAGCGGCAAGCTAGCCATCTCCACCATTGACTCCAATCAGGGCGGAGAGGCAGAGCTAGTTATATACCTGGCCACCCGGTCCAACGGCTGGCACGCCTGGGTCTTTATGGACAATCCCAACAGGGCGAACGTCGCCATCACCCGCGCCACCACTAACGTGGTCATCGTTGGGGACGGAAGGATGTTTGGCACCTCGACAGGAGCCCGCCTGCGGGAGCTCTCAGAATACGGGAGGTTTGCTAAACTATGGATCCGCTTCCAAGGGGCCAACCTGGGCTCAAGGCTGAAGCTGAAACAGACGTAACGTTCGACCCCATCGAGGACCTCACCACATGGATACCCGCCGCCCCCACCCACACCGGGGACGACAGCATAAAAGGTCTAGACGACGCCATCAAGAAGGCCAAGACCTCCATGGAGAACAGCTTTGCAGAGCGCATAGCTGCACCACTCGACCCCCTGTTCTCCTGGGACAAGCTTGGCGAGGCACTCACAGACGGTATGCAGAAACTTGTCGATGACCCTACACTGGCAATCATCCTCTACACGGTGGCCGGGCTCCACCCCCACCAATGGTCCATGGGCGCCACCCCCAGGCAGCCGGGCAGCTTCGACAGGAAGGCCTGGAGCCACCTCGGGCATTGCCTCCCCCCACTGCCCCACGTCGTTGGCAACAGCCGCCGCCCCAAGGCCTCAAGCAAGTGCACCCCCGACAGCACCCTCCCCCAGTTCCCCGCCGCCTGGAGCCGTGCAACATGCAGCTGCAAACGCCACAGGGTGCACCCTGGGATGGAGCACCTGCACACCCTGCTCCGCCCAGAATCGGTTGACTCTGATCTTACACCTGCCCTACTCGGTAACGACGGTCGCCCGCTCACCCCCCCACGCCCAGAGTCCTACTTGTGGTGATGATGCTGCAGCTGCGGGGGCCACGCGCCAAACTCTGGCCATTCCCGCACCCGGAGGCCACAGGTGACATCATAGAGGCGGCGACGGGTCTATGCCTCCCCTGGCAGGAAGCACACAAGGAGTTTCGCAGCTAGTTTGCGGCCACCTGGGGTTTCAAGCTGGCCGACTTTGCCTCCCTACACGCCAAGATGGAGTACGTCATTCGCCACGTCGGTATGCTGGCCACCTTCGCTCATCACCACCAGATTGCAGTGGAGCACAATTGCCCCCGGACGTGGGCAGGAATGCAGAAGCACGACTTCACCCTGGAGGCCCCCATGCGCGTGCTGGAAGCGATTGTCCAGCCGGCGAATGTAGGCCAGCTAAGCAGCGGAGACTGCTCCATTTGCCAGCTGCACAAAGCGTTGACGGGATCAGAGGAGGGACTAGGCAGTCCGCGCACCATGTCGGACCTGAAATACATAGGAGGCGGGGTCGCCATGTCCAACCGCCGCCTCGACGAAGACCTCCCGGCCTCTCCAGCCCCTGGCACGACACTCCCCCCCCCCCGACAATACGGGGCGAGCGGTTCTGCCGGCTACAGAAGAACGCCAAATACAACTGCGACGGCTGCACGAACACGGGGCTACAGGGAGCAGCCGGCACCTGGGAGGATGATGACACCCGTGAGCTGCTCGCCCAGAACCGCGCGCAGGCATGCATGAAGGGTAAGAACTGCAGATGGCCCTGTGAGATGTGCTGGGTCAGCTCCCTGGAAAGCAAGGGAATCCACGTTCCTGACCCCAACCAGGCTGAAGGCAGTACCAAGAAGGCCATGCAGCAGCGGCTGCAGGAGTAGAAGCGCAGAATGGGCGACGAACGAGCGCGCAAGAGAGCTCGGACCCTCCCCTCACTGTCCAACCTCCCGCTGGGGTTCGGACGGCCCAACGAGGCCTCGATCCATACATCCCTGAGAGACCTCGTCATGCGGGCGCCGCGCCCCTTCCAGCCAGCCTGCGCCGGCACCACCCTCCCACCACACAGGCTCACCGACGGCAGGTTTGGTGCAGAAACGCACCACGCTCAAATGTACTCGGCCGCGTGCGACACCTGCCCCCCCAATTCCCCCTTGCTTGAATGGATGCCCGGCCATCCAGCCCTGGGATGCTTCATATGGCGCCCAGAGGCGGACGCCAACTGCAACGAGCAGACAGGACTCCCGTCGTGGGACGCAATGCCCTTCTCATGGGTCACACGGAAGTGGAACGCTACATGGGCCTGCAGGAGGTGCCTTGTTCACATTTGGAACATCGCCCCGGGCGTCCTCGACCAAGTATTCGACCGCTACTCCGACGATGTGTACCCAGCCACCCCCACTGCGCGACAGGCCACAACCGACATCCCCGAGGACTGGCGCAACTACGACATGACGGCGCACCTTTCCCCAGCCAGCCGGGCCTCGGGCACAGGCACTGGCACGCTGGTCCCACCAGGCAACGATCAGTCAGCACAGCCCCCCGCTGCCCACGAACAAAAGGGTTCGGCTGACGGAGCCACCACCCCCTACTTCTTTCCCAACCAGCCGCCGCCCCCTGCACCCCAGCTGCCTACATACTCCACCCACCGGCTGGCTGGGGAGGAGTCGAGAGCCCCCGTTCGCGCTCTAGTGAGGTACCTGATTGAGTGGAGCCACGCTCCTACACCCTCTGGGAGGCCTATGTGCAGCGACTGGGGAAGGATTTAGTGGGCGACGTGACCGACGAAACGGGATGGCCTTTCGAGCAATTGCTGCCCTTCCTGGACTCAATCTACGGAGAGGAGATCCCCAGCAATGGCCAACCCCCACGCACCCCATGGGACGGGAAGAGGGCTGCCGCGGCCAGGGTTGTCACACGCCTGGTGGATAGCAACCCAAAGTACCAGAAGGAATGGGAGCACTACGCCAACAACCTTGACAACAAGAAAGGACAGTGCCCCTACCGTCAGCCGGTACACGTCCTCACGCAGTTCCTCACGGAGCTGGAGAAGTATCTAACCAGAGGGGCAATTGAACTCCTCGCCGCCCAACCCCAGGACGCGGCGCCCAGAGGATAAGAAGGAATCGCCCGCTGCCAGCTGGCTCAACAGGCCCCAGGAGAGGGCGGAACTGCCCGCGACCGACCAACGCGCGGAGGATCACGACGCCACCCTGGCCTGCGCCAGCGCCTCCCCCCAGCAACCCGACGCACCTGGCCTGCCCGATGGGACCCCCGAAGAGGTGCCTTCCTCACCAGGGCACTTGAACGGCGACGGCAACGTGGAAGGCATTGACTGGGATGATAACGCCAACAAGAAATCCGAGACGGACGACAGCCCGCCAAGTCCCCCCGACCCAGAACATCAGGACGGCTCTGCACACCAGGCTGACGACGCAGACAGTCCAGCTCACACCTATCCGACGGCGGCCCAAGGTCCCCCCCCCTATATGGACCCAGCCCCCCCACAGGGCTGATTCTGAAGCCTGGTCCCCATTCGCGCGGGCGTCAGATCGAGGGGCACCGCGCGACACGTGGAGGACGGACGAAGACCCCCCTAGTGAGGAACGAACCTGGAACGTTCGTATCGGTGACGACCGGTCACTCAGACAATCGGGGAGCGAAGCAAGCCGCCGACCACCCACAATCGCCGAAGACCGCAACAGAGAACACTCAGCCACACCACCCAGAAGCTCACCCAGGCAGCGCCACAGCTCACAGGGATGGCGGCACGACGCACGGACAGCAGCAATCCCACCTGCGCGCCGAGACGACCCCATGGGTGGCCCCCCCGTGTACCTGAGACCCATCGGCGAGGCAGACGTCACAAGGGACGAGCCTGCACCAGAAAAGATCACGCGAATGCAGAAGATGCTGTGGGGTGCTTTCAATGGGGCGTGGAGCGCCTGGGCCAGAAAGGCGGCCCACAAGCAAGGGAGCTCCTGGGTCAACATCAAGTCTGACCCCTGGCGAAACACGCCACAGCAGTGCGACGACTTCCTCCAGACATGGAGCACGGTGGGATATGACGCCTACAAAATGGACAGCGAAGAAAACGTGGGTCCCATACGGCTGGCAGGTCAGGAACTCGCAAGGGTGGATCAGTGGATCGACTGCACGACTGAAGCTACCAAGACAGAGAACGGGCTGGAACCATCTATCCTGTGGGACCCGAACAACCCAGAGAGCTGGGCCCCGTGCGGTTGGAAGGTGAACGTCCCGACAAATTGGAAGGACTTCTCAGCCCAGCGGTCGACAGCATCAGCAGATGAGCTGTTTTCCCGTGGAGTGGTCAGCCTCGCCATCGGACAGGACTCCGCGCAGCACCGCGCGCACGCCGAACAGCACGATCTAGAATATAAAGCACAAGATCTGGCAACTGGCAACACCGACGCTTGTGTGTACAGTGAGCAGGCGTCACCACTTGCGCGACAGTTCAAGCTTTGCGGGCGCCCCGTGCCTGCCGCCAGGAGCCATGACACTACTTTCCCCTTGGAGGGGCCAACTTCCTGCAGTTCAGAACACAAGACAAACACAGCTATAACAAACACAAAACCTATCTATAAAAACGCGTGTTCGACGACGACGTTGGCGACGACGCCGACGACAATTACTCCCGCATGCTCAGATTTGTGAGGATATCTTGAGCAGGAGCCGAAGTTCTCAAGCGGGAACTGTATTACAGAGCAAAGGAAACATTCCCGTGTCTTCAAAATTGCGAAGTGTCTCAATAACTAGCAATAATTCAAAAAAAGAAAGTAAATAGTTAATGCACTCATTAACTTAATCGTATTATTAAGGCACAATGATGTCACGACGGATGCTGTACATAACAATACGTCACTTCGTACAACATTGCGTCATCTAGTTTACATCCACGGCTATATGCTGTTGGCTGCCTCGGCAGCTGGTATACCATTCCCGCGCAACGTGCGCATTACTCGAAAAAACACGCTATGATTGTCTGTCCCTCCCAAGCCGGTCCTTCTGACGTGTCGAATAATTTCGGCGCGTGTCGATGTTTATGCATCTGTTGCGAATTATATATCCGCGTGCTGACATGTACTTAAATATTACGCGCATGCTAATTATGTACGTGTATAAAACATTTGTCCTGACATACAATTAGCATGTTACGACGGAATACAACCGCTTCCTCACACCTCCCCCATCCGCTTCCGGGCTGATGCGGCGCGCGAGACCCTCAGGGGGGGGGCATGAAGAGCCACGTGAACTTCCTCGTCTGAGATCGGACGTGGGCGATCGTCATCCAAAGGCGCAAAAGGGGGTCGGCATTCGCTTCCGCCCATGGGCGGGTGTCCATTCGCCCGAGTTCTGCGTCAGCGCAGCCCGCTCGTCGGCGGGGCAGGGGCCGCGCGCGGGCGCGCGCGTCGAAGATAGCGACCGCGGCGGCGTGGAGGGCCAGGCCAGCCCGAGACAATTCTTGACGTTTTCGCATAGCGCATCTGGCACAGAGCGGAGCGCTGCCGCGGCCAGTTCGCCGGCCTCCCCGTTGAAGTATTCTGCGGTTGATGAGAGCAACCCGGAGTTGACGCCCGCTTTGCCTGGCGGCTAGGGACTCCCCCTTCCTCGACTTGGAAAAATTCGCGGCGGAGGAGGATAGAATGATGCACTCGCTTCAAGAGGTCAGCCTGCTCACTCTTGGTTGGGGGCTGGGCTCCGCTGAGCAGGGGCCCGAAGGCGTCGCACACCGTTCGGTCGTCCGCGAAGACGTGGACTTGTCTTGCAGCAGTAGACACCACGCGGACGAGGGCCAGAGTCTCAGCGCGCTGAGCGGACTGAGCCAACCCGCGGACTATGGCAGAGCGGTTAAGACGGTGGTCTGTTCCGCAGAAGACTCCGAAAACTACCCGCGCCAGCAGCGGGCGGGCATGGCCCGAGCAGGCCTCGTCCGCGGCCGCATAGACCCATCGAGCGCCGTCCGGGCGCGGAAGCCGCGGGGCCGGCTCGGGGGCGGGCCCAGGGCCAGGGCCTGCTGTAGGTGGAGAAGGCGGGCGCCCTCTGACAGCAGTCCGCAGCGGCGCGTGCGCGGCGGGAACTGGGCCCACTGGTGGTCGGAGACCACGGCGGTGAGAGCTCGGCGCTTTTTGAGCCCAGCACGGGCGTCGCCGCGCAATGTGTCCCTGCATCTCTGCCTCCTGGTCACAGTATCGGCGCGCTGGGGGGTCGTCAGCAGCGCATCTGGCGCGGTAGAGGCGCAGTTGTGCGCGGGCGCCTCTGGCCATGAAAATAACCCCAGGAAGCATTTAAGAACCCCCCCGGCGATATCTTAACACCGCATTTTTATTCGATATTCCGAGGGGCCGAAATAACCGCACGATAGGTTTAGCACCCGGACACACAACAAATTCGCGGAGGCCTGGCCCCTGGGCTACAATCGAAATTCGAAATTCAAATCTGCGTGGCTCTCATGAAAGACTCAGGATGTCGCTTGCTGCTTGGGAAATTCATGCAATGATAATAGTATTAATATTCGCAAGCATGCAAGGAGGGGGGCGCGGGAGGAGGAGGAGGAGGAGGAGGAGGAGGAGGAGGAGGAGGAGGAGGAGGAGGAGGGGGCAGGAGGAAGTTCGTGGGTGGAGGAGAGGAGGAGGAGGAGGAGGAGGAGGAGGATGAGGAGGAGGAGGAGGGCTCCTGGTGCCAGGTAACGCTTCCAGGGTGCGGAAGGGTTATCGATTTGCCGGAAGGGGGGGGGGGGTTCTTAAATGCTTCCTGGGGTTAATGGGGATCCCGCTTGCCAGGGCGTGCACTTGAGTTGGCCCCTGGCGCGCAGGAGGTAGGCGGAAGCGCGCTCGTCGACCCCTCGGGGCACAGACGCGAGAAAGCCAATGTCGGGCCAAGAGGGCTTGATCTTTCGCAAGAAAACCAACCGCCGGGACGCCCGGGGCACGCGGGCCGAACAGCTGGGCGGGAGTGCGAGCCACGCGATGCCGGCGCCCCAATCATCATACACGATGCGTTTGGTAGGCCAGGTCCAGCCGACATGATCGAGGGCCTGGAACCTTGGCCAATTTGAACTGCCAGGCGAAGACCGTCTACAACGAGGCTGAACCAGTTGTCGCGGTTGACCTGCCTTCGGACAGCGAAGAGGACCTCGCGCTGCGCGGTGGCCGCAAGTTCGAGGGCGTGGCCTGGCACGCCGATGGCCATCGTGGTCCAGTACGAGAGCCGCGATCGCGCGCCCGCGGGGCCTGAGGACGGCACGGAGCGCCTTGCTGAAGCCACCTGCGGCGCCAGTGGAGAGGGCCTTGACGTCGGCGCCCGCGGTGCAGACGCTGGCAACAAGTGACCTGGCCGCGCAAGCTTTCTGCCCCATGCCCTCGAGGAGTTCTGCGACCCGCGGCAGGCGTTGGTGGGCCTTGAGGACGCGGGCGTCTGCGGGGGCCGAGACATCGAGCTGGTCAGGGGCAGGGTCAGGGTGGAGATCGACGCGGCAGCCAACCAACTTGAATAGGCTGCGCACGCGAAGGTCTGCCGCAGAGCGCACACTGGCCGACCTCATCCCATTGAGTCTGACCGACGGCCCATCCGACAACTGTTCCCGGGTGGGCCAGCTGCCAGGAGATGCGGTCGAAACGTCAAGTCTGCTTGAGCGCCTCCCCGAGCTCCTCAGCCGAGGGAGCAGTGGAGCTGCTGTCGTCGACGAGGGTGGCCCTGAGTGACCTCGGGACGCGGCGGCGCCGGCGGCTGGCCCAGACGCGCGCCAATGCCTTGCAGGCGCCCGCTAAAACGGGCCAAAGGCCTAGAGTAGACCCCACCCATGCGGATGTAACGCCTGTGCTTTCTGGTAGTAGCATGCCCGAACGTTGATGATGTCGCGCGGGCATCCCGCGCCCTTGCCGAATGTAAGGCACGCGTCGGCAATCAGGTAATCAAAACTCTCATGGCGGTCGAGTGCAGCTCCGGCCAGGGGGGGGGGGGCGAGGACTTGCACGTGCCCCGCTTGATGGGCTAGGGCGGCGCTGACATCGCCAATGGCAGCCCGAAGCCGGTTGCGCTGGTCAGCGGCGAGCGCCATCTACCAAAATGCCCGTCTGCGGGCCCTTCCCAGGCGCACATTCACACCGCCGTCGCGGACAGGAGCCGCCGGTCGGTCGGGCCCCCCACGCGCGCCTCCTGCGCAGGCAGGGGTTCCGGACGCGCAGCGAAGGGTCGGGCGCGACGCCGGCGCGCCCCGCGGCGCGCGCGGTGCAAGCAGACAACCGCAGCAGGCCGTCATGGAAGGCCTTAGCTCCCCCGGCGGCCCATCCGCCCAGCCCCCCCGCTCGCCGGGAAGGGCGGCGGCAAATAAAGACAATGGGCATGTCGTCTGCGAAGGCGAAAGGAAGCGGTCGGACGCGAAGGGAGAATTCGGCGGCGCACCCCTCCGCGAATGCGCCCCACGTGGGGATCGGCCCATGGTCTCGAGAGTCATGGGTGGGCGCGATGTCGGGCCACGATGGGCCCCCGGGTGTCGACCGTGAGCTCGAACGTGGCCTGGGTGTCGGCGATGATCTGATTCGAGCCCTGGTGCGCCGCGGGCGCGATTTGCTGAGCGTCGAATTCGTCTCCAGCCGAGGCGCGCAAGTCGGCGTCGCGCGACGGGCTGTCGTCGGCGCTCGGGACACCCGCGTCGTCGGACAAAGGTTCGGTGCTTAAGTCGGGGCCCCGCGCCCTGGAAGGGGTCGCGGGGGCCCCGTTGCGACGAGTGCGCAGGTAGCGGGCGGCTAAGGCTTTGGCGGCCCAGGCGGCTTCGGCACGGCCGTGGCCCGTCGGGCGCATCGACTGGGCGACTCATTCCCGGATATGCGCCGCCTTGTGGTGGCCACGGCGGTCGCGCCGGACGTCGGCGCGGACTTGTCACCGAGGACAACCCTTTGGAGCCACCACGGCCCCCCAAATAGCCGCCGAATTCCGAAGGAGTTGCGCGACAATTTTTTCTTGTTTGAAAGCATGCAGTGCTGGGCGCGTAGGCCAGCCTGTAATGCCCCCTGACGAGCATCCATGCTGAACCAAACATTACCGCGGCCTTCGCCATCATAACCGCCAAAACCACAAGATAACAAATGTTACAATCATCGTCGGGCTGAGGTCAGGTCAGTCTGCGTCGCCGCGCATCGACTCTTTACCGAAGCTGAGCGCCGCGAGCTCCCAGCAGCATTCGTCGACAGCTGTCAAGAGCAAAACCGCCGAAATGGTCCTTAAAAGGGCCGCCAGGAGAGCCGCCGAAAGGGCCGCCGAAATCATCGCCGAAATCGCCGCCGAAATTGCCGCCGAAATTGTCGCCGAAATTGCCGCCGAAATCGCCGCCGAAATTGCCGCCGAAATTGCCGCCGAACTTGCCGCCGAAATTGCCGCCGAAATTGCCGCCGAAATGATTGCGAACTCCGCCAAAATAGCCGCCGGAATTCAGCCGCCGAAATCGCCGCCGAAATTCAGCCGCCGAAATTTTCATTGCCCCGTCGCAAGCGAAATCGCTGTTCCAGTAAGCGCGATGACGCCGCAGACACAGGCATAGAGTCACAGCCAAGGTCAAATTCGGTCTTTTCTCGGCGGAACCATCTGGAATTTCGGCGGCAATTTCGGCGGCAATTTCGGCGGCAATTTCGGCGGCAATTTCGGCGGCGATTTCGGCGGCAATTTCGGCGGCAATTTCGGCGGCAATTCTGGCGGCCCTTCCGACGGCTCTTTCGGCGGCTCCTTCGGCGGCAATCTCGGCGGCCTTGTCGACGGCTCTTTCGGCGACTATTTAGGCGACGTTGATTTTGCCAACTGTCGACAATGGCTGCCGGAAGCTCGCGGCACTCGGCGACCCCGGCGGGCCCTGAGAGGGCCCCCGAAGGGCCTCGCCAGAAAGCGTCTGCGAAGTAGCTCAAGCCATGCGTGATTTGCACGCGATAGCATGCGCAACGTGCAATGTGAATGCCTCGCATTATACGTCAGCGCGCTCTAAGGTGCGTCTGGGAACCACCGCGCGGCAGGGCGCGCCTGCACACTGAAACTCTAAGAAAAACCTCAATTTCGTCTGGGATGGATTTCGGCGCGCGCCCCTTTTCGTCTCCAAAGAAAGAGCCACTATGAGACTTGGGCTGCAAGGTCAGCCGGCAGTCGCTCCCCGGGGGGGGCTGATTTGCCCGGCCGGGAAATGGGCGGCACCTCCAAGTTAAGCGCCGAGGCCCCCGCTGAGCAGCGCGGCGTTGGCTCGCGCACGATGGGCGCGGGTGGCGAGGGCGGCGCGGGCGGGACCGGCGGGCCCCACCTAGGCGCGCTGCATCTTGGCTAGGGACTCTAACTGGCACGGGAGTCTCTGTTGTTCGAGGGCGACGCGTCAGCTGCCCCGTCTGCGGGCCCGGCTCTGGGGAGGGCGTGTCCGGCGTAAAGGCGGCGGTGGCGCCGCGCTTAGATGGCCCGTGCTGGCCTGCGGCGGCGATGGAGCCATCGTCGCGTTGCATGCGCGCGTGGAAGCCGTGCGCAGCGTCGCTGGCGATCCTGAACATAACGCCGGGGTCGTCAGCGCCGTCCGCAGTCCGCATGGCGTCTGAGCAAGCACTCTCGATGTCCTCGCCCAGTTCCTGCATCTCGTGCCACGGGGCATGGTCGGGAAAGGAGAGGCGTGGTTTGGTGGGCTTGAGGCGAATGGCGCTTTGTTGTCCCAGGTTGAGGTCCAACGTGACTCTGAGGCCCAAACGCTGGGAAGTCGGGCGGTCGCGCAGGAGGGCGAAGTCAGTCACCCGGCGGCGGGCCTGGGGGTTGGCAAGAACGCAGCTGATGTAGGAGATTCCTGGATCGATCGCCCGTATATCTCAAACTCTGCATTGACCAAACGCGCGGCCACGCCCCCCTGGGCATCCCGCCGCTGCAACGCTGGACCAGCCGAGACGGAGGGCGCCCTGAAGGATCGGCGATGTCGGTGCTAGCGCCGACACAGAGAAGGCACGGCGCTGCGCCGACACGCGCGGCGGCCGCAAGGGCCAGGCGGAAAAGACCTGACTTGTCTTTGCCCGTTTCAGCGCATAGGGGTGCGAGATAGAAACCCGCGGCGGCGCGCCCGTGGATCGCGCGCGGGACGGGACACGGAACGCAGGTGTCCATCCAGCGCGCCGTCTGCATGAGCTGTGCTAAAAAAAAACCAAAAGCGGCTACATGCTCGCAGATAGCAGCCCCCCCCTGGGGACGGCGAGGTACCGTGGTGATCTGCGTAAGACGCACCTCAAATAGGCATCCCAGGGGCGCACGAAAGTGGCGGCAGTTCCGCAGGACGCAGCCACCCAGGGGGGCGGCGAGGTCTCATGGTGATCTGCATCAAACGCACCTCCGCTGGGCCTCCCAAAGGCCCGCGAAAGAGGCGACGGCTTCGCAGATCGCGACCCCCCAGGGAACGGCGAGGTCTCATGGAGATCTGCGCAAGACGCACCTCTGCTGGGCCTCCCAGGGGCCCCCTATAAGTGGCGACAGTTTCGCAGCTCGCAGCACCCCAAAGGTCGGCGAGGCGTCATGGTGATCTGCGTAAGGCGCACCTCCGCTGTGCCTGCCAGGGCTCCTACGAAAGTGGCGACAATTTCGCATATTGCAGCCCCCCAAGGGACGGCGAGGTCTCATGGATATCTGCATAAAACGCACATCCGATGGGGTTCCAGGAGCCAACAAAATGGCGACAAGTTCGCAAATCGCAGCCCCCCCAGGGGGCCCGGGGTGATCTGCATAAATCGCACCTCCGCTGGGGCTCCCCAGATCCTACTCCCCAGATCCTGCGAAAGTGGCGACAGTTTCGCAGATCGCAGCCCCCCTAGGGGCGACGAGGTCTCATGGTGATCTGCGCAAGACGCACCTCCGCTGGGCCGCCCACGACAGTGGCGACAATTTCGCAGATTGCAGCCCTCCCCCAGGGGACGGCGAGGTCTTTTGGTGGTCCTCCCAGGAGCCCACGAAAGTGGCGACAAGTTCGCAGATCGCAGCCCCCCAGCGGACGGCGAGGTCTCATGGTGATCTGCGTAAGACGCACCTCCGCTGGGCCTTTCGCAGATCGCAGCCCCCCCAGGGGACGGCGAGCTCACATGGCGATCTGCGTAAGACGCACCTCCGATGGGGCGCCCAGGAGCTCACGAAAGTGGCGACATGTTCGCAGATCGCAACCCCTCAGGGGACGGCGAGGTCGCATGGTGATCTGGGTAAGACGCACCCCCGCTGGGCCTCCCAGGAGCCCACGAAAATGGCGACGGTTTCGCACGTCGCGGCCCGCTTCCCCCCCGCAGCGGACGGCGAGGTCGCATCGTGGTCTGCGCAAGACGCACCTCCGCTGGGCCTGCCAGGACTGCTACGAAAATAGCGACAGTTTCGCTGATCGCAGCCCCTCAGGGGACGGCGAGGTCTCGTGGTGATCTGCGTAAAACGCACCTCCGATGGGCCCCCCGAGAGCCCACGAAAGTAGCGACAGTTTCGCAGATCGCAGCCCCCCAGGGAACGGCGAGGTCTCATGGTGATCTGCGTATGACGCACCTCCGTTGGGCCTCCCCGGAGCCCACGGCACCTCCGCTGCGCAAGCGACGACACCCGAGCGAGCCGCGGGCACGGGGCGGAGAGGAGAGCGAAGGGAGGAGGCAGGAGGAGGGGGAGGAGGAGGAGGAGGAGGAGGAGGAGGAGGAGGAGGAGGAGGAGGAGGAGGAGGAGGAGGACGAGAGGAGGATGGGGCAGACAGTGCTCTATTCCAAAAGAGTGCCCAACCAAGGGAGGGTTGGGAAACCATGAAAGAGAAGTAAGGGCACGAGCAAAGAAAACGAGGGGAGCAGATGTGGCTGGCGTTCGAGCGGCAACGCCATACCCAAATAAGAGGCGTAGCAGGCGACAGCACCAATCGAACAAAGGGATGTGGTCAGCGCTCGGCTGATGTGTCACGCGAGGATGACTCCGGCGAAAGTGGCCTGACGAACTGACATTTCGAGCACTTTTCCACGCCATGGCCCCAGAAGCCACCCAGAGACCCCAGGTGCCCTCAAGAGGCCCCGAGGCCTCCAAGAGCCCCCCCAAAGGACCGCAAGAGGCCCAGAAAAGCCAACCAGATGCCACCAGAAACCCTGTACACATGGCCCCTGGGATGTCATCCCAAGAGACCCTCACATGCATCCTGGGGCTGGTCCACAAAGCTCCCAGCCAGCCCCACGAGCCCAACAAGAGCCAACGAAAAGCTCCACTGAGCCTCCACCAGAGGCCTTCCAGAAGCCCTCAAGCAACCCAGTGACAAACACGGACAGCCCCCCTTGCACCCCTAGATCCATGCCTTTCCTCCCTCCGCCTTCCTCCTTCCCACCTCCGCTCCTCCATTTTCTCTCCTCCGCCGCCTCCTCCTCCTCCTCCTCCTCATCCACCTTCGCGGGCGACGCCGAGCCACTCCAGCGGCAGCATAGCCTACCGAACGCCGTGGACGTCTCTACTCCGCTGGAGGTCGGAGGAATGGCGTACGCCATTTGATTTTTGGGGAGTTATGTCTGAAAACCGATCGGGCAGTTCAAACCACCACGTTCAGGGGAGAGAAAAGAGTAGTGCTCGTGATGGGTAATCCTACCATCACTCTTTGCGTAATGGTTTCGTGTTCTAACTCTTCCCAAACAGAGGATAGCCCGTCTTCCTATCCACTGAGAGAACCCTCACCGCACATCCCGCAACGAACCTGCAGAGACCCCTGCAATACCCTGCAGTATTCCCTGACCTCTGCAAAATCCTGGAGCGACCCGGACACACGCACCAACTGGACGCGAGCGTGGCAAGCATCTCTCGGCCTGGTCACCTGCCCCCCGCGCTCCGGTCGGGGCGACAGCTTTGCGCCTGCTGCCAGGCCGCTATGGCCAGGGCGAAAGCTCGACGCCTGAAATACCTCGCAACGACCCTGCGGACCCCTGCAGGCTTTCTGCGCTGGCCCTGCAATGGCCGGATGAACGGACGCCCCGAAGGACGGTGAAAGACAGGAACACGGACACGCTTAGACGAGGGCAGGAAAAGCAACAAGTGGGAGCAACGGACGGGCACGGAGGGAAGAGGAGCGCAGGCATCTGTAGGGGACAAGAAAACCGAATGAAAAATTCACAGCCTAACTGTGCAATACGCACTGGTCGTCAACAATACGGTATTATACCAAGCCCAAGTGAAACGGGGCGCAAAATCAATGGCATTGACCCGACACGAGCCAGGGAGAAGCGCCGCCAAATGGGAAACGTCGCTGGCGCGCCCGCCGGCACTGCCTGCCTGGCCCGAACCGCTCAAACACCAGTCCCGCGCCCGAGCCCAAGCCCCTCGAAGTAGTGTGCCCCGGCGGCGCGCCCAGGGGGGAAGGCCGAAGGGTTGGTCTCCCCAGAGGCTCACGAGGCCCCCGGCCTTGTGAGGAGCGCTTCGAAACTTCTCCGGAGACGCGGACGGCTCCTCAGAAGGTTGGCGGGTTTCTGAACAGCCCCGCCGCCTTCCGAAAAGGCCTCCCCCCTCTCGCTGCCCACGTGGGCGCGCCGCCGATGTCGCCTCACAGTCCAACAAGCGTCTTCATGTAGTCGTACACGAACAGCTGGGACACGACGATAACCTCGACCTGCACGAGCCGCGCCCTCCAGCCCGTGAAGAGGTTCTTCAGCCCGATGTCGCGCGCGGCCGCGAGCAGGCCGCCCTGCGCCCCGCCCGTGCTGAGGCGCACCTTCGAAGAGTGGCAAAACACCTTCTGGCACAACAGATACCCTGACGAAGGTTTCAGCCATATGTCGCTGCGAGGGTCACGAGGCAGGGGAGACGGAGGACGGGGGGCACCAAAGGACTGCGGCGCGGAGGATGCGGAGAAGCTAACGCGAGCGAGCGGGGAGTTTTCTTGGTTTGCCCTGAATCCCGTGCGCGGCCGCTCTGTCCCCATTCTCTGCCTCTGCCCAGATCACTCTCCTCTTTCCATGTTTCCGTGGCGAATCGCATTCCTACTCGCCCGGCCCGCGGTAGCCCAAACCCCGTGCGCGGCCACTTTGTCTCCATTCTGTCCAGCTCACTCTCATCTTTCCATGTTTCCGCGGCGAGTTGCGTTCCTACCCGCCCGGTCCGCGGTGGCCCAAACCCCGTGTGAGGCCGTTTTGATTATCCTCCCTCCATGTTTCCGATGCTCGTTGCGTTCCTACCCGCCCGGCCCGCGGTGGCCAAAGCATTGCGCACGGCCGCTCTGTCTCCGTTCTCTTCCTAGCTCACGAACCGTGTGAGGGGTGTGCTAAAATGGGCGTCGGGCGCATGCGGACCCTGCCACTGGGGCACATGGTGGAGCTCCCCATAAGGCCACGAACAGTGTGAAGGGCATGCTGAAATTGGCGCCGACCGCATGCGGAAACTGAGGCCACGAACCGTGTGAAAGGTGCGTCAAAGCGGACGTCGGGCGCGTGCGGGCCCCGCCACTGGGGGCTTCGCTGGAGCCCCCACTGGGGCCACGGACTGTGCGAGGAATTTGTCGATGGGCGTCGGGCACATGCGGACCCTGCCAGTGGAGCCTTCGGTGGAGCTCTCTCTACGGGGCCACGAACCGTGCGACGGGTGCGCTAAAATTGGCGTCGGGCGCACGCGGGCTCTGCCACTGGGGCATCCGATGGAGCCCCCTACGGGGCCACGAACCGTGTGAGAAGTGCGCCAAAATGGGCGTCGGGCGCACGCGGACCCTGCCACTGGGCCCCTCGGTGGAACTCCCCATGGGGCCACGAACCGTGTGAAAGGGGTGTCAAGTGGGCGTCGGGCGCACGCGGACCCTGCCACTGGGCCCCTCGGTATAGCTCCCTCTACGGGGCCACGATCCGTGCGAAGGGGTACGCTAAACGGGCGTCGGGCGCACGCGGACCCTGCCACGCAGGCATCCGATCGAGTTCCCTGCAGGGCCACGAACCGCGTGAACGGCGTGCCGAAATGGTGCACAGGCGCAGAGCATAGGCACGTAAAGGCGATGGCAATGATAACGAGGCCTTCGGCGGAGCTCCCTGCGGCGCCACGAAGCGCGCGAGGAGTGTGCCACTGCAGAGACACGCGGACGGCAGAGGCAGGGGTGGGAGGAGAGAGGAGTGGGAGGCACAGGGTGTTTCACGATGCTGACCGCGGTGGTGATGATGATGACGACGATGATGATGATGATGATGATGACGATGCTGATGTTGATGATGTTGGTGGCGGTGATGCTGATTAGGACGGTGGTGATGACGTTGGCGATGATGACGATGGTGATGGTGATGTTGATGATGATTGTGGTGCGTATGATGACGATACTGGTGATGATGGCGATGATGATGATGATGATGATGATGATGATGATGATGATGATGATGATGATGATGCGGATGATGATTTTACCCGAACTCAAACATTGGGGCCTCTCGGGTTCTCTTGCCATCAACGACACGAAGAAATGGCGACTACGCCCAGCTCACTGTGCTATCCTTAAAAGAGGAGAGTGAGAGCAGCACCAAGGAGCAGGAAAGATCAGCTGCCAAGCCAGCGGCCCTTCGAAAGTCGCCAGGTCGTCCGACCCGACAGCAAAAGGAAAGAGGGGACGGCGGTCCTAGTACAACTTCCGTAACCTGTGCCGTGCTTTATCTGATAAGCCGAAGACGGCACGACAGACCTGACCAGGAGCATGCGCCTTGTCGCACCACACGCTCGGACAGGATGATCGGCCGAAGAAAAGAGAGAGGCGGCAGCGACCGCGAGCGTCGCGGAACCCACGCTGCAGGAAGCAGCCGTTGAGGCGGGCGGGGGCGGCGGGGGGGTGGGGCGGCGGCAGCGCAGACAGAGCAGCAGCGAGATGATGATGATGATGATGATGATGATGATGATGATGATGATGATGATGATGCTGGTGATTGTGATGATGATGATGAAGAAGTGGATGATGAAGATGAAGATGAAGATGACGATGCAGATGAAGAGGATGATGATGAAGTTGATGACGATGATGATGATGATGATGATGATGATGATGAGGATGATGAAGATGAAGGTGAAGATGAAAATGATGATGATGACGATGATGATGATGCTGATGATGGTGCTGATGAGGATGATGAGGATGAGGATGAGGATGATGTTGATTAGATTAGATTAGAACCCATTGGAGGCGGCCCCGTCTCTCCCACGTGCCCGAACGCCTCTAGGATCGGGCTAAACCCGAGCTTAAGTATGCGATGTGCGACCACGCATCTCGCGGCACACTACTACGTACAGTAGTTACCGCGATGCCCCCACGAGAAGTCGAAGCACGGCTGACTGGTCAGCCTGGCTAAAGCGCTCAGAAAACCTAGAGCCCTGTCGGGCTCCACCCTGGTCCCTAGACGCGCCTCCAGAAACAACGCGCGCACCAGGGTCCGCGTGGGGACTCCGAGGCCGCAAAGGTCTTTGGGTCTCTACAGGGCGTGGCGGTACCACCTGGAGCCGAGGAGCGGGGGTGAGGCAGGTGCGAGGGGGCTCGTCAGGCCGAGAGGAAGAGGTGGGGGTCTCCAGAGTCCCACTGGCAGCCTGTCGGGCACAAGGGTAGAGAGTCGGAGGAATCTGCGAGGAGGGGGGAGGGGTCACCGGGGCCTCACGTGCAGCCTCACAAAGCCTTCTCACCACGGCATCCTGACGTCGTCGTTTCTCCTCTGGCCCCTCGCGCCGTGTTCCTGCATCTGGTGACTTTGTGCGGCCTGGTCCATCATGCCTCCTTCGATCTCGCGCAGGCCCGTGTGGATCAGCCTCTCTAAGTGGCCCATCGGGGCCATCCCCTGTTTGTAGTCTGCCCCTGCCTGGACTAGGGCCTCCAGCACGGGGGTCAGGTTCACTCGGCTCCCGAACGGCAGCACCAGCTTCACCTTGCCCTCCTCGTAGCAGTCTGAGAGCTTCGCCATCGGCACTACTTCGCCCATCTCGTGTACAGTCAGCTTCGCTAGTTCTTCCTTCAGAGTGCCGGGTTGTTGCTGGTTCGCGCGGCCCACCGCGCTTCCCTCTGCCAGCAGCCCCTCGAACACTCCCGCGAAGCATGCCACTGAGATCGTGCCCATCTGCTTGATCTTCACTTGGCCCTGCCCCTTGTCGTTGCCTGCTCGGATCTCCTCGGCGGCGCGAATCCACGCTCGCACTCGCCCCCGCGCCTTGACCGCTGGCTGCAGCCCTGACGACATGAGGAAAGTCTTCAGCTCGATCGACTCGATCTGCCTCTGGCGGCGCGCCAAGTTCAGCAGCAAGCGCATCGTCACGGGGAAGAACTTCTGCATGGTCGACACCTCTATCTCGTCGCCGTCGAGCTCGCTGAGGTCCACCAGCTTCGCGTCCTTCCTCGGCGCCTTCTCGTTGCCGCCGCCCTTGCCTGCAGCATTGGCCGCCTTGGCGGTCTGGGGGCCGCCCTTGCGCCCTCCCTTGGCTGTCTTCCTCGGCCGTCCTTCGGCGTCGCCCTCGGCCATCTCAGGCAGCCCCTGCATCCGCGACATGCGGCCGAGGTTGAGGAAGATGAGTAGTGCGAATGTGGTGCTGCAGGGCCTGGAGATCATCGAGATCTTGGCCACATTCTGTTCCTGGGCACTCAAACAGCAGCGGAGCGATGACAGCATGATTGGACACCGAGAAGTCAGCGATGCATCGTCCATGCCTACAGGCAGCAGCGATGTGGTTGATAGCAATGCGGCGGCAAGCGAACGATGACAAACACGAAGGACACTGGTTCGTCACTGTCAATCTCGTGAAGAAGTTCAGTTGTCCGTGCTCCCCTCCGCCTGTGTGTGTCTGATGCGCACGTAGCGCCGCCATTGTGCGAAACCTACGGTTGCATTCCAGACCCTCCTCGTCGATCAGCGAACACAGAAAACCGCCCTCGAAGCACTCCTGGTCCTCGTGCGGCCTCGTGGGAGTAATTGTGGGGCGCTCAAGCCAGGCCTTGCGGGGCTTCGCTACATCGAACTTGAGAAACTGCTGTTTCAGATCTGCGCCCAGGAAAACCTTCATGTGATCGTCCCCCACCGCCTCCAGGAAATCCAGGCCCCCTTGGAGCTTCCCAAGAAGAAACAGGTCGTTCTTGTACTGCAGGGCCCAGGGGTTCGCGCGATCCGTTGGGGCGATGGTCGGGGCACGCGGTGGCGCCCCAGCAAAAGTCTGGATCTCTGGGTTCTCGAAAGTGACTTTCCCGAAAACAGCAGCGAGCTCCTGAACATGCCGTTGGAGGTTGCGGACGAGAGCTTGAAAGTGGCGGAGCCGTCGGATCCCAAGTTCCACGCTGGGGGGTACTATCGCGATGCGCTTCCACACGGCTTCCGCACACACCGTCGTCACCTTCCACCTGGCCTCCGCAGCTTCGCCTCCCTCCTCCATCTCACCCTCGTTCAGCCTGCGATAGACCGCTACCCCATTGCACAGCGCAGCAGCATTGCGCGTAGCCACCGAGTCAAGACGCCTGACCTGCTCCTCTGTCAAAACCCGTGCTTCAAGTCCCGCCAGTGCCGCTCCTAGACGAGCCCGAAACACCAGACGCTTCCGATTGAAATTCTGGCAGGTCTTCCAGAACTTCCCTATTCCTCGCCAGCCCACTCGGATCGCCGCGCATCTAGCTCGGATCTCTTCGTCGTTCCTCCCCGAAGACTGCGTGTGAGCTCCCAAGAACACCGAGGTCGCCTGGACCTCCCCCGAGATGGCGACCTTGTGGTAGCGCAGGACCCTTGCAGACCTCTGAGCCCCTCTTCCCACGAAGCATGGGCTACCATTTTTTTTTTTTTTTTTTTTTTTTTTTTTTTTTTTTTTTTTTTTTTTTTTTTTTTTTTTTTTTTTTTTTTTTTTTTTTTTTTCTTTTTTTCTTTTTTTTTTCTTTTTTTTTCTTTTTTTTTCCTCCCCTCCGCACGGCTCTGGGCGAGGCCAACCCGTCCCAGTGCAGCATCAAGGTACTGATCTGAAACTTCCACTCGTCGAGCTGCACTGCGCGCATCTTTTTCAATATGTGTACATGTGAGGTCATCAGCATACTTCCTCACGCCCAGACCGCACACTTCTTGACTGACTGCGCACCCTGCTATCAGCTCGTGAACCGACGTCGTGGGAAAGAGATCTCTCCTCCACTCAGCCGCCGGCGTCTCAAAAGCCAGCCTAAACTTCGTGGCCGCGCCTGCGTCACCCATGAAACAAGCCGCTCGATTCAGAAATACACCCGTGCCATCGCAAGCGTCGACCACGAACGCTGTGTTCCGATGTCTTGTTACCATAATCTCCACATCCTCAGGCTGGTACAGCTGCTGGACCGTGTCATCGAGGTGGTGGTGCGTGACGCTGGCGAATGCGTTCGTCATGTCGTGCTTTGTCGTGATGTGGCTCATGCCTGCTGCGCTGAATCGCCACTGTAACACATTGCCCACGGTCAACGCACCCACTCGTGACCGCCCTCTCGCATAGCCATGATCCTCAGTGGTGTGGCCAGTCCAGCCCTAGGCTGTCTCGCCCCCACCCATGCCTTGCCGAAACTGCAGAGCCCGTGTAGTAGACGTCCCCCCCCTCGTCCGTGGTTTATGATTCTGCTTGCTTACCTGATGCGTCTGCGAGAGGTTCCACCAGGCATTGAGTCGATTGTGATGTCGTACTCCCGCTAGTTGTGCCAGAAGACACTCTTGAAGGTAAGCGCCAGCCACAGCTGGTTGTTCATTGGTGGTGCGTCGGGACGCGCGGCAGGTGAGAAGAGTACTCCAGACCTCCATCGGTAGTGACCACGGTGGTGCAGCTCGTCGGCGTCGTCCTTGGTATAGCTTCGCAATTACTCCATCCAGATCACGGTTGGCTTGCTCCCAGTGCTCCATTTCAGGGTAGAATGGATAGTCGCGGGCGGACGCTGCACCAATAAACTCCTCCGCCGTGGTGGCAATGGCCTCCATCCCACCCTCCCGTCCACTCAGTGCCAAGTCCTCCGTCCACGTTTGTAGGTCGGGCCTGGCATCAGGTAGTATGTAATGATTCCGCTTCCGTGGTCCCAGTCCATTGCCCGCCATCTGAAAACTGATCCTCCAGGCTAGATCTTCTCGGTTGCCTCGTAGTGCCTCCTCCTGTTCGCAATTCAGCTCGCGCTGTCGTTCTCTCTTGATGGTCATCCATGATTGCTTGCATCGTCGCGTACACTGTCGCAGTCGTCGTATGCTGTCCAGGTCGCCGTCGAGCTTGTCCCGTGCTCTGGTGCGAGCCCTCAGCGCAGCCTCCCTTTCTCTCGCCATCTCGACGTACCACTGCGGCCGATGTCGACGTGTCGTACTGTACCGAGCTTGGGCAACTGTGCGGATCGTCGTCACCACCTTCTCCCAGGCTGTCTCCAGCGTGTGTGCTCGCATCCAGGCATCCGCCTCCAGGTACCCGTCCTCGTGTAGTTGCTTCGCCAGTGCCACCTCCACCTCCTCTCGGAACTGGAGTGCCTCCTCCTCGTCATTCATCGCACGTCCGAGTGAGAGGTAGTCCCAGTGTACGTCGTGGTTGGCAGGCGCACTGTACGTGAGCTCATAGTCCACTTCCGCAACAATAATCATGTGATCCAGCACCGCCACACTAGGTATCGCACGTACCCGTCTCGTGAGGGAGTACGCGACAGCACAGCGCTTCACACGGCACATCCAAGGGGCGGATATCACCATGTGATCAATATGGCTGCAGCTGCGGTGGCCGTAATATGTTGGGCCACAGGGATACCAGCTCGTAATCGCTGCCAGGTTGCTCTGCTCCATCCAGTCTCGGTATTGTGTACCCGCTTGATGCTCTATGCTGCGTCCGTGGGGCCCTAAACTCTCACTGTCCACTGCTTGCTGTATGCCGTCGACACTCCGTATACCCAAGCCATCATTTAGGTCCGTCGCCGCAATCATCGTGGATCGATTGGGGTCCCCGCAGCAATCTGTTGTAACTGTTCAACCAGTTTCCTGACCGTCGCCTCATACTTCGGTCTACTCTTGGCATATGTGCACCTCGGAAGAAAATAGCTGACCACAAAGGTGAAGTCGTGCTGGCTTGATCTCACTCGTACAGCGCCCAGTCGTCCTTGCAACCCCTGTGGGACTGCCCAGAAGTGTACCAGCTGTGCCCTTCGAAATCGTCTCCGATTCAGCCATATCTCCACTCCACAAGATTTGTTGACCATCGCTCCTCTTGGGCCCTGCCATCCAAACTTGATCATAATGAACTGTTCATGGAGGGACACGTCGTGGTACGTGGGTGCGTCCCGCTGCCTCTTCACCGTTGTGCCTGCAAGCAGCACCACATCTGCGAATCGTAGCTGTTGTGCCACCTCTAGTCTCCTGTCATAGTCGTTCAAGGAGAGAGGGTTCCATTGCGCAAATGCCCTGGGACCTCGGGCCAGGGCTTGATGATGATGATGATGATGATGATGATGATGATGATGTGGATGATGCCGCTGGCGGTGGTGATGACGATGATGAGGGGGGAGGAGGAGAGAGGAAGAGAGAACGCGTGGCGCTGTCTTTTCAAAACGGGGACCCAACACAACAGGATGGTTGGGAAATACACCATTTAGTGGAAGCTGTCAGGCTTAATCTACGTGCGCATGGCGACTGGATCCCATCCGAGAAGCTAATTGACGTCCACATACAGCCGAGTGTGCCCAGCGAAACGCACGTCGATCAGCGAAAACGAATGGGGACTGCAGCGGCACACTCGAATACCAATGTCGAATGAACCAGAGCAGATTTCCGCGGTCACCTTGTCTGGGTCAGCGTTCTCTCTATGCCCGACGCCTGGAGCGCATCCCCAGGCTGCGAGGCCAGGCTGGCCACCAGGCCCGCCGTCGCGGAGCCCGCGAGCGTTAGCAGCGCGCGCGGCACGACGCCCGCAAGGCCGCAGAGCGCCTCCAAGGCGAGCGTGAAGCTGGTGAACTTTGCGATCGTGTACGTCTGCTGCTTCAGCATCGTGGCCGCGAGACCGCCCCCGTAGAGACCAGCCAGGAGGCCCTCCTCGCGCGCCATCCTCCGGATGGCGCCCAGGGTGCCTAGAGAACACCAGCAGACAAAACTGGATACACATATGAGTATCGTTTAACCGATCCCCATCCCCAGTGGCGCCGCCACTGGCCGATTTAGCCTCCTAGATGGGGATGCAGGTCGTTCCCTTCGAGATTCGAAGGGTGTATCCCCAACTGGGGTGGCAATTTGGCGGGGGTCTCGAAGGGGATGGGGATGGGATGGGGATGGGGATGGGATGGGGATGGGGATTGGTTAAACGATCCCGAACATAAACTGCTTCGGAGGTCCGCGCGGATTTCTGGGGTCGGCGCTGGACCCCCCTCCCCTGGCGCGCGAAGCCAGAGGGGGGCCAGGGCGGCGGAGTCCAGAACCGACCTCTCCGCGCGGACCTCCGAACTTTTTGTGACTCGTGGCCGCTTTCTCCTCCTCGGGCGCCCTGGGCGAACTGTCCGTCCGACACCATCCTGATGCGGGCCCTCTCGAACGGGCAGAGCAGCAGTGAGGCGACGAAGTCCGCGACGAACGCCGCGAGCACGAGCACGCCGACACGGCGCGCCCCGGAGGCGAGGCCGTAGCCGAGCGCGCCCTTCAGCAGCTCCCAGAGACCGAACTTGAAGGCGCCCTGCACGAGGTAGCCTGCAGGGGGGAGCAAAACGGGGACCACGACCCAGACCGAACGCGGAGGCGTCATGCCGATCTCGGCCGCCGACCATCTCGGTCGGCGTCGATTCGTGGATCGCCCTCGCGGATCGGCGACGGCCGGCATGGACCATGACCCAGATCGGCGTCGACGAGATCCCGCGACATCCTGGCCATTGCCCGCGACTTTTTCCCAGCGGTGGCCAGAGCAGGTGGCGCCCAGACCCTGCAGCAGCGTGCGCAGGCCCTCGTCGCGCACGATGCGGGCGCCAGTCCCGACGACGCCCAGCGGCCTCCCCTCGGCGGTGGTGTAGAGCTCAGGCGTGGCCTGCTGCCGCGTCTTGATGATCGGAGGAGGGCCAGTCGAGACAACCGCGACAGCGGACGACCTGCCCCTTGCCCAGACCGACCCCTCCCGGGGTCCGTCCTGCCCCGTTTGCCAGCGCGGACCCAGAGGTGGCGACGAGGAGCCCCCGGGAGGTCTCCCCCAGAAAAAGGACAGCCGCCAAGGAGGGCCGCCGCTGTCTCGACCGGCCCCCCTCCAGGATGACGTCCAGGGGCGTCGCCACCGCGTGGCTCAGCGAGGCGCCCACGCCCCCAGCAACGAAGAACTTCGCGGCCCTGGCGCGCCACCAGAGTGTGCATATCCGCTGCCGCAGGGCCGTGTCCCTGGGACCCCGGGGCACGACTCCGAAGAAGTGGATGTGGACACATTCTGGCGGTGGACCTGGGGACGTGCAGGTGGCCTCCGAGCGCCCAGCCGTGCGCGTGCACCGCCAGCAGTCCTGCCAGCGCGCCCGCCGCCGCCAGCAGCGCCAGCGCGGGCGCGCCGAGGGCCTCCAGCCAGGGCCTCGGGCGCAGGGCGGCGCCCTCGAGCGGGGGGAGCTCGGTCTGGAGGCGGGCGTACTGGACCCTGGTGCGCAGAGGGCGGCTGCGCATGCTTCGGGTGTGGCCACGAGTGCCGCTGGCCCAAAGTGCCCCCAGGATTTCCAAAAAGGAGGCCCAGAGGCATCCGGAGCACCCCTCACGAGGCCCAGAGGGCCCCATGGGCTCCAAAATTGAATGAAAAGCTAGGAGCACCTTGGGCCAGGGGCCCTTTAGCAACCCCCGAGTGCTCAAGTCAGGGAAAGAAAACATACCGACGCCGCTGCTCGTCATGGAGATCCATCGTCGCCATGGCTGGACTCTCCTCGGAATTCTGGTCATAACTCGGCGACTCCGAAGGCTGTGGTTTGCAAAGTGTGTGGCTTGTAACCAGCACCCTGGGGGGCACGCTGGGGGGGCAGGCGAGGACCTCGACAGAGCTCTCCGCCGCGCCCCGAAGCGGCCCGACGAGGACAGCGTCGCGCCCCCCAGGCTCCAACGGCGCTGATCGCAAACCACACCCCAACGTATCCGTGCCCTTTGTGGTCGCCGAAGAACGCAGCCCCGAGAGGTCCGGGGAGCATTGGCACCTTCCCGCCTCCCAATATACACCACCATTCCTGGTCGGGGCCGTTCTGGGCCCCAAGGGTGGCGTGCAGGCCTCCTGGTCGAGGCCGGCAGGGCATGATAGGACGAATCAAGGGCGAGGACAAAATCGGGTGAGGATAAATCGGGCATCTCTAAGATCCGACGGCTCTGGAGGATGTCTCGGGCGTCGCGGCCTTCTCGGAGCGTTCCTGGACGCTCTCAGTGTTCCAGAACGCTCTGGAACGGATTTCTACTCGTCCTGGCCCCGTACGATGGGAGCCTACGTGGCACATGGCGCTGTCCGATTTGGGCCCGATCTGCACCAAATATGGATCACATGTGGGAACGGACCAGAGTCACCCCCTCACGAAACTAGCCACCAGGGGTCCCAGGCAATGCACCAGGGGTCCCAGGGGAGGCCGGCGGTGGCGCAGACTTTCCTGATGGGCCTGCCTTCCACCACCACCACCACAATAAGTTGGAGGGGGGAAGAAGATAGAGGGACGAGGAGGAAGAGGAGGAGGAGGAGGAGGAAGAGGAGGAGGAGGTGGTGGTGGTCACTGCATAAGGGAAACATAATCCCGAGCAGAGCAACACGCACCACGACCACGACGACGCCGACGCCGACGACGACGGAGACGAGGCGCGCTTACGATCCGCACCGAAGCACGGATTTGGGAAAGGGCCCACCCTGCAGGTTCGGTTAAACAGCAGCACATCGTTGAGCGGTGCTGCAGCCTCCCCTGAGCACAGGCCCCCCCAGAGCATCAGCCAGACAAGTCGGGTTTGTACCCTCATGCCTTGCTGGACTCTGGGCGCGTTTCGGCACCCTCTCCCCCAACCTCGTCAGGGCCACCGACAAGGGAGAGGGCGGCGGTGGCCGACGCGTCCCCGAGCTAAGAAGCTCAAAGCGCCGCGGCTCAGAGAGCCGGGAAGACATACAGACAGACGGACGGACGGACAGCCAGGCGGCGTGCAATGCCTGGCAAGCCAAGTGGGAGGAGGAGGAGGGAGGACCCCCTCCCCCTCCAACTTGTGGCGGTGGTGGTGGAAAGCAAACCCACCATTCCCACCAGCGCCGTGCCTGACGTGCTGCGGCCGCTGCCCGCACAGCGAGGGCGGGTCGATGTCCTGGCAGGCGGCGCGGGCCTGCGGCCCGCCGTGGCGCGGGCTGGTGAAGCAGGCCGCCGCGGGGGGGGCCCGCCGCCAGCTCGCCGCCAACACCAACGCGAGCGCGGCCGCCGCGCGGCGCGCCCCAGGGCAGTGCCTCCTGGGGAGGGTGGTGGGCTTCTTTTCCACCACCACCACCATAAGTAGGAGGGGGCGGGGCTCCTCTCCTCCTCCCCCTCCTCCTCCCCCTCTCTCTCTCTCCCATTCCCCCTCCCCTTCCCCCCCCCTCCCCCCTCCCCCCCCCCCCCCCCCCCTCCCCCTCCCCCTCCCCCCCCTCCCCTCCCCTCCCCCTCCCCTCCTCCCCCTCCTCCTCCTCCTCCTCCTCCTCCTCCTCCTCCTCCTCCTCCTCCTTGGGACGTCCCCTGTCCTTGGCACTCGCAACTCGCAACTCCTCCTCCTCCTCCTCCTCCTCCTCCTCCTGCTTCTCCTCCTCCTCCTGCTCCTCCTCCTCCTGCTCCTTCCCGCCTCCAACTTATGGTGGTGGTGGTGGTGGTGAAAGACAAGCCCATCAGAGGGAGTGCCAGCTGCCCAGACACGCTGGCGTCGTCGCAAAAAAAATAAGACGGTCTTCGGCGAGCTCGGGATGGAAAACCAGCCCTGGGAAGAGAAAGGGTCGGGACTTCCCGGGGCCCCGCCCGTGCTCAAAGAGTCAACGCACGCCAGCACCGAACCCTGGCCGCGAGCGAGGGGGGGAAATGAGAAGGAGAAGGCCTTCTCAGAAGGCGGCGGGACTTCTCAGAAGCCCTCGCGCCTCCTGAGAAATGTGTCATTCTTCGGGGAAGGCTCAGGAAACTTCTCAGAAGGCCGGAGAACTTCCGAGCCTTCTGAAAAGGCCCCCCCCTCGCTCGCCGCCGAGAACCGGGCCAGGCTTAGGTCGGGCATGTCCGCCTACAGGCGCATATTGGAAGAAAAAAAAATTGTCAAAGAACCTTTCCTGACATGAACGGGAAGCGTGTGAAAGGACAGAGCTGCGCAAGAACGTGCAGCACCATCACGATAAAATGTAATGTAGGCGAGCTCTCCGAAAACGTCCCCAAGGGATACCTACGGACACGCGCTCCCCGAACGTCCACAAGGAGAGTCCTGATTATCCTCCTCACTTCTCTGTACGCCTCCAATGTCGTCCGTCTACCCCTCACTTATCTGATGTGTTCGAAGGCCCGTCCGAAGGCACACACACACACACACGCACACACACAGGAGGAAGAGGCTCTGGTACATTTTAGAAGACCTCCTCAAAAGCATTTGCAAAGGGGATGTCTCGAGCGAAACGCGTACTTACCTGATGTGTTCGAGCAGGAGGGGGCGAAGGAGATGGAGGAACGTGAGGAGCAGACGGCCCTCACGACTGCCCAACAGAGCCTCACAATACGATCATATAGAGGAAGTATCATATACAAGGACCATCGTACACGAGGAAGATCATAGACAACGAAGGCCATATTCAAACAAGATCATATACAACTAAGGGGCCGCCCACCCGCCGTCTCGCATATCGGCGACTGCACCGCCCCTACTCCCGGGGGTCCCTGGGCGGCCACAGCGTATCTCTGGGATTGTCCAGGGCTTCAATGACGGCCCAGGAAGCCCACCCAGGCCACCAAGATAGCCCAGAATCGCTCCAAGGCGGCCCAAGATGGCCTCCAGACGGCCAAAAAGGCCTCCGACACGCCCCAAGAGACCTCCAAGAGCCCTGCCAAGAGACATCATATACAAGGAATGTCATAGACAAGGGCGATCAGATACAATAACTTAATATATAGAGGAAGTATCATATACAAGGACCACCAGCGTCATATACAAGGACCAAGTATCATATACAAGGCTATCCAAGAACACCCCGAAAATGTGTCTCATAGCATTTCTTTCGACATCCCACTTTCCCGAGGATGTCTCAAGCGAAACGGCCGTTTTTGAAGTTCCGAAAATTAGGCCAGCGATTTCAGTATCCCGATTGTTTGAGGATGTCCCAGGCGAAACGCTCAGTTTTAAGATAAGACGTCTTAAGACACGACCCCCAACTTCACGATTTGGCGAGGACGTCTCAGGCGAAACGCTCGTTTTGGGAACCTTTTTCCTGACATGAACGGGAAGCGTGTGAAAGGACAGAGCTGCGCAAGAACGTGCAGCACCATCACGATAAAATGTAATGTAGGCGAGCTCTCCGAAAACGTCCCCAGGGGATACCTACGGACACGCGCTCCCCGAACGTCCACAAGGAGAGTCCTGATTATCCTCCTCACTTCTCTGTACGCCTCCAATGTCGTCCGTCTACCCCTCACTTATCTGATGTGTTCGAAGGCCCGTCCGAATGCACACACACGCACAGGAGGAAGAGGCTCTGGTACGTTTTAGAAGACCTCCTCAAAAGCATTTGCAAGGGGGATGTCTCGAGCGAAACGCGTACTTACCTGATGTGTTCGAGTAGGAGGGGGCGAAGGAGATGGAGGAACGTGAGGAGCAGACGGCCCTCACGACTGCCCAACAGAGCCTCACAATACGATCATATACAAGAACTTAATATAGAGGCAGTATCATATATAAGGACCATCGTACACGAGGAAGATCATAGACAACGAAGGCCATATTCAAACAAGGTCATATACATCTAAGGGGCCGCCCACCCACCGTCTCGCATATCGGCGACTGCACCGCCCCTACTCCCGGGGGTCCCTGGGCGGCCATAGCGTATCTCTGGGATTGTCCAGGGCTTCAATGACGGCCCAGGAAGCCCACCTAGGCCACCAAGATAGCCCAGAATCGCTCCAAGGCGGCCCAAAATGGCCTCCAGGCGGCCCAAAAGGCGTCCAATACGCCCCAAGATGCCTCCACGAGCCCTGCCAAGAGACATCATATACAAGGAATGTCATAGACAAGGGCGATCATATACAAGAACTTAATATATAGAGGAAGTATCATATACAAGGACCACCAGTATCTTATACAAGGACCAAGTATCATATACAAGGCTATCCAAGAACACCCCGAACATGTGTCTCATAGCAGCTCTTTCGACATCCCATGTTTCCCGAGGATGTCTCAAGCGAAACGGCCGTTTTTGAAGTTCCGAAAATTAGGCCAGCGATTTCAATATCCCGATTTGTTGAGGATGTCTCAGGCGAAACGCTCATTTGTAACATACTACGTCTTAAAACACGACCCCCAACTTCACGATTTGGCGAGGACGTCTCAGGCGAAACGCTCGTTTTGGCCCGTTCGAAGGCATGTTGTAAGCGATGTCTCGAGTGAAACGCTGATTTTTCAACGAAAATGATAAAACAAATGGTTTTTCAATATCTCCACTCCTGGGGCCATCTTGGGGGTCATCCGAGATCGCTCCGAACAGATGCCTTACAACAGCTGTGTCGGCATCACATGTTATCCAAGATGTTTCGGGCGAGACGCCCATTCTCGAGGAACCGAGAATTATGACGTCGATTTCGACATCCCGACGGTGTGAGGATGTCCCGAGCGAAACGCACATGTTTAGCAAACGACGTCTTAAAATACGACCCCCAACTTCACGATGATGTGAGGATGTCTCAAGCGAAACGCTCATTTTGGGAACCTGACCAAGACAAGAACGGGAAGCGTCGCTTTAGTCCACCAAACATGTGGAAAATGCTATGCTGTTGTTATGCCGCGCAAGTATGCCGTGGCGCGCGTGTCGGCGTGCGTGCGGGGTGTGTTTTGCGGTGCTCCAATGCGTTTTGCCGTGCTCCTGTTCAGCCGTGTTTCTGTGTTCTGCCGTGCCTCTGTGTGCTCTGTGTGTTCTGCCGCGTTCCTGTATCTGCCGTACGGATCGTCGCGGTGGTAGTTTTGGAAGAGCTTCTGGGCGCACGCGGCAGAATTACCCTGTGACGTACCCGACCCATTTGTATCATGGGAAACGACGAGTTGGCCGAAACTTGCATGGACAATCAAACTGCAGGATCCGTTCTTTGATCTGTAAGCTACTTGGGACACGCGCCTATGGAATGATGCGCAGGAGAGCCGTGCAATATCGAAGGGCGACAACTACAGGCTCGAAGAGGACATGGACGCTCCAAGTCCGTCAGTCGTACACTCCCAGGTGCCAGGGATGCGGGCGCACCGGGGTTCACAAGCAGCGCGCGGCGCCGCGGCTCTTATTCGGACACCGGGACGGGCCGACGCAGAGAAGCGAGCCAGGAAGGGCCAGAAACGGGCAAGAGAGCGAGGAACCGAGGAGCGAGAAGGGGCGGGGGAGAGGGAGAGAGGACGACGGGCAAGGACAGACCGGGCCGACAGACGGACGGACGGGGGGGCAGGGAGGGGGAGCCAAGCAGGATGGGGATGGGGAGAGCACACAACGCACAAGGGCAAGGAAGCACGAGGGCAAAAGGGGGCGACACGGAAGGGGAAGGGAGAGGGAAGAAGGGGGAGGAGCCGGGGGCCGGGGCCAAGGCAAGGCAGGCGGGCCGAGAAGCACACCAGAGCGACCGCGCAACAAGACAATTGCCGGCGTCCCTCAACTTGGGATTGTCTCTGCGGCGCAACCGGCCGAATCGAAAATCCAATGCGAAATCAGACAATCAGATAATAAGGAATCGGGCGGAGGGGGGAGGAGGAAGGGGGGGGGGGGGAGGGGCAGCCAGGCTGCCTACACCTCCTCGTGCGCGTCCGAGCCCCCCATGATCTGCTGGACGGCTGTCGGCACGTTGCCCGCCAGCTTCGGGGCTGTCCTCTTCTTGATAGCCCTGGCGGTGCAGCGTGCGACTACCGCCGCCACTCGGGACAGTGACTCTCGCCTGACAGAGGCTGCCTCCCGGCGCTCCTTGGCCGCCACCGCCGCCGCGATGGCCCGGGCGGCCGCGTGGGCGGCCGTGGCCATTCCGCCCTGCGCCTCGTGGACGACGGGCCAGAATCGGAAGCCGGCTGCCATGCGCTGCTGCTCGGTGTTCTGGTCTGTCCGCTTCCTCTGGTCATATCTCTCCGCCGCTGTCCCGGGCCCTGCAGCTGTCTCTTGCCAGTGGCCTGCGCCCAGGGCGCTGATAACTGCGAAATCAAAGCACACTGGTTCTGTCCGGATTGCACGAGATCCGTCCGGAAGCTGCCTGGACAACGCCAGCGCGGGGATGCGCAGGATGTCTGCCGGCCTCCGCCTGTTGTCTCGCCCGAGCACCTCCTGCAGCACGCGGGGCGCTTCGCTCAGCGGGCGGAGACCGGCGCGCTCGCAGAAATCGAAGTACACATCTCGCGCGCCATTGCGCTGGGCTGTGGCATCTCCTCCAGACATGCACGACGGCGCGTGCAACCCTCCAGAATCCAGCAGCTCGCCGCACAACGGGCATGGCACGTTCCCATCCATGACGTCGACTCCAAGACGAAGGGCGACGGTAGTCGCGAAATCATCTTGCAAAAGGTGCGTGCCAAGCGTCTTTGATGGTACCATGTCCAATTCCTGCCCACCCCCAGGGGCTGAGAATGCGTTGGCGTGCACTATCTCCACGGGCTCGGCGGCCTCCCTACACGAGCGCGCGTTGAAGGCGTCGATGTCCTCGTTGAGCTTGGTCTGCGTGACCACGACGGCGGCGCCCTCGCTCAGGGCGCTCGGGGCTGGCAGCTTCGGGGCCAGCGAGTCGACGGCCGCGCGCAGCAGCGGGTCGCGACCCTGCCCGAACCCCCTGCGCCCTGGGCGGGCCCCAACGCAGAGGGCGTGGGTGGCCGACCGGGACGCGACGTAAGCAGCGTCCACGCGCTCCGCCACGGTCCTGAGGCCGAGTCCGCCCTGCTTGACCGCGAGGGCGATGCGGGCGCGCTGCCTGGCCGAAAACACTCGCCCGCACACTGCGGACAGGGTGTCAGCGAAGTCGTTGTCGAACGTTGTCGCCGCTGGGAGCGTGGAGCTGCGCGGCGCCGTCCGGATCAGGTAATTCAGGCGGCTGCCGTTGACGCACCGCTTGATCAAATGGGACGTGGTGTGCGCGTCGCCGCGGTCGGCCAGAAAATTCAAGACCCGTCGCTGCTTCGTGGCAAACGCCGTGCAGTACTCGCGCGAGAATGCCTCATCTCCGATGGGCGACTTCAGAATTTCGATGATGCCGTTCAGCACAGGGTCGCACCCGTCAGCCACAAACCGCGAGAAGTCTTCTGCCGGCTGGTCTCCACCTGCTGCTCTCGCCACCTGCAGCCGCGAGAACCTGAGCCCAACCAACGGCATGACCCTTTTCATGTGCGCCAATGCTCGAAGCACTTCGCCTGACGAGCCAGCAATCGCGCCATCATCTGCGAAAAGCGGCGCAATTTCCAAGGACACCGGCTCCGCAATGCGCGGCAAGTGCACCGCGGCCCCCGCCAGCGGCTCTACCAGCCCCAAGCTTTCATGGACCATGCGCTTGACCACGGCATGGCACGCCCCTATGAGGGGGCACCCTTGCTGCCCGCCCGCGCGAGACTCCATCGCCCGACCCCGGTAGAAGACGTACGTTGCCACATCTGTTGGGTAGATGTATCCCAGCCACTTGCAAATTCCGGGAGCGATGTCTCGCATGCGAGTCAGAAACGTGTGTCGGTCAACCTCGTTGTGGGCATTGCCTTCGTCATAATCTATGAGGAACTTGTCTGGATCATTGGCGTTATCATCCCGCCACTGGCACCAAATGCGGCATCACTTCAACGCCGGCCTTGACGACCACCGCGAGCTGGTGAGGCAACAAATGCGCCCCCAATGACTCCATCTCCGTTCCTAACATGATCTTGCTGACCACTCGTCGCATGGCTTCCCCGGAGCACGCGGGCCGAGCGTCCTCCGACCCGTCTTTGGCTATCTTCCGCAACGCGGCGCCCTTCGCACTCCCGATGAACGCCCGCAGCTCTGGCGGGGCTTGGCCAGAGGCGAGCAAATTGCCGAAGCTCCGGAAAAGGGCGACGGCCACCCTGTCCCCCGTCTCTCCTATGAGCTGCTTGTGCAGGTCTTGCCGCTGCCCCGACGGGCCCGCTGCAACTCCTGCCGAAAAGGACCGGACGACCTTCACAACGGCCTCGTCTGTGATCTCGTTGGCCGCCGGGGCGGGCATCCTCCAACTTGTGCTCTGGCTCGCGGGGGGTTCGATAAACTTGGAGCGCATGATGCGCTCCGTTGCGACCGTGTCTGGCGCAAGACCCAAACTGCTGGCGTGCCGAATAGCCTTCCCAGGCAGGCCTCTGCCGGCCAGTTGGATCACTTCTTCTTGTCGTCTCGTGGTTGCTTCTTCGTCGGACGGCGCCCGTGCCCGTTTGCGTCGCACGGGTACGTCGGCCCTTGCAAGCTTCAGTGCTTCGTCCCGCAATGACCGGCGCTCTCCCTCCGACCACCTAGCAATGCGATTGGCAAGGATATTACCATTACGTTTCTCTTTCGCCCTGCCACCTGGCCGCACGAGCAATGCAGTCTTCGCAAACATGAACCACTCCTGTCAGGCCGCGCGCGCAGGCACATGGGCCTCTGCGTCGTGCGCGGTGCCAACGTGGGCCCACGCATCAGGGCGAGAGAACGAGATCACATAGGCCATGCATTTATTGAACTCCCGTTCCACGCCGCCGAAAAGCCCAGCACCGATGAACTCCATTGTTTCGATCCGTGCGCTGCAAACTTCCTCAACCGATGGGAAATCGTCGATAACCGCATCCAGTGCACGTGGGGCCACGTGGGTTTGTGGAGCGAGTTCCTGCGCCAAACAAGTTCTATGGATACCGTTGTTGCATCTTCGGCTCACCATGCGTCCGCAGTGACGGCATGCCACCATCCCCAGTCTGTCCATCCACGGTTGCGGAGGCAAGCCAGGCAGCTGCCCCAAGAGATGCGCATCGACGTGGGCGCGGCAACTTTCAAAGCAACGCCACCCTGTCCTCCTTCCTCCTCGCGCCCTGGGGCAATTCGCCACAGGGCAGAAATGTAGGTCGGGTGGCCCAGGCAAAGGTGGCACAGCCTGCGCCCCTGCAGCCGCGCTGCCTGCGCCAGACATGTCTTCGTCCAGAGACAATCCAGCGACTCCGTGATCAAGCACCTCGTCTCGCTCTCCAGGGACAGCACGCGACTGTCGCCCCGGCGCCCAGACCCGTCTGCGCTGCACCGCAGCACCCGTTGGGGACGCCGGGGCTTGGGCCGGCACTCCGACCGCAGCCATCCCGCCCTGCAAGATCCCTTGTGCCCGGTGCCCGGCACGCACTTCCTCCCCAGGCGCCGCATCACCTTCTACCCCATGGGCGAAGCAAATCCGGCATCGCATCGACGGGCCTGGGTGGGAGGCCTCCCCAATGCGAGCTCCTCTCAGCCCATAGCGGGCGGAAGTGCGGCCGTCCCGTGTAGGGCACGCGGCAGTCCGCTCGATGTGGGCCACGCCCGCTGCGACCATCTCCCCGGTTGCCTCCGCAGGGACGTGCGGACGCCTGAGAAGCTGAGATCTGGCCGCGCCCCCCCGCCCTCCCCCGGGTCGTCTGGAGGCTGGTGCGTCGGCCATTGCCGCCGCGCGGGGGGGCGCTGCTGCGGCCAGGGCTGCGGCTGCAGGAAATCTCCTCCGCGACTCCTCCGGCGGCTGCTTCACCTCTGGACCCGCCTCCTCGTCGCTGATGCCTCCTCTGTTGCCTCCACCTCCTCTGCTGCCTCCACCTCCTCTGCCTCCTCTGCCTTTCCCTCCTCCTCCTCCTCTGCCTCCTCTACCTCGTCTTCCTCCTCTGCGTCCTCCGCGGCGTGACCGAGTTGCAGGCCACCTCCGCCGCATCGTCCTCCTCTGCCTCGGTGGGCGCGGAATGCCGCCGCGCCCAGCGTCGTCGGCCTGCTGCGACGGCGCGCCGGGTAGCCTGCGCCAGAGCACACGTCGCAGTCCTCCATCTTCTCCTGGCGCGCCGCTCGGCTGCGCGCTGGTAGCCAGCAGCGCCAAAATCGCGTCGTGCTCCGCCGTGGCGTCGCCCCATGAGCTGTCCACGCGCCGCTGCGCCACGCGGCGGGCGTAGCGCCGCTGGCCCCTGCGGGCGTTGCTGGCCAACGCACGGCGTTCCACAGCGATCATCAGGCTGAGGTGGAACAGACCCGCTTGGTCATCAGCTCGGCGAAGTCCCAGATCGTCTGGAGCGCCTGGGTCGAGGGGCAGCTTCGCGATCTCGTCGTCTGCGCAGCTGGTCTCGCCCACCGCCAGCAGACCATCCCAAGGTTGCCGATGTCGCAGCAGCGTGGGCGGCTCTCGCTGCGGCGACCGCCGCCGCCGCCCCCTCGCAGTGCGCCACAGGCCTGGAGGAGGTCCAGGGTCGGGAGGAAGCAAGACGCCCCCATCAATGCTCAGTGCTGGGCTCTGGGCATTGTCGCGTCCGCGCTTCGTGCTTTCCCTTCCGGCTGCACGTGCCCTCTCTCCAGTCGGGCCTCCGCCTTGCACTAGCTTCAGGCCCCCCTCGACGGCGCCGTCGGCATCCGGGAGCGTCAGTCCCGAGCTGCAGCTGCGGCCTCCGCCGGGATCGAACCCGCGAAGTCCGCGATCAGCACCGCTGCCTTCCTGGGGAGGCGTGGCGCCAACGCCATGAAGGCGAGCGCCGCCCGGCGGCGCCGCCGCCATCGCCGGCGGCGCCACAGCCGCTGAACAGCCGTAGCGTCCGCCTGCGCCACCCAGCACAGGCAGTCGGGCGATCGGAGCCCGTTGACTGCGGGGTCCAGCCGCCAGGACTGGCACCCCCTCGTGCACCATCGGACCATGAGCCGCGGCGCGCCAGAGAGCGAGGGCCATGAAGATCGGCTCGCGAGAGCAGGAACTGGAAATGCCTCAGTTCACCCGCCTCATGGGGAGTCGGGAACGAAGAGCAGGAGAAAGACGTGCGGGAAACCCACTGTGCTGGGCCCCTCAGCAGCCTTCGAAAGTGGCGACAGCTTCACAGATCGCAGCCCCCCAGGGATTGCGAGGTCTAATCTGAGTCTGCGGCAAGTACCCACTGTGCTGGGCCCCTCAGCAGCCCTCGAAAGTAACGACAGTTTCACAGATCGCAGCCCCCACAGGGATGGCGAGGTCTAATCTGAGTCTGCGGTAAGTACCCAGTGTGCTGGGCCCCTCAGCAGCCCTCGAAAGTGGCGACAGTTTCACAGATCGCAGCCCCCCCAGGGATGGCGAGGTCTAACTTGAGTCTGCGGTGAGCGCCCACTGTGCTGGGCCCCTCAGAAGGCCTCGAAAGTGGCGACAGTTTCACAGATCGCAGCCCCCCAGGGATGGCGAGGTCGAATCTGGGTCTGTGGTGAGTACCCAGTGTGCTGGGCCCCCCCAGCAGGCATCGAAAGTGGCGACAGTTTCACAGATCGCAGCCCCAGGGATGGCGAGGTCTAATTTGAATCTGCGGTGAATACCCAGTGCGCTGGGCCCCTCAGCAGGCCTCGAAAGTGGAGACAATTTCACAGATCGCAGCCCCCCCCCAGGGATGGCGAGGTCTAATTTGAATCTGCGGTGAGTGCCCACTATGATGGGCCCCCCCAGCAGGCCCCGAAAGTGGCAACAGGTTCAGAGATCGCAGCACCCCAGGGATGGCGAGGTCTAATTTGAATCTGCGGTGAGTACCCGCTGTGCTCGGCCCCCCAGCAGCCCTCGCAAGTGGCGGCAGTTTCACACATCGCAGCCCCCCCAGGGATGGCGAGGTCTAATCTGAGTCTGCGGTAAGTACCCAATGTGCTGGGCCACCCAGCAGGCCTCGAAAGTGGCGACAGGTTCACATATCGCAGCCCCCCAGGGATGGCGAGGTCTAGTTTGAATCTGCGGTGAGTACCCACTGCGCTGCCCCCCGCCCCCCCCCCCCCAGCAGGCTTCAAAAGTGGCGACAGGTTCACAGATCGCAGCCCCCCAGGGATGGCGAGGTCGAGTTTGACTGTGCTGTGACTACCCACTGTGCTGCCCCCCCCCCAATGAGGCCTCGAAATTGGCGACACTTTCACAGATCGCAGCCCTCCAGGGATGGCAAGGTATAATTTCAATCCGCCGTGTGTACCCACTGTGCTGGGCCCCTCAGCAGGCCTCGATAGTGGCGACAGGTTCACAGACCGCAGCCCCCCAGGGATGGCGAGGTCTAACTTGAGTCTGCGGTGAGCGCCCACTGTGCTGGGCCCCTCAGAAGGCCTCGAAAGTGGCGACAGTTTCACAGATCGCAGCCCCCCAGGGATGGCGAGGTCGAATCTGGGTCTGTGGTGAGTACCCAGTGTGCTGGGCCCCCCCAGCAGGCATCGAAAGTGGCGACAGTTTCACAGATCGCAGCCCCCCCAAGGATGGCGAGGTCCAATTTGAATCCGCCTTGTGTACCACCTGTGCTGGGCCCCCCCAGCAGGCCTCGACAGTGGCGACAGCTTCACAGACCGCAGCCCCCCAGGGATGGCGAGGTCCAAACTGAACCCGCCGTGCGTACCCACAGCGCTGGGCCCCCCAGCGGCCCTCGAAAGTGGCGACAGTTTCACAGATCGCAGCTCCCCAAGGATGGCGAGGTGCAATTGCAACCCGCCGTGTGTACCCACTGTGTTGGGCCCCCCATCAAGCCTCGAAAGTGGCGACGGTTTCACAAATCGCAGCCCCCCCAGGGATGGCGAGGTGCAATTCCAATCCGCCGTGTGTACCCACTGTGCTGGGCCCCCCAGCAGGCCTCGAACATGGCGACAGTTTCACAGATCGCAGCCCCCCAGGGACGGCGAGGTGCAATTTCAACCCGCCGTGTGTACCCACTGTGCTGGGCCCCCCAGCAGGCCTCGAAAGTGGCGACGGCTTCGCAGATCGCAGCCCCCCAAAAATGGCGAGGTGCAATTTCAATCCGCCGTGTGTACTGCTGGGCCCCCCAGCAGGCCTCGAAAGTGGCGACAGTTTCGCAGATCGCAGCCCCCCCAAGGATGGCGAGGTGCAATTTCAATCCGCCGTGTGTGCCCACTGTGCTGGGCCCCCCAGCAGGCCTCGAAAGTGGCGACAGTTTCACCGATCACAGCCCCCCAGCTGACACGCAGCGACGAGCGAGGCAAAAGGCAAGGGGGAAGAAAGGGGCGGGAAGGAAGAAAGGAGACGCGCGAGCAGTGCTCTATTCAAAACGAGAACCCAACGCAGGAGGGCTGGGAACAAAGATGAGGAGCACGGCAGAATAGAACCCAAGAGACAAGGAGCACGGCAGAGAAAGACAAGGAACACTGCATAATAGACCCCAAGAGCAAATGAGTACGGCAGAATACACCCCAAAAGCTCAGGAGCACGGCAGAAAATGACCAGGGGCACTGCAGAATAGACCTCAAGAGCTAAGGAACAGACAGACAAAAAAGACCGGGAACACGGCAGATTAGGCCCCAAGGGCGAAGGAGCACGGCAGAAAAAGACCAGGATCGCGGCAGAATAGACCCCTGGAGCTAAGGAGCAGGGCTGGATATGCCTCAAGTGCGAAGGAGTACGGCAGAGAAAGGTCAGGAGCGCGGCAGGATAGACCCCGAAAGCTAAGGAGCACGACAGAGAATGACCAGGAGCACGGCAGAATAGGCCCCAGGAGCGAAGGAGCACGACAGAAAATTACCCTGCCGACGTGCCCAACCCCTGCGCAAAAGCTGTGCGCAAATAGTTTAGGATACTTGACAAAGGGGGCGATGACGGAGCGAGGGTTACATATGTCTGCAAACGGAATTCGGGAGACTCGCAGGACACTGGCTACAGGAAAAGGGCTTGATAAAGCTGATGAGGTACAATTCCTTCGCACCCCTAGCCACTTCGAAAACGGTGATCACAGCAGGCCTCGAAAGTGGCGACAGTTTCACAGATCGCAGCCCCCCCAGGGATGGCGAGATCTCATTTGAATATGCCCGTGGCGTCACTGCGCTGGGCCCCCCAAGCAGGCCTCGAAAGTGGCGACAATTTCACAGATCGCAGCCCCCAAGGGATGGCGAGGTCTCGTTTGAATATGCCCGTGGCGTAACTGTGCAGGGCCCCCCAGCAGGCCTCGAACGTGGCGACAGTTTCACAGATCGCAGCCCCCCCAGAGATGGCAAGGTCTAATTTGAATCCACGCGTGGCCCTCACTGTGATGGGCCCCCCAGCAGGCATCGAAAATGGCGACAGTTTCACAGATCGCACCCCCCCTCCAGGGATGGCGAGGTCTCATTTGAATCCGCGCGTGGTCCTCACTGTGCTGGGCCCCCCAGCAGGCCTCGAAAATGGCGACAGTTTCACAGATCGCACCCCCCCCCCCCCAGAGGGATGGCGAGGTCTCATTTGAATCTGCCCGTGGCCCTCACTGTGATGGGCCCCCCAGCAGGCATCGAAAATGGCGACAGTTTCACAGATCGCACCCCCCCCAGGGATGGCGAGGTCTCATTTGAATCCGCGCGTGGTCCTCACTGTGCTGGGCCCCCCAGCAGGCCTCGAACATGACATCAGTTTCACAGATCGCAGCCCCCCAGGGATGGCGAGGTCTCATTTGAATATGCGCGTCGCCCTCACTGTGCTGAGCCCCCCAAGCAGGCCTCGAAAATGGCGACAGTTTCACAGATCGCAGCCCCCCAGGGATGGCGAGGTCTAATTTGAATCTGCGCGTCGCCCTCACTGTGCTGGGCCCCCCAGCAGGCTTCGAAACTGGCGACAGTTTCACAGATCGCAGCCCCCCAGGGATGGCGAGGTCTCATTTGAATATGCGCGTCGCCCTCACTGTGCTGAGCCCCCCCAACAGGCCTCGAAACTGGCGACAATTTCACAGATCGCAACCACCCGCAGGCTAGACGGGAAGAGGCAGGGAGGGAGGAGGAGGAGGAAGGAAGGAGTGGAGACCACACTGTTCTATTCAAAACGAATACCCAACCAAGGAGGGTTGGGAAACAGAAGCACGCCAGAATAGACCCCGAGAGCTGAAGGAGTGCGGGAAAATAGACCCCAAGAGCGACGGAGCAAACCAGAAAAAGACGAGGAGCACAGCAGAATAGAACCCACGAGACAAGGAACACGGCAGAATATGCCCCAAGTGCGAAGGAGCACGGCAGAAAAAAAGCAGGAGCACGGCATACAAAGACCAGGAGCACAACCGAATAGGCCCCATGAACGAAGGAGCACGTCGGAAACAAACCAGGAGCATGGCAGAATAGACTCCAAGAGCTGCCGAGCACGGCAGAAAAAGACCAGGAGCACGGCAGAATAGACCCCAAGAGCTAAGGAGCACGGCATGATATGCCCCAAGAGCGAAAACGACGCCAGAAAAAGACCAGGAGCACGGCAGAAGATACCCCAAGAGCGAAGGACGACGGCAGAAACGACCGAAACACAGCAGAAAAGGCCCGAAGAGCCAAGGAGTACGACAGGAAAGACCAGGAGCACGGCAGAATAGGCCCGAAGAGCGAAGGAGCAAACCAGAAACAGACGAGGAGCACGGCAGAATAGAACCCAAGAGACAAGGAGCACGGCAGGAGATGCCCCAAGTGCGAAGAAGCACTGCCGAAAATGACCAGGAGCACGGCAGAATAGACCCCCAACGCTCAGGGGCACGGCAGAAAAAGACCAGGACCACGGCATAATAGACCGCAGGGCTAAGGAGCACGCCAGAAAAAGACCAGGATCACGGCAGAATAGGCCCCATGAGCGAAGGAGCACGGCAGAAGAGGCCACAAGAGCGAAGGATCATGACAGAAAAAAAAACAGGAGCACGGCAGAATAGACCCCAAGAGCTGAGGAGCACGGCAGAATAGGCGCCAGGAAAGAAGGAGCATTACAAAACACGACCAGTGACCAGGAGCACGGCAGAATAGACCGCGAGAGCTAAGGAGCACGGCAAGATAGATGCAAGAATACAGCATAATACGCCCCAAGGAAGGAGGAGCATGCAAGAAAAACACAAGGAGCACGGCAAAACGAACCCCGAAAGCGAAGGAGCACGACATAATATGCCCCAAGAGCTAAGGAGCACGGCAGAAAACTACCAGGAGCACGGCATCATAAGCTCCAAAAACAAATTATTGTGACAGAAAATGGCCAGGAGCATGGCAGAATAGGCTCGTAGAGCGAAGGAGAACGGCACAAAAAAACAACGAGCATTGCAGAATAGACCCCGTGAGCGAAGGCGCACGGCAGAACTGCTCAGTCTTTGCCTTTGCCTTGTCGCCCGATTGATTTGAGGATGTATGCAACGAGAGCGCGATTTTTAACACGAGAGGTAGTAAAAACGCCACTCCAAGATATCATTTATGTTAGGATGTCTCAGGCGAGACACCCGTTGTTGAACATCTGTCGAATTCGCGGCTTCCCATGTTTAAGGGATGTCTCAAGCGAAACGCTCATGTTTGATGAAATCGATGTTGTGAACAGTTCATTTTTGTAAGGATGTCTCAGACGAAATCGCCAGTTTGGATCGTCTCGAGGGCGCTCCTGAGGGTCAAATTTGGGTTTGTGTGGGGCCTTTGGGGGCCTTCCTGATGCCTTACAAAACCGTTGCAGTCCGATGTTGCACACATTCATGTTTTCAGGATGTCCCTAGCGAAATCGTCATTTTTAGATGACTGGCGTAAACCATCTAGAAGCCGTTTCAGGAGCGATCCCAAGACGATGTTAAAACAGCAGGTTTCAAAACGATGTTGTTCGATGTGTTATTTGTTTGAAGATGTCCCTAGCGAAATCACTATTTTCAGCAACCTTAAGGGCGCTCTTGGAGCCATGTTGTGGCCGTAGTTTGCTTCCTGATGCCCTCCTAAAATCATTACGATGCGATGTCGCACGCATCATTGTTTTGAGGATGTCCCTAGCGAAATCGACAGTGTTTGAAGGCTGCCTTGGGCCGTCTGGAAGCCTTTTCAGAAGCAATGTCAAACCTATGTAAGAACAACAGTATTCAAGTCGATGCTGGTGTATGTTTTCATGTTTGATGATGTCCCTAGCGAAATCGCTATTTTCGGAAGTCCCCCAATCGTTCTGACAGCCATCTTGACGTGCTTTTTGGCATCTCATTTCGTCAACTTGAGGTACTTCGAGAACGATATCAAGACGACGTTGAGGACATCTCATTTTGTTGAGGATGTCCCTAGCGAAATGCAAATGTTCTGCCGTGCTCTTCGTTCTGGTCCGCCGTGCTGCCGCTCGTTGTCTGAGGACGTCCTTAGCGAAATCGCAATTCTTAACATAAGAGTTAGTTAGAGACTTCAATCGTCATTTCATTTTTTCGAGGATGTCCCAAGCGAAACGCACATTTCCACAGACGGCGAAATTTCGCTGTCATCAACTTTTCGAGGATGTCTCCAGCGAAACGCTTGTTTTTGTTAAACGCGATATCGCGAAGAACTCATTTTGTGAGGATGTCTCACGCGAAATCGCCATCCCGAGGAAACTTTCTTGACATGAACGGGAAGCGCGTGAAATCAAAGAGCTTGGCAAGAACGTGCACCAACATCAAGTTCGCATGTCGCGTAGGCGCTCTTCCCGAACGTCCACAGGGGGTGCCAGGTGGACTTCGCTATCCGCGCCAGTTCAGACGTGCCGCTGACCCCAAGCGTACACAGAAAGAACCAGATTGAGTTTACGATCCACGCAAATTCCGACGTACCGCTCACTCCGAACGTCCACAAAAGATACCAGATGGAATTCACAATCCGCGCAACTTCAGTCACCGCTCACCGCGAACGTCCACAAAAGATACCAGGTGGAGTTCACTACCCGCGCGACTTTAGACGCCGCTCTTACCCCGAACGCCCACAACAGATATCAGGTGGAGTTCACTTTCCGCGCGAGTTCAAAACTTGTTGGAGGATGTCTCGAGCGAAATGCTAATTTTTCAACGAAAGTGTTTAAAACAAATGGGTTTTTCAATACTTTCGCTTCTTGGGCCATCTTGGGGGTCATCCGAGATCGCTCCGAAAAGATGCCTTGCAAGAGCTCTGTCGGCATCCCATTTTTTCTAGGATGTCTCAGGCGAAACGCCAATTTTCGAGGTTCCGAAAACTAGGCGAGCGATTTCGAGATCCCGATTTTTGGAGGATGTCCCGAGCGAAACGCCCATGCTTAGCAAAAGACGTCTTAAGATACGACCTCCAACATCTCCATTTTGTGAGGATGTCTCAGGCGAAATGGCCATTCTGGGGAATCCGCCAGGGGCTGATAAAGGAGCAACCCCGAGCCCTTCCCCCCTCTGCACTCCCCCCAGTTGAGAAATATTTCCCTCCGGGTCTGCAGCAACGTCCATCGCGCGACTCTTCGAGTCTAAGCGCGCTTCCCGTCATCCGCTAAGCCTCTGCACCATGCAACCTTTCTTGACATGAACGGGAAGTGCGTGAAATCGAAGAGCTTGGCAAGAACGTGCACCAACATTAAAGTCACATGTCACGTAGTAGGCGCTCTTCCCAAACGTCCACAAGGGGTACCAGGTGGAATTCACTACCCGCGCAAGTTCAGACGTGTCGCTCACCCACAACGTCCCCAAAGGGACCAGATAGACTTCACTACCCGCGCAAGTTCAGATGTGGCGCTCACCCCGAACGTCCACATAGGGTACCAGATGGAGTTCACGACCCGCGCGAGTTCAGACGTGCCGCTCACCCAGCACGTCCAGCAAAGGTACCAGGTGGAGTTCACTACCCGCGCGAGTTCAGAATTGGCGCTGACACCCACGGCGAGATCATGGTCATCATCACCGTCATTGTCATCATCATCGTCATCATCATCATCATCATCATCATCATCATCATCATCATCATCATCATCATCACCATCACCATCACCACCATCATCATCGTCATCATCATTATCGTCATTAACCTCATCGCTATCATCAGGGAGGGCTGAACTCGCGCGGGGAGTGAACTCCACCTGCTGTGGGCGAGTATGGTTTGAGGATGTCTCGAGCGAAACGTTTACTTTTGAACAAAAGTATTGAAAAAACAACAATTGTTCAATGGTTTTGCCTTTGGGGGGCCATCTTGGAGGTCCCCCAAGAACATCACCAAAAGATGCCGTACGACAGCGACTTCAGCATCTCATTTTTTGGAGGATGTCGCAGGCGAACTCGACATTTTCGAAGATCCGAAGGTTTCACCAGCGATTTCAACATCGCCATTGTCTCAGGATGTCTCAGGCGAAACGCTAATGTTTGGCATACGATGTCTGAAATCAGTTTTTTCGACATCCCACTGTTTCGAGGATGTCTCAGGCGAGAGCCCCATTTTCGAAGATCCGAAGGTTTCGCGATCGATGTCAACATCCCCTTTTGTGAGGATGTCTCAAGCGAAATCGTCATTTTTAACATGAAACGTCTTAAACGATAGCCTTCAGAATGACCATTTTGTGAGGATGTCTCAGGCGAAATTGCAGTTCTAGGGAACCTTTCCTGACATGAACGGGAAGCGCGTGAAAGGGAAGAGTTACGCAAGAACTCGCAGCATCGTCGCGATCAAATGTACTATAGGCGAGCTCTCCGAACGCTCACAAGGGATACGTATGGACACGCGCGCCCCGAACGTTCACAGGCATTTTCGTGAGTGTCCTCACCACTCCTCCGCATGAGGAAGACGACGGCGAAGACTACGACCAGGGAAGAAGGGAGAGGAGGAGGAGGAGGAGGAGGAGGAGGACGAGGGGAGGAGGAGGAGGGGGGGGAGGAGGAGGAGGAGGAGGAGGAGGAGGAGGAGGAGGAGGAGAAGGAGCAGCATCAGCAGCAGCAGCATAAGAAGAGGTGAGGAGGAGGAGGGGGAGGAGGACGAGGAAGAGGATGAACAGGAGCAGGAGGAGGAGGAAAAGGATGAAGAACAGGAGGAGGAGGAGGAGGAGGAGGAGTTGGAGGAGAAAGAGGAGGACGAGGACGAGGAGACGACTGACGAGGAGGAGGAGGAGGAGGAGGAGGAGGAGGAGTAGGAGGAAGGAGAAGTAGGAAGAAGGCGAGGAGGAGGAGGAGGAAGATGGGGAAGAGGACGAGGAGGAGGAGGAGGAAGAATAACAGAAGGAGGAGGAGGAGGAGAAGGAGAAGGAGGAAAAGGATGAGGAGGAAGATGCGGAGGCGGAGGAAGAGAAATTTTTGGGAGGATGTCTCGAGCGAAACGCTGCTTGTTCAACGAAAGTGTTTAAACCACATGGGTGTTTCAATATTTTCGCTTCTTGGGCCATCTTGGGGGTCATCCGAGATCGCTCCGAACAGGTGCCTTGCAAGAGCTTTGTCGGCATCCCATGTATTCGAGGATGTCTCGGGCGAAACGTCCAGTTTCGAGGATCCGAAAATTAGGCGAGCGATTTCGAGATCCCGATGTGTGGAGGTTGTCCCGCGCGAAACGCCCAATTTTAGCAAACGACGTCTCAAGATACGACCCCCGACTTCACGCTTTTTGGAGGATGTCTCGAGCGAAACGCTCGTTTTCAAAACCTTCCCGACATGAACGGGAAGCGAGTGAAAGGGAAGACTTACGCAAGAACTTGCAGCATCGTCGCGATCAAATGTAGTATAGGCGAGCTCTCCGAACGCTCACAAGGGGTACGTATGGACACGCGCCCCCCCGAACGTTCACAAGCATATTCCTGAGTATCCTCACCACTCCTCCGTATGAGGAAGCCGACGGCGACGACGACGACCAGGGAAGAAGGGAAAGGAGGAGGAGGAGGAGGAGGAGGAGGAGGAGGAGGGGAGGAGGATGAGGGGAGGAGGAGGAGGAGGAGGAGGAGAAGGAGCAGCATCAGCGGCAGCAGCAGAAGAAGAGGTGAGGAGGAGGAGGGGGACGAGGACGAGGAAGATGCGGAACAGGAGCAGGAGGAGGAACAGAAGGAGGACCAGGAGGAGGAGCAGAAGGAGGAGAAAGAGGAGGAAGAGGACGAGGAGAAGACCGACGAGGAGGAGGAGGAGAAGGAGGAGGAGGAGGAGGAGGAAGGAGAAGTAGGAAGAAGGCGAGGAGGAGGAGGAGGACGATGCGGAAGAGGACGAGGAGGAGGAGGAGGAGGAGAAGGAGGAGGAAGAAGAGCAGAAGGCGGAGGAGGAGGAAGAGGAGGAGGAGGAGAAGGAGAATGAGGAACACGAGGAGGAGGAAGAGGAGGAGGAGGAGTAGACAGAGAACTGTTTGGGAGGATGTCTCCAGCGAAACGCTGATTGTTCAACGACCGTGTTTTAAACACATGGGTTTTTCAAACTTTTCGCTTCTTGGGCCACCTTGGGGGTCATCCGAGATCGCTCCGAACAGATGCCTTACAAGAACTCGGTCGACATCCCATGTTTCGAGGATGTCTCATGCGAAACGCCCATGTTCGAGGATCCGAAACTTAGGCGAGCGATTTCGATATCCCGATGTTTGGAGGATGTCCCGAGCGAAACGTCCATATTTAGCAAACGACGTCTTAAGATACGACCCCCAACTTCACGATTATTGGAGGATGTCTCGAGCGAAACGCTCGTTTCAAAAACCTTTCCTGACATGAACAGGAAGCGCGTGACAGGGAAGACTTACGCAAGAACTTGCAGCATCATCGCGATCAAATGTAGTATAGGCGAGCTCCCCGAACGCTCACAAGGGGTACGTATGGACACGCGCCCCCCCGAACGTTCACAAGCATATTCCTGAGTATCCTCACCACTCCTCCGCATGAGGAGGACGACGGCGAAGACTACGACCAGGGAAGAAGGGAGAGGAGAAGGAGGAGGAGGATGAGGAGGGGGAGGAGGATGGGGAGGAGGAGGAGGAGGGGAGGAGGAGGAGGAGGAGAAGGAGGAGGAGGAGGAGGAGGAGAAGGAGCAGCATCAGCAGCAGCAGCAGAAGAAGATGTGAGGAGGAGGAGGGGGAGGAGGACGAGGAAGAGGAGGAACAGAAGCAGGAGGAGGAGGAAAAGGATGAGGAACAGGAGGAGGAGGAGGAGTTGGAGGAGAAAGAGGAGGACGAGGAAGAGGAGAAGACCGACGAGGAGGAGGAGGAGGAGGAAGGAGAAGTAGGAAGAAGGCGAGGAGGAGGAGGAAGATGGGGAAGAGGACGAGGAGGAGGAGGAGGAGGAGGAAGAACAAAAGGAGGAGGAGGAGAAGGAGAAGGAGGAACAGGAGGAGGAAGAGGAGGATGAGGAGGAGGAGGAAGAGGATTGTTTGGGAGGATGTCTCGAGCGAGACGCTGATTGTTCAACGAAAGTGTCTAAACCACATGTTTTTTTTCAATAGTTTCGCTTCTTGGGCCACCTTGGGGGTCATCCGAGATCGCTCCGAACAGGTGCCTTGCAAGAGCTCTGTCGGCATCCCATTTTTTCGAGGAGGTCTCAGGCGAAACGCCCATGTTCGAGGATCCGAAAATTAGGCGAGCGATTTCGAGATCCCGATTTTTGGAGGATGTCCCGGGCGAACCGCCCATTCTTAGCAAACGACGTCTTAAGATACGACCCCCAACGTCACGATGTTGGGAGGATGTCTCGAGCGAACCGCTCGTTTTCAAAACCTTTCCTGACATGAACGGGACGCGCGTGAAAGGGAAGACTTACGCAAGAACTTGCAGCATCATCGCGATCAAATGTAGTATAGGCGAGCTCTCCGAACGCTCACAAGGGTTACGTATGGACACGCGCCCCCCGAACGTTCACAAGCATATTCCTGAGTATCCTCACCACTCCTCCGTATGCGGAAGACGACGGCGAAGACGACGACCAGGGAAGAAGGGAGAGGAGGAGGAGGAGGAGGAGGAGGAGGAGGTGGAGGAGGAGGAGGAGGAGGAGGAGGAGGAGGAGGAGGAGGGGGAGGGGGGGGAGGGGAGGAGGAGGAGGAGGAGGGGAGGAGGAGGAGGAGGAGGAGGAGGAGGAGGAGGAGGAGGAGGAGGAGGAGCATCAGCAGCAGCAGCAGCAGCAGAAGAAGAGGTGAGGAGGAGGAGGGGGAGGAGGACGAGGAAGAGGATGAACAGGAGCAGGAGGAGGAGGAAAAGGAGGAAAACAGGAGGAGGAGCAGAAGGAGGAGAAAGAGGAGGAAGCGGAAGAGGAGAAGACCGACGAGGATGAGGAGGAGGAGGAGGAGGAGGAAGGAGAAGTAGGAAGAAGGCGAGGAGGAGGCGGAGGAAGATGAGGAAGAGGACGAGGACGAGGAGGAAGAGGAGGAGGAAGAAGAACAGAAGGAGGAGGAGGAGGAGGAGGAGAAGGAGGAGAAGGAGAAGGAGGAAAAGGCGGAGGAGGAAGAGGAGGAGGAGGAGGAGGAGGAAGAGAAATGTTTGGGAGGATGTCTCGAGCGAAACGCTGATTTTTCGACGAACGTGTTTAAACCACATTGGTTATTCAATAGTTCGCTTCTTGGGCCATCTTGGGGGTCATCCGAGATCGCTCCGAACAGGTGCCTTGCAAGAGCTCTGTCGGGATCTCATTTTTTCGAGGAGGTCTCATGCGAAACGCCCATGTTCGAGGATCCGAACATTAGGCGAGCGAGTTCGAGATCCCGAATGTTGGAGGATGTCCCGAGCGAAGCGCCCAGTTTGAGCAAACGAAGGCTTAAGCTATGACCCCCAACTTCACGATGTTGGGAGGATGTCTCGAGCGAAACGCTCGTTTGTTTTCAAAACCTTTCCCTGACATGAACGGGAAACGCGTGAAAGGGAAAACTTACGCAAGAACTTGCAGCATCATCGCGATCAAATGTAGTATAGGCGAGCTCTCCGAACGCTCACAAGGGATACGTATGGACACGCGCCCCCCGAACGTTCACAAACATATTCCTGAGTATCCTCACCACTCCTCCGCATGAGGAAGACGACGGCGAAGACGACGACCAGGGAAGACGGGAGAGGAGAAGGAGGAGGAGGAGGAGGAGGGGGAGGAGGAGGGGAGGAGGAGGAGGGGAGGAGGAGGAGGAGGAGGAGGAGGAGGGAGAGGAGGAGGAGGAGAAGGAGCAGCATCAGCAGCAGCAGCAGAAGAAGAGGTGAGGAGGAGGAGGGGGAGGAGGACGAGGAAGAGGAGGAACAGGAGCAGGAGGAGGAGGAAAAGGAGGAGGAACAGGAGGAGGAGGAGGAGTTGGAGGAGAAAGAGGAAGACGAGGAAGAGGAGAAGACTGACGAGGAGGAGGAGGAGGAGGAGGAAGGAGAAGTAGGAAGACGGCGAGGAGGAGGAGGAGGAAGATGAGGAAGAGGACGACGAGGAGGAGGAGGAGGAGGAGGAGGAAGAAGAACAGGCGGAGGAGGAGGAGGAGGAGGAGGAGAAGGAGAAGGAGGAAAAGGAGAAGGAGGAGGAGGAAGAGGAGGAGGAGGAGGAATTGATGGGAGGATGTCTCGAGCGAAACGCTGATGTTTCAACGAAAGTGATTAAACCACCTGGGTTTTTCAATATTCTCGCTTCTTGGGCCATCTTGGGGGTCATCCGAGATCGCTCCGAACATATGCCTTACAAGAGCTCTGTCGGCATTCCATGTTTTCAGAGGATGTCTCGGGCGAGACGCCCATGTTCGAGAATCCGAAACTTAGGCGAGCGATTTCGAGATCCCGATGTTTGGAGGATGTCCCGAGCGAAACGCCCATGTTTAGCAAAAGACGTCTTAAGATACGACCCCCAACTTCACGATTTTGGGAGGATGTCTCGAGCGAAACGCTCGTTTTTGAAACCTTTCCTGACATGAACGGGAAGCGCGTGAAAGGGAAGATTTACGCAAGAACTTGCAGCATCATCGCGATCAAATGTAGTATAGGCGAGCTCTCCGAACGCTCACAAGGGATACGTATGGACACGCGCCCCCCGAACGTTCACAAGCATATTCCTGAGTATCCTCACCACTCCTCCGCATGAGGAAGACGACGGCGAAGACGACGACCGGGGAAGAAGGGATAGGAGGAGGAGGAGGCGGAGGAGGAGGGGAGGAGGAGGAGGAGGAGCAGAAGAAGAGGTGAGAAGGAGGAGGGGGAGGAGGACGAGGAAGAGGAGGACGAGGAAGAGGAGGAACAGGAGCAGGAGGAGGACGAAATGGAGGAAGAACAGGAGGAGGAGGAGGAGGAGTTGGAGGAGAAAGAGGAGGAAGAGGAAGAGGAGAAGACCGACGAGGAGGAGGACGAGGAGGAGGAGGAGGAGGAGGAAGGAAAAGTAGGAAGAAGGCGAGGAGGAGGAGGAAAATGAGGAAGAGGACGAGGAGGAGCAGGAAGAGGAGGAGGAGGAAGAAGAACAGAAGGAGGAGGAGGAGGAGGAGGAGGAGGAGGAGGAGGAGAAGGAGAAGGAGGAAAAGGAGGAGGAGGAGGAGGAGGAAGAGGATGAGGAGGAAGAGGACATTTTGGGAGGATGTCTCGAGCGAAACGCTGATTTCTCAACGAAAGTGTGTAACACACATGGGTTTTTCAATATTTTCGCTTCTTGGGCAATCTTGGGGGTCATCCGAGATCGCTCCGAAAAGATGCCTTACAGGAGCTCTGTCGGCATCCCACTTTTTCGAGGATGTCTCTGGCGAAACGCCCATGTTCGAGGATCCGAAAATTAGGCGAGCGATTTCGAGATCCCGATGTTTGGAGGATGTCCCGAGCGAAACGCCCATTTTTAGCAAACGACGTCTTAAGATACGACCCCCAACTTCACGATTTTGGGAGGATGTCTCGAGCGAAACGCTCGTTTTCAAAATCCGCCCGCTCGAAACGGAACGCGAATCCCGCCACCACTCCCCCCCTGGACCCCCCACTTGATAAATGCTTTCCCCTCCGGGCCGGTATACAACGTCCATCGCGCGACTCTAAAGAGTCTAAGCGCGCTTCCCGTCATCCGCCAGGTGAAAACCAGAGGGCGATCCCGCCACCACTCCCCCCCTGGACCCCCCCACTTGATAAATGCTTTCCCCTCCGGGCCCGTATACAACGTCCATCGCACGACTCTAAAGAGTCTAAGCGCGCTTCCCGTCATCCGCCAGGTGCGAACGGAGAGCGAACCTTTCCTGACAAGAACGGGAAGCGCGTGAAAGGGAAGACTTACGCAAGAACTTGCAGCATCATCGCGATCAAATGAAGTATAGGCGAGCTCTCCGAACGCTCACAAGGGATACGTATGGACACGCGCCCCCGGAACGTTCACACGCATATTCCTGAGGATCCTCACCACTCCTCCGCATGAGGAAGACGACGGCGAAGACGACGACCAGGGAAGAAGGAGAGGAGGAGGAGGAGGAGGAGGAGGAGGAGGAGGAGGAGGGGGAGGAGGAGGAGGTGGAGGAGGAGGGGAGGAGGAGGAAGAGGGGAGGAGGAGGAGGAAAAGGAACAGCATCAGCAGCAGCAGCAGCAGAAGAAGAGGTGAGGAGGAGGAGGGGGAGGAGGACGAGCAAGAGGAGGAACAGGAGCAGGAGGAGGAGGAAAAGGAGGAGGAACAGGAGGAGGAGGAGGAGTTGGAGGAGAAAGAGGAGGAAAAGGAAGAGGAAAAGACCGACGAAGAGGAGGAGGAGGAGGAGGAGGAGGAGGAGGAAGGAGAAGTAGGAAGAAGGCGAGGAGGAGGAGGAAGATGAGGAGGAGGAAGAGGAGGAGGAGGAGGAGGAAGAACAGAAGGAGGAGGAGGAGGAGGAGAAGGAGGAGAAGGAGGAAAACAAGGAGGAGGAAGAGAAGGAGGAGGAGGAGGAGGAAAAGGAGAAGGAGGAAAAGGATGAGGAGGAAGATGAGGAGGCGGAGGAAGAGAAATTTTTGGGAGGATGCCTCGAGCGAAACGCTGATGTTTCAACGAAATTGTTTAAGCCACATGGGTGTTTCAATAGTTTCGCTTCTTGGGCCATATTCGGGGTCATCCGAAATCGTTCCGAAAAGATGCCTTACAAGAGCTCAGTCGGTATCCCGTGTTTTCGAGGATGTCTCGGGAGAGACGTTCATTTTCGAGGATCCGAAACTTGAGCGAACGATTTCGAGATCCCGATGTTTGGAGGATGTCCCAAACGAAACGCCCAGGTTTAGCAACATACGTTTTGAAATACGACCGTCAACTTCACGATTCGGGGAGGATGTCTCGAGCGAAACGTTCGTTTTTGAAACCTTTCCTGACATGAGCGGGAAGCGCGTGAAAGGGAAGAGTTACGCAAGAACTTGCAGCATCATCGCGATCAAATGAAGTATAGGCGAGCTCTCCGAACGCTCACAAGAGATACGTATGGACACGCGCCCCCGGAACGTTCACACGCATATTCCTGAGGATCCTCACCACTCCTCCGCATGAGGAAGACGACGGCGAAGACGACGACCAGGGAAGACGGGAGAGGAGGGGGAGGAGGAGGAGGGGGAGGGGGGGGGGAGGAGGAGGGGAGGAGGAGGAGGAGGAGGGGAGGAGGAAGAGGAGGAGGAGGAGGAAAAGGAGGAGGAGGAGGAGAAGGAGCAACATCAGCAGCAACAGCAGAAGAAGAGGTGAGGAGGAGGAGGGGGAGGAGGACGAGGAAGAGGAGGAAGAGGCGCAGGAGGAGGAGGAAAAGGAGGAGGAACAGGAGGAGGAGGAGGAGTTGGAGGAGAAAGAGGAGGAAGAGGAAGAGGAGAAGACCGAGGAGGGGGAGGAGGAGGAGGAGGAGGAGAAAAAAGGAAAACTATTATGATCTGGGGTGCCTCTACAGAAGCCAACATAGCGTTTTGAATAAAGTACTCTGCAAGTCGTCTGCGCGCGTCCCCGCGGGTCGTCCGCAAAGTACGCTGCAAAGTAGTCCGCGACATACCCTGCGCTAAAACATGTCGTCCGCGACGTACTCTGCAATTCCAGGCGTCGCCCCGCAAAAGCGGGGGGGCGACTTTCGCGCGATGACGGTGCGCGACAGAGCACGCACCTACCAGGCTCGATTACACGAGCGTCTACACCAACGAGGGGCACCTGGAGTGAGCCGTCTTTCAGCCCAACCCGAAGCAAACCAGAAGGGAGCGCAACGAAAACGACCGTCGGTCGCAGTATTTCTGCCCATTGGGCCATTCGGCCGATGTCCGCAGGGGCAGCGAAACGCGTGACGCGAGAAACAGCATGCATGCGGGGCCCAGGCCGCCGCTACGGCTTGCGATGGAAACCATCGCGGGGCTACGTCGAAACGCACGGAGGTCGCGCCGCAGTTGACGCGGTTGGAGTTTGAGCCACACCGCAGACTGGTTCGAACCAAAATGGCTACTGATCTCCTCGGCCTTCTCCTTCCACTCATTGCCCCCCTCCTCCCTCCTCCCTCCCTCCTCCTCCATTGTCCCTCGTCCCCCTTCCCACCATCACCCCTCGTCCCACGCCATCGTTCCTGCCCTCGTCATCCTCATCCTCCCCATCGCCATCCTCCCACTCCTCTCCTTATCCTCATCGTCGTCAGTCCCTTTCCCCTCTGGCCCCTTCTCCTCTGGGCTGCGGCGCCTGGGGGCTTTTCGTTCTCGCCGAAAGTCGCCCTCGTCGCGATCTGCGCGAGTGTTCCAGCGCGCAACGGCTGGGTGCACCATGCATCTTGGCGGGGACTCCTGGCCTATAGTGTGATAGCATATGTATGATCGTGCATGCGTGTCGGCGTGCGTTTGTTCGTGCAGTATGCTTGCATGTGTTCACCCATGCGCGTGGGTGTCTGGAAGCGCCAATCGTCCCCGCTGGCAGCACGCATATTGAAAGCAGTGGTTCCTGGTCCTCCTCATCTTTGGGATCCCTCCTCCTCCTCCTCCTCCTCCTCCTCCTCCATCCCTGCTCCCTCCTCCTCCCTCCTCCTCCCCCTCCTCCTCCTCCAGATGTCCTCCTCCCTCCTCCTCCTCCTCATCATCATCCTCCTCCACGTCCTCTTCCTCCTCCTCCTAACCCCCCTCCTTCCTCTTCCTCCTTCTCCTCCTCCCCCCTCCTAGCCGCAGTCCTCAGACATGCGGGGCTGCCAACGCTGGCCTCAAGCGTGCCTAGCCCTTGATGGTCTGCTGCTTGAGGCCCTGGGACACCGCCTTCGCCAGCCTCTCGGGGAACTCCGCAACCTTCAGCTTGCGGTTGACCATGTAGTTCTGCGTTGTGTCTTTGAGCGTCGTGCGCAACACGACTTTGTCGGTGACCGTGGCGATCGCGTTCATGACGCGGTGGGCAGCCACAGTGAGCTGGCACTCCTTCATGACCTCCTCGCGGTCCACCGCGTAGGCATCCTTGAACTCGGGCATGTACTCAGTGAACAGGGTCGCGACAGCCGCTGACACACGCTCGATGTCCTCGAGGCTCTTCTCCAACCTCTCGAGGTTCACCTGCAGCAGAGTGCCCTTGCAATGGGTCACGAACGCTTCCCACGGCTCGGAATCGGGGGGGATGCCCACTTGCCAGCTCCTGCCGTCGCCGTCGGGGTGCCCGCCCTTGAACGTCCTGACGGTGTCCATCTGCTCCTGAACCCCGTCAAGCAGCAACTTCACTTTCTGCGTCCCGATCTCCGGCATGAGCTGGGACAACTCGGTGTCCAGGTTCTCGACGAGCACGTTCTCATCCCAAGTCTCACTGCACGCCTTCACCAAGTTCACGGCCTTAGCCAGGGACTCGTCCGCGCGGAGGGCGCGACGGCTCTTGGACATGTCCTTGTCGTTCTTGACGCGCTCGACTACATCACCCCCTGAAGCCTTGACAGCAGTGAGAGCCATGAGCGCGGTCTTGGTTGTCTTGTACAGGTGATTCTGCTTCGTGTGGAACCTCCTGGTTGGTTCGTCGGCCACCGTAGAGGCGAGGTGGCCCGTCCACGTCAGGAGGGCGTCAATCTGGGACGACTTCTCATCGGCGTCGGTGCGACCCATCGCCACCCAGACCATCTTCAGCATCTCGAGCCTGGCATTAGCCAGCTGCGCAGCGATCTCATCGGTGAACTCCACGTCGTGCCTCCAGGTCCAAGCACGAAGGCTGGTGAGCTTCTCGGCGAGGTCCTTGGGCTCCAGCTTGTCCCACACGAGGTCGACGAGCTTCACCAAACTGGTCGAGTAATCGTTCTTGCCAGACTCGTGGAGCTTCAAACCGACGGCCTCGGTCCAAGCGTCCATCTTCGACTCCAAGGGGAAGACGTGGCTCCCTTTGCTGATGACTCTTTGGAGCTCGGCCAGCTGGTCGGCAGTGAACGGAGCGACAGTATTCTCATTGAGCGCGTCGTTGACGAGCCCTTCGAGCAGCTCCAGGACCTTCTTGGGCAAGCCAATCAAGCACTCATGGGGCAAGGACTGCTGGTGCGTCTCACACCCGACCAGGGCCGCGCTGATAGAGTGCAGGCGATCTTCGGGAATCGACGAGGTAGACTTGATCGCAACAGACACGACCTCCTGGATCTCGCGGCCGTTCGCGATGATGGCACCCTTTGCGTCGGCCAGCTTTGCAAATAGAGGACCCAAGTATTCATTTCCGACAATCGAGTTGCCGATGTTGACCATCCTATTGCCCTCCCCCTGGGTTGTCGAATCGCACAGGTCAGAAACCGCCTCGTAGCCGTCGAAGTCCCCGTCCGATCCCAAGTCGGGGCACATAAAGCAGACTAGCGCCTTGAGGCACGTGCTGACGTTCAGTGCCAGCGTGAGGAACTCCTCCTCGATGTCCCCGTCCTCTGGAATATCCAACGCTTTCAAGCCGGCCTGGCACGCGCGGTGCAGGGTAATGAACTTCTCATCCGAGGCCTTGGTTGTGCCATTAATCAAAGGGACGACGACTCCCTGCATGATAGCCCTGTTGAAAATATCGACCAAGTCGCTGGGCTCGAAAACATTCGTTAAGACAAACATCTTCGGCTCACGCACCACAATGGACTTGTGTGCCTGCTCGGGTCCGAACGGCACCACGGCTGCCCACAACCTCTCGACGTCTTCATTGCGACCATTGAGCAGGATACTCTGCGCAAGCTTGTCGGTGTAGCGTTGGAGCAGGCCCAGAAGAGTCGCGCGCGGCAGTGGCTGCTTAATCTTCTCCATGGCCCTCAACGCCTCCATGAGCGCACCGTCATCGCAAGTCGCGGCAGTTTTCTGGTTCAGGTTCGTTGCGCGCTCGACGTTCTTCAGGTGAGCCTTCAGTTTGAGCAGGTCCTTGTCTCGGTTCGATTGCATCTTCGCCGGCTCCCGAGACACTGCTGACGCAGCCTGACGGACATGCCGCCGATCCTGCTTTTAGCACTTCAGAATCTTTGTCAAGGGCAGCTTCTCCAACCAGTAACCGCAAGATCTGCCCTCGCCTCTCTTCAACCTGGCATGCACCCCCGTGGTGGTGCCCTTGCTCATCTCGCTATCGGCCTTGCTCGCTGCGTCGTCATCGCCCCCGCCCTTCGAGAGAGCGTCGTCCATGTCGATGTCCATCATGCTCACTGAGTTCAACTTCTTGTTGCCACCAAGGTCCACCACGATGACCATGTCGACCTTCGGGGAGCCCGCGGGGCCCTTGCCGCCCGAGGCGCCCGTAGTCGGGCTCGGAGGCATCTCTGAGGGCCCAGAGCGATTCGTCCTGGCGGCACGAGGGCTGCTGAGGCCACTGGCTCTCTGAGCCCTGCCATCCTGACGGGGGCCGTCGCCGTTGCTGCTGCCGTCCTCGTCGTCGGACCCGGCGGTATCAACCTCAGCAGCGCTCAGCTTTCGCCTCTTCAGAGATTTCTGGCCAATCGCTAGGGGTAGCTCCTCTTTCAGCCGCGGCGCCTTACCAGTCAAGAAGTTCGAGAGGATCGACGTCTAGCGCCCGAGCTGCTTGAACGCATGCTGCACTGCCTCAGGCCCAATGTCCATGACCTGACCGTTCCTGTCGGCTGAGAACTCCGCTGAGTCGACAGAAGTCGTGGCAAACACCTTGACGTCCAAATATTTGCTCTTGCCGTTCAAGAACAAGTAGCCTCGCTGACTTTCGCCAGTGGGTAGATCCAACGGGATGAGTCCATCCATCTTGGCTTGCTTTGGGGTCTGATTCAACTCATCCTTCACTTGCGCCTCCGTGAGGAAGCTGCCATGACGAGCAAGCTCGATGCCAAACTTCTGCGCGTTTGCCACGTCCTGCTTCAAGAAGACAGAGTAGTATATCTGGAGCTTGCTGGGGTTCCTGACCGCAGCTTTGACCCTGCGTTTGAAGTCCTCGTCTTTGGTGTACTTCTCGCAGAACTCGGACCACGTCATGCATAGAGATAGAGGCACCCAGATGCCGTAGCATTCTCCGCATTGGTTGGGCCCTGCAAGGGGCATATTCAGGTCCGTCGCAAACTCTTTCTCCTTGTCGTTACCCTTGCACCTCAAGCAGATCAGAACCTAAGCGCCACTAACACCAACACCACCTCGATTGCGACCCTTTGGAGAGCCGACTGGAGCCGTCTTCTTCCCTGCGGCAGGACATCCAACATCCATATCGCCGCTGCCATCGTCGGGGATGTCTGCAGAGCCTCGAGCGCTAGACTTTGTCGATAGTCGCCTCCCTATTTTCCCCATGCATACAAGATGTAGAAATACTCGCACTGGGATATGGAAGCCCAGCCAAGGGCCAAACACCTCGTTGCTGATCGAGCCAAAGAGGCTGTGCCACAAAGACGACTGTTCAAGCGCGCCTTGCGCAAAGATCAGGAGCCCCCTCCCCCCTCCTCAAAAAAAACCCTGCTCCTCTTCACATCGCTCCTTCTCCCCCGAGGCCCCAAGCGGCCAACCATTGGGAAAGTTCTAAAGGCCCGATGGCTCCAAGCGCCAGCTGAAAACCGCGCGGGGGAGGGAGAGGGCGGGGGGGTTGAGGGGGGGGGGGGGGGGGGGGGGCTGGGGGGGCCCCGGGATCTCATGGAGAGAAGCACGGCGGGTTCGGGCCTTCGCGAAATCCTGAAGGGGGGAGGGGGGGCATCCCCTCGCGGCGCGAGCCGCGGATTGCGACGCGCTGACCCCCTTTGCCCCCCCCCCCCCCACCCCCCCCTCCGCCAGCCAACGTCGCTGGCCGCCCCCTGAGGGGCGGGGGGCGAGGGCGAAGGGAATGGATAGGAGGGGGGGGAGAAGGAGGAGGAGGAGGAGGAGAAGGAAGAGGGAGGAGGAGGAGGAAGAGGAGACAGACACCGAACACTCAGGCCCCGACCTCGGCAAATTTGGCACGGATGAGAACTTGCCGAGTACCTTGACTGTCGCGATGCATCTACGCTTGCGAAGCGCTGGCCCCATCCAGAACCACTTAGAGGACCCCAACAGAAACCAATGTGGGACCTCATGTGACTTGCTAGCGCTTCCAATGTGTTTATGATAGGAGAAATAGATTGGAGCAGGCTGGATCCAGGGCCCCAATCCGCACAGGCGCACGGCAATGCACAGGGGCTTGCGGCAAGTCCCGATGCCCTGCGGGCCCACTGGGCGCCTCGCGAGCTCCCCATTTGAGGGCTTCTTACACTTCGCATTGAATTCAAAGGCCCAGAGGTCGAAAGCGCCATCCTGATCCCGTTGCTCGCGCGTTTCCAACAAATGGAATCGATTGGCCAATGTGGGCGATCATGAGTGCGCGCAGGCGACACAATGATGGGGAGGGCAGAGCACACGGGCGGGTGATTTAGAGGGAGGGGAATAAATCCGCTCTGGAAGCCCAAGAATAGTTCGGGCCCGCAGGGCCGTAATCTGTTCCGGAAACCCAAGAATGATTTTATTGGGGTAGTTGATAATTTCAGGGTCACGGTTTGCGCAGCTGGCCTCTGGATATACTTCATATACGGATGATGGTCTGAACCGCTATAGCGTAACATGTTCACCAGGAGGGTCTCTCGGGCCTTTACTTGGCTCTGTTGATGGGGGAGGGGCCTTGGGGAATTATTGAAGGACGTTGGGCCAGCGTCTGCCCCCTGCCCGTGCCTGGGGCGCGCGCTCGTTGCGCGCCGACTGGACATCGCTTGCATGGGAGTGTGTTCTGCGTGCGCTCACCTTGCATGTATGTACCTAGTGATCGAGGGTTTGATCGTCAAACGCTTGCTTATCTAGCGTCACTGTGCCTTTGCGTGGGCAAATCGTGTCAGCATGCATGTCGAGCGCAACGGTGCGTGCCTTTAGCACGCGCAAATTAGTTGTATGCCAACAGTGTTATCTCAAAGACCTGCCCCTGGCATATAGCATATAGCAGCACAACGGCGACTGCGCAATCCCCGAGCGCAGCAGCATTTGCAACAGTGAGAGCGCACTGAAGAGACCTGCCGCACCTGCCGACTGAAATGCTACTCGAATTGCTGAAAGTAGAAAGGCGGAGTGGACGATCCGATCAGGGGCGGAGGGGGGGGGAGGAGGAGGAGTAGGAGGAGGAGGGGGCGGAGGAGCAGGAGGAGGTTGAGGGCGGGAGACAGCTAGCCAGGCTGCAGACTAGATTGGCCGCGCCGCGGCCCTAAAAGTAGCATGCGCAGAGGTGTTCTCGGCGAACCCTCGGCCAAAAATTCTATGCGCAGAATTGTTTCGGGGACCGCCCTGGATGCAGAGTACTGTTCAGAGTACGTGCCCCGCCCCCGCCCTGCGCAGAGTACATTGCAGAGCACTTTGCAGAGGACTTGTTCCACCCCCTCCTGGCGCAGAGTACTTTGCAGAGGACTTTTTCCTGAGAGAAGTCGTCTGCAAAGTCCTCTGCAAAGTCCTCTGCGCCAGGAGGGGGCTGGAAAAGTACTCTGCAGAGTACTCTGCGCTCGGGGGGGGGGGGGGGGGGGGGAGGGGGAGGGTGCCTCCTGCACGGTATGGTCGGTTGGGGTGAGGGGGTGGGGGGGGGGGGGGGGGGGGGGGCGCGCGCGCAGAGTACTTTGGCCAAGGCGGCGCCGAACCAGTACTCTGCAGGGCGAGTTCTCGGGAGGGCTGTCGTGGAAGTACTCTGCGCGGAGTTCCCCCGCGCCGAGGCCCCCTCGGAAGAAGTCTGCAACGCCGCCGCTCTGGCAGCACTCGCGCCAGAGGTGCGGCGGTCCGCGCAGGCAGGGCGGATCCAGCATGCGAGAGATGAGTAGAATGGGAGTGCAGACAACATCGAATCAGCCCCTTTAAGATCGACCCCCCCCCCCCCCCCCCAGGGCGCGTCGGTGGCAGGGGCAGCGGGGTCAGAGGGCGTCGAGGTGCCTGGAACGGGGCTGGGGTTTTTGAAACGGCGGTTGGGAAGCACGGCTGAAGAGGGGAACGCGATGATATTGTGTATATCATTGACATCTTCTGTGTAGCATCCCTCTCTCATCTTGCCTACCTCCTTTGAGCTTCCATCTCACCTCGCCTCGCCCTCCCCCGTCCTCCTCGCACTAGTATGTTCTCAAGCTTCGCTAGCTCCCCCCATGTTGGCCGTGCAAAGGCGGGGCGCCCCCGCGCTTGCCCCCGCTGCCCCTCGCCAATCCCGCAATCGTGTGTGGGGGGGGGGGGGGGGGGGGGGGGGGCGGGAGGCAAGATTGAAAGGCTGACACGAATAAGGGAGAGAGGTCACGCACTTCTAATTTACGCGTTACTGCACAGAAACGAAAAATCAACCTACAACCCCGCGGCAGGATACCCACGCCGCTCCACCTCCATAATTTCAACTACATTGGGGTCAGTGCTCGCATTCAGTTCACCTCGGGCCCTTAGGATCTCATCCGCTGTCGGATCGTTAGCTGGGGCCCAATGAAGCGGCTTCGTGTCCACGTGACCTTTCTTGAGCCACGCTGCCAACCAGGCGACAGGTGGGTGGGGCGCCTTGGCGCTGAACTCAATGACGCGGGCCCTCGTGCACTTGCCATGGTGAGGATTCGTGCATGTGGCTTCAAACCTGCGGCACTTTGTGTAGAGAGCTATCTTCCCACCGTCTAGATATGCAACAGCGTCTGCGCGACCACGAGGGCCACGATCTATTGGCGGAGGTGGAGCTCCTGCCAGAGGGTGGTCTGCGCCAGGGCCGTCAGCTGCCCCAGCCGCCGCCGCTCCTCCCAGGGGGGCGCCTGCGCCCCCTGCATCGGCGGGGGCGTCGACGTCGCCTGCGTCGCCTGCGAACAAGTCCCCGTGGCCGCCCTCGTGGTCGCAGTCGGATTCGCCGTCGACGTCATCAGCCTCGACTGGCTCGGGGCCAGCCTCATGGGCTGGATCATCTGACTTGTCATCAAGAAGCTCCGCGTGCATGATTTCCTCCTAAATGGGTGCACGAAAAACTTTCGGACGCAAGGAGCTGCCGACACGGCCAATGGATTCTGACGCCGCTTGCACCGATCAACCTTGAGCTCATCATTCCAGAGGCCTCAAGTTTCCTGGAAACCACCCCACCCCATGACCTCTCCAGAAACCTGCCTCGCCGACCAGCCTCCCCTCAGACCTAGACAGCCTCCCCCATCAGAAAAAAAGGTGGCGGGGTGGTCGGTCGAACGGCGCGATCGTGAGTCGGCAAACTGTCGGATCGATCCCTCAGGGCACCGATCGACGCGCGAAACCCACGATCGAAGCGCGAAAGCCGCCCAAATCTCCTGGAGGTCGTCTGGAATGAGCCTCTCCTCTGGGTCCTCGGGTGGGCCCCCATGGAGGCCGCCGCCCCCCTCGCCAGCGCCTCCCTCGTCAGGGCTGTCGTAGACATCGTCGACAGGCCCACCCGCTGCACCGCCATCAGACTCAGACTCAGGCTGGTCTTCTTCTGCATCCATGATGGGTGCTGGGCCCCCTCGGCCCCCGGGGCCCCTGGCGCGGCCTCCCCTTGCAACGCCTCCTCCTCTGCGGCCTCCGCGACCCCTGCCCCGACCCCTGTCAGCCCCTCGACCTGGTTTCGGAGGGCAAGGGCGTTTGGGGGCTGGCCACACCTGGACTCCTTCAGACCCGACTGGCAAGACACGCTGATACTTCAAAACAAACTCCCAGCGGGGCAGCTCTACACAAGCCTCGGACAGCTTGTAGAACTGCAGCGTCCAGTTGAAGTTCTGGGCGTCCAGGTCCGCGAACGCCTCGAAGTCTACCAAGAACTCGCAGGGTGCCTGAGAGCGGGTGGGTCTATCTGCGCCCCTTTCTAACTGTCCCTCCCTTGTCCTTGCCAAACCGCCCTTGCCATTGTTGCGTGTTTCCGTTGCATCTACTTCCGCCCTCCCCCCCTGAGCTGCCTCTAAAGTAACGCAGCGATTGCCAAGTGGGCGATGCCGATCGCCATCGCGTGCGAAGTCCATGACTTGTACCACAGTGGTGCACGGAGACAGAATCAGCTCAGACAGGTGCCACCATGCGACGATAGAGTCATCATCTTCGAGCTCTGGATCGTCACGCCCAGCGAAAACGGAGTCGACGGGAGTGCCCTTGAGGCGCATCACGATAAAACCATCGACCACCAAATCTCTCATGCGGGTCTTGCTGGGCGCAAGCTCTTTGATCGCAGTGAGGACCGAGTTGCGAAAGCCTTGGACTCGGCGACCTGATGGGCAACATATGCAAAAGCCATGTCGGTAACACTCGGACTCCTCAGCGCCGCGCGTCGGACCAACCCAATCTCCTTCGAAGACTGGCCTGTGGCGAGCTGCCCAGTAGTTGTCCAACGCTGCCCCCAGTTGCACCCAGCTTTGCCGGCTGAAGAAAGCATCCAGGCAGTAGAAGAAGCGACGCGGTCAGCCTCAGAAAAGACGCCACACCAATCAAGTTCAAGACCTGGCACCCTCAAGACAGGCTGTGCCACAAGCTCCCCAGCCCAAGGGGTCAACGCCTGCACGCGAGATACCACGTCTCGTACAATGTCTCTTGACTTAGTCTGGACGAACTCATTGATACAGAGGGTGGCCCGTTCGTCGCGCCATTGGCGCTTCTGGTAGTCCAAGTGGCTGACAGCGTTCACTAACTTCAGCATGTGTTCAACTCGGTCGTCCGAGTGGCTCGCCAACGCCACGGCTGCTGCAGTAGGGGTCGACGACAAGGCAGCGACATCCGTCAAAGGGCGTCGGCGGTTGAACTCAATCGCCTCCTCGTGGAGAGCCAATATGCGCTGATCCTGTGGTTTCGGTCCGAATGCCCGCTGGTTCTGTCGGTGTCGCACGGTAGCAGCAGCCCCGTCTCGCGCTCTGGCATGCCTCTCTGCATCGCCGCGCGCAGCGTAGCCGATAGCTATCTCGTGGAAGTCAGTCACGCCATCGCGGAGCTTGCTGCTGCAGTAAGCCCTCCACTCGCCACCTCCTCCGCGCCTCTTCTTCTTGCTCCGCCTGTTGGTGGCAACTGTGCTGTCCTCCCCGCCAACGTTGAACGCCTCGTGATACTTGCCCACTGCATCGGCTTCCAGCCACTCAAGCAACTCGCAGCTCCGAACCTTCAACCTGTGCGCGAACGCCTCCGCATTCAAGTCCCCCATCTCAGGCCTTTTGGATTGGGCGCCTCTGCGAACGAGAAAACGGCGCACCCAGGCATGCCGGCGCTCGATCTCAGCGGTGTCAGTGTACCCCATCAGCATGAGCAATGTCAAGAATCCTTTCAGCTCGGGGGACTCCAGATCGAACGTCTCCATGATGCGACGCGTGAAGGGAGGGGTCCAGCAAGCACGCGGGCAACTTCCTAAGCTGCTGCGCGACAGCAGGGTAGTGAACAACCAAGAACAACACGAAATGAGGCCTCTTGTGCGCGAACGTCAACACCCGAGCGTACTCCGCAGCCGCCCTGCTCGCCATCCTGAAGGCCATGCACCTCCAATACTCAGTGATGTTGCGGCCGGGCATCACAATCCAGAACGACCCCTCGGTAGTAACGAATTGGCGGGTGGCATTGGCAAATTGGCGGTCTAGGTCGCCCGTTGCCGATACAAGGATCCTGTAACCTCGCTGGCCACTGCCTGGGCCTGCGCGCGCTGCCCCATGCGTTTGCGACCTCTCCTACGACGCAGAGGATATTGTCAGCTGCTGTCGCGATATCATCATAGATGGTTCCATTGCCGACCTAAGAACAATGAGGTCACTGGTAGGCTCGCCATTCAGCCAATGAAGAGCAACCCTGCGATTCTTAGCGTTCTGCAGTGCGAAGGCGTCGGAGTCCTTCGACGTCTTGGCCGGCGCCGCCTCGCCTCCTGGGGGGGCGCCGCCGCCTCCGTCGTCATCGGGATCAGGGGGTCCAGCCAAGCCAGCTGCATCGGCATGATCGGTTTCGTCAGCGATCGGAGGAGCGTCGGGCAGTCCACGTGGGCTCGGGCGGCACCCGCACCCGTAGTTCAGATCGCCTTTGTGCCCGACTTGCTTCAGCCACCGCTTGTAGACTCGAACGAGAAGCCCGTGGCAACACTGAATGAGACCTAGTTGGTTCACAGCTTCGTCATTATTCGCCCAGCGCTTCCTGTTGAAGACCTTGAACATGTTTCCAGCGAGGCACAGCATCAGACCTTTTGCGACGAGGCCTGCAACATCTCCTTCAACGTACTCTACACCTGGCTGGACGTACACTTCAACGCAGTCCGTGCGAGTCCAATCTCCATTGGGAAGACACTGCATGATGCACTGGGGCCTTCTCTGACGCCTGATGTCGTTCCCAGAGAATATACGCAAGCACATCTGTCGATGATTTGTTGCAGAAGCTGGGCAACACCCAACCTCCACCTGAATTGCGTCGCAAACTTCCTGGAGCAAGCACTGCCTGAAAACCCGCGTCCACCCGCCGAGGCGCGAGCTCAGCGCCACGCGAATGCAGCCAGATATACAAAACTCCACCAACAACAAACCTTTCGCCTGGCAAGCTGTGGACTTGTGCACCTCGCAACAAATATGCAAACGACACCGTCCAACTCGATCAGCCCGCAGAAACTCTTCCGCCAAGAACTGGGCCGCGTAACGGTCGCTGCATATCAACCGAACTCGACATTTAGCAGCAGCGACCGACCGCCACTTCATACAACTCGACTGCTTCAAAGCATGTGCTATGATGGGAGCCGTGGTCCGCTGAAGTACTGCAGGCAATCCGACTACGTTAGTCCTAATAATGACATGCCGTCTTGATTCAGAACCTGGCTGACGAACTGCAAAGAGTAACCCATACGAATGCTGCGCCTGAAACATGTTTGCTGGCACCGTCTCCTTGAATTCAGACATCTTGCCAATGTGGTCGAGTGCTTTGTTAACATGATCACTGAACTCTGGAATGCCGCTGTCCTGCTTCACCGTCATCAGGCACGTAGCGTCGTCGTGCCTCGCGCTCTCCACGACCGCCACCAGCTCCAGATGATCTGGCATGGCCTGGCCAAGTCTGACCTCGCGGCACGCGCGGGCGGACGAATGCACGTGCCCCTTGTCAACCCCAGCCCGTGCACCACTCTCCCCTGCCCCATGCCGCCCATCATCTCTGAGGTTGGGTCGAGAGAAGGGGAAGGCGATGCACGAGGGGCCGGCCGCCCGTGCCCTCCCCCCACCGCCGCGTTTGCCCATCCTTGAGAGACGACCTGCAACGCTACCTGTTGATCTCGCTCGACCAGCTCCCCTGCTGCGGCAATCCTGCGCCGCTGCATTTGCACCCATGTCCCATCTTTTCCAAGGTCGCATCCAGCTCTCTCAAAAGTACTGCTGATGCTGTGGCTGCTGCTCGCCCAGAGGAACCCCCTGGCGACCTGCAATAATTCAGGCTGGGCCGATGGACCACGGGGAACCGTAAACTCCAAGACGGTCGAGTGGGCGAACGACCCCAGCTCGAACGACGGAACAGGCAGAAGCGCTTTCTTCGGATGCAAGACGAGGCGGCCAGGAACTCCGACCAACTTCGGAGAATGCTGACGCTCGGCCTGGTGGACGGCCGAGCAACAGCAGGAATGACATCAATGGGGGGGTCGATGTCGTCGGCGTCATCCTGTGACGACCCCTCCTCAAGTAAGTGCCTCAGTGCCGATGGGCGCCCCCGCTTTCTGGGCGGGAGGGGCATGTGGTCCGAGAGAGGCACATCTGATGTGCAGAAACGCAACCCTGGAGCCAAACGCGGCGGAGTGCAAGCAAACGCAGGGCCGTGCACTTGCACGATGTATGCGTGTTGGTGGCTGTGCGCGTCCACTGCTGCACTGTTGCGCGCTGGCACGTGTCACTGTCCACCCTTTCCCGCCCCCATCCGCGAACAACTCCACCAGTCCACTCGAGGCGCGCCCAGCCGCGCCGACGAGGCACCACCAGGGGGCAGAACAAACAACACTTTTCGAATGAACGACCCTGCGAACGAATGCGGTGGAAGGTCTGCCGCCTTTGTTGCAAAATGTGCATCCGATGGTACCGCCACCCACTGTATATGACCACAAATCACGCACACACTACACTACGACTTACTGTGTCACGCTTCCCTCCCACATGCACTTCCCTCATCTGAGCACTCCTCTTCCAATCCTCCTTTCTATCTTACATCATCCCCTCCCCCCTTGTGTTGCCTACCGTAAGGATGGCGTTGGTACCGTCATATTGTACGAGGGTTAGGCCAACATATAGCGAACGGAACAAACAAAAATGCAGATGACATTTTCTGAAGCTCAGAGTTTAGACTATGCCGCGGACTACTTTGCAGAGTACTCTGCGGACGACCCGCGGGGAAGCGCGCAGACAACTTGCAGAGTACTTTATTCAAAACGCTACGTTGGCTTCTGTAGAGGCACCCCAGATCATAAGAGAAGTAGGAAGAAGGCGAGGAGGAGGAGGAAGATGAGGAATAGGACGAGGAGGAGGAGGAGGAGGAGGAGGAAGAACAGAAGGAGGAGGAGGAGGAGGAGGAGGAGGAAAAGGAGGAGGAGGAAGAGGAGGAGGAGGAGGAAGAGGAATTGTTGGGAGGATGTCTGGAGCGAAACCCTGATTGGTCAACGAAAGTGTGTAAAACAAACGGGTTTTTCATTATTTTCGCTTCTTGGGTCATCTTCGGGGTCGTCGAACTCGCTCCGAACAGATGCCTTACAAGAGCTCTGTCGGCATCCAATTGTTTCGAGGATGTCTCGGGCGAGACGCCCATTTTCGAGGATCCGAAACTTCGGCGAGCGATTTCGAGATCCCGATTGCTGGAGGATGTCCCGAGCGGAACGCCCAGTTTTAGCAACAGGCGTCTTAAGCTACGACCTCCCAACTTCACGATTTTGGGAGGATGTCTCGAGCGAAACGCTCGTGTTCAAAACCTTCCCTGACATGAACGGGAGGCGCGTGAAATGGAAGAGTTACGCAAGAACTTGCAGCATCATCGCGATCAAATGTAGTGTAGGCGAGCTCTCCGAACGCTCACAAGGGATACGTATGGACACGCGCCCCCCGAACGTTCACAAGCATATTCCTGAGTATCCTCACCACTCCTCCGCATGAGGACGACGACGGCGAAGACGACGACCAGGGAAGAAGGGAGAGGAGGAGGAGGAGGAGGATGAGGAGGAGGGGGAGGAGGAGGGGAGGAGGAGGATGAGGGGAGGAGGAGGAGGAGGGGGAGGAGGCGGAGGATGAAGAGGACGAGGAGGAGGAGGAGGAGGAGGAGGAGGAGGAGGGGAGGAGGAGGGGGAGGAGGAGGAGGAGGAGGAGGAGGAGGAGGAGGAGGAGGAGGAGGAGGAGGAGGAGGAGGAGGAGGAGGAGGAGGAGGAGGAGGAGGAGGAGGAGGAGAAGCAGGAGGAGGAGGAGAAGGAGCAGCATCAGCAGCAGCAGAAGAAGAGGTGAGGAGGAGGAGGGGGAGGAGGAGGACGAGGGGGAACAGGCGCAGGAGGAGGAGGAGGAACAGAAGGAGGAACAGGAGGAGGAGGAGGAGTTGGATGAGACAGAGGAGGAAGAGGAAGAGGAGAAGACCGACGAGGAGGAGGGGGAGGAGGAGGATGAGGAAGAGGAGGAGGAAGGAGAAGTCGGAAGAAGGCGAGGAGGAGGAGGAGGAGGAGGAGGAGGAGGAAGATGAGGAAGAGGACGAGGAGGAGGAGGAGGAGGAGGAGGAGGAAAAACAGAAGGAGGAGGAGGAGGAGGAGGAGGAACAGGAGGAGGAAGAGGAGGAGGAGGAGGAGGAAGAGGAATTCTTGGGAGGATGGCTCGAACGAAACGCTGATTGTTCAACGAAAGTGTTTAAACCACACGGGCTTTCAATATTTTCGCTTCGTGGGCTATCTTGGGGGTCATCCGAACTCGTTCCGAACAGATGCCTTACAAGAGCTCTGTCGGCATCCCATATGTTCGATGATGTCTCGGGCGAGACGCCCATTTTCGAGGATCCGAAACTTAGGCGAGCGATTTCGAGATCCCGATTGCTGGAGGATGTCCCGAGCGACACGCCCAGTTTTAGCAACAGACGTCTTAAGATACGACCCCAACTTCACGATTTTGGGAGGATGCCTCGAGCGAAACGCTCGTGTTCAAAACCTTTCCTGACATGAACGGGAAGCGCGTGAACGGGAAGACATACGCAAGAACTTTCAGCATCATCGCGATCAAATGTAGTATAGGCGAGCTCTCCGAACGCTCACAAGGGATACGTATGGACACGCGCCCCCCGAACGTTCACAAGCATATTCCTGAGTATCCTCACCACTCCTCCGCATGAGGAAGACGACGGCGAAGACGACGACCAGGGAAGACGGAGAGGAGGAGGAGAGGAGGAGGAGGAGGAGGAGGGAGGAGGAGGAGGAGGAGGGGGAGGAGGAGGAGGAGGAGGGGGAGGAGGGGGAGGAGGAGGAGGAGGAGGAGGAGGAGGAGGAGGAGGAGGAGGAGGAGGGGAGGAGGGAGGAGGAGGAGGAGAAAGGAGGAGGAGGAGAAGGAGCAGCATCAGCAGCAGCAGAAGAAGAGGTGAGAAGGAGGAGGGGGAGGAGGACGAGGAAGAGGAGGAACAGGAACAGGAGGAGGAGGAAAAGGAGGAGGAACAGGAGGAGGAGGAGGAGGAGTTGGAGGAGAAAGAGGATGAAGAGGAGGAGGAGGAGAAGACCGACGAGGAGGAGGAGGAGGAGACGGATGAGGAGGAGGAAAGAGAAGTAGGAAGAAGGCGAGGAGGGGGAGGAGGAGGAAGATGAGGAAGAGGACGAGGAGGAGGAGGAAGAAGAACAGGAGGAGGAGGAGAAGGAGGAGGAGGAGGAGGAGGAGGAGGAGGAGAAGAAGGAGGAAAAGGAGGAGGAGGAAGAGGAGGAGGAGGAGGAAGAGGATTTGTTGGGATGATGTCTCGAGC
>CAUYUJ010017495.1:37500-72500 GCA_963575745.1 Prorocentrum cordatum | reverse complement strand
GAGCCCTCACAAGGCCTGCCGACAGGGAGGCCTGCGCGCGTGTGCGCGCACGGACGCAACGCGCGAGGCGCCCACCCACTGGTGGGCAGCTTCGCACGTCAGTCATCGGCCCTCTGACCGTTGGACTGGTGACAAGCTAGAAAACGGCACTGAACGCGTGTTACACCAAAACAAAACTGTAGCTCAATCGCCCAAGCCACAAATTCAGGGGGCTCGCGACGGGAGCCTCCCAATCAAGCGACTCAGTCACATTTCTCCTTGCCCTTTGCCTTTGGCTTTGCCCTGGACGCCCGCTCCACGACAACAATCGCGCACGGAGCAGGAGGCATAGCCGTCGTCGATCACTAGGCCTACTTTATTCTGCCACTTCAACGCCTGCTTCGACGTGCCATTTGACTCGATCAGCTTCTGAAGACGATCTGCCGTCACAATCCAACGGACATTGCCCGCCTTCACCTCATCCATGCACTTAATCATGAAGCAGCGCGTGGCCTGAAGCGAGTTCTTCTGGAGAGCCGCGGCACCAGCAGCTCCAGCAACTTCCACGGCCCCCTGCACGGCCGCCACGTCGCCCACGCCCATGTCCGCCCCCACGGGATCGGCGTTCACCTTCAGCGCCAAATGGAGGTGGTAGAGTGCCGCACGCAGCTTCACGTCGAGCTTCTTGCCCTGGGGGTGGCCGAGGTAGTCCACTACCTTCACATCCGCCTTGGCCTGTGCTGCCTTTCCCTCCGCGTCGTACGACTTGATGGAACGGTCGTAGCCCAGCTCCAGCTTGCACTTGTTCTCCATATCCGTCGATACTTTGTTGTCCCTGGCGCACGAGCGGTGGGCGTCCTCGCGCTGCAATCTCAGCTTGGCCAACTCCTCCAGCGGCCGTCGCTCATTGCTGCTCAGTTTGAAGCCGGCGGCCGCTGATGAGGGTCTGACTTGGGGCTTGTCAGCTGGGGCATGGTCACAAAGAACATGAAGGTCGCTGAGTTGGTCACTAGTAATTCTGAGACCGCTCAAGCTCCCAAGCTGCACTCGATGGCTAACTTTGATATCAGTACGTAGTGCAGTCTATTTGAATACTGCATTGGCCACTCCGTCCTCGGGATGGCGAGATGATCGGTTAGAGGTCGTAAAGATGTAGCATTCGCTCATATACTGTTGCCCGACGGGGAGCTGACCGAAAAGCTCCGTTGGAGAACTGTTTGCCATTGTTGGATCAATATCCCGCAGCTCATCAATGAATATGTCCTGGTACTGAGGCACTCTGCTGATCAGCGGTGTGATGGGTCCGCCATTGCCTCCAGCCTCCGCCACAGCCTCGGACCACTTCTGCCAGTTCTTTGCAACCAGTAAATAGGGGGTGGTCCCGAGCCTCCACATGTTGGGGCGGAGTACGCTTAGGAACGAGTCGACCCACTCGGACAGATTCCTCCAAGGTCCTTTGGTCACGAGCTGGTCCCAATGCCACTGGGGTATCACTGGTAGCTGTAGCGAAGTCCTGATCTCCAGTACGCATGGACGACGCAATGTAGACGATTCTGAACACACCCTGGCCGTCTGGATTGCGCCGCGTTGTGCTACGACCACTGGCGCTGCCAATGGTGCCCCGCAGGGCAAGTACGTCCCCCTGTGCAGCAGCAGAGTGTCGAATAACTTTGTCCCGTTGGCCAGGCATCAGCATAGTCTCGACTTTGTTTGACCATACCTTGATGAGGCCACGCCGTGATGAGCGGGAATGGGCAGGAAGAAAAGATTGGACGGGTACAGCACCGTTGAGCGCCACCATTCTGCATAGCTTCGCCACTGCGCCCTGGCCCTCGTAGAGGTCGCCCTTATGCCACTCTCGCCCTCTGGCGGGAATGGTGCGGCAGGCTCGGTGGTAATACCACGTGCTGTGCACTTGCTCGTCTCTGTCGGTCATTGCCGGCAACCTCTTGAGACTCCAGGGCGGTCGCGCCGCCGTCCAGCGCTCGGCCCTCCAGCGCCTTGCGTTCAGCTCTGCGACAGCTCGCGAAAGGAGGCAAAGGACGAAACATCGTGACAATGCCATCGCACTTGCATGCTGTGCGGGGGTTTGCGGCCCCGCTGGCACATCTGCGTCGCTCGACATCGCTCGCTCGGCGTCGCTTGGCGCGCTTCCCGTCATCCGCCAGGCTCTGAATCACGAGGCGGCGCCGCGCGTTCCCCCTCCAGACCCCCCCCAGTTGATAAGTAAATCCCTCTGGGCAAACAGACGTCCATCGCGCGACTCTTCGATTATTGGCGCGCTTTTTGTCAACGCAACCCAAACCTAAGAGGTCTCGCGAGCCCCCACAAGGCCTGCCGAAAGGGAGGCCTGCGCGCATGCGCGTGCACGGACGCAACACACGGGGCACCCACCCTCTGGCGGGCAGCTTCGCACGTCAGTCTACGGCCCTCTGACCGAAGGACTGGTGACAAGCTAGAAACGGCACCAAACGTGTCGCACTCAAAACACAAAACTGCAGCTCGGAAACCAAAGCCTCGGCGTTAGGGGGCACGCGGCGGTAGCACACTAACATGCGACGCAGTCTCATTTCTTCTTGCCCTTTTGGCTTTGCCTTTGTCCTGAACGCCAACTCCTCTACCTTTTTGGCGCTCTTGGAGCGAGGGGCGTGATCGTCGTCGATCACTATGCCTACCTTATCCTGCCACTTCTTCGCCTGCTTCTGCGTGCGGATGGACTCGATCAGCATACGATGACGATCTGCCGCCAGAGTCCATCGGACCTTGCCCGCCTTCTCCTCGCCCTTGCACTCTATCGTGAAGCAGCGAGCGGCCTGGAACGAGTTCTTCTGGGGAGCCTTGGCGCCTGCTGCGCCCACGGCCTCCGCGGCCCCCTGCGCGGCCGCCGCGTCGCCCTCGCCCATGTCCGCCCCCACCAGGTCGGCGTTCTCCTTCAGCGCCACTTGCAGGTGGCAGAGTACCGCCCGTAGCATCGCGTCGGGCTTCTTGCCCTGAAGGTGGCCGAGGTAGTCCACGCCCTTCTCCTCCGCCTCGGCCTTTGCGGCCTTTCCCTCCGCATCGTGCAGCGCGATGGATCGGTCGAGGCTCATCGTCAGCTTGCACTTGCTCCCCAATTCCAGCACCACGTTGTTGTCCCTGGCGCTCGAGCGGTGGGTGTCCTCGTGCTGGAGAATCAGCTTGGCCATCTCCTTCAGCAGCAGTCGCTCGTTGCTGCTCATGTTGGAGCTGGCGGCACTGCCCGTGCCTGCGCCCTCGCCCTCGGCCCTCGGCCTCTTGGACGCGGGAGGCGCAGGCGCGCCCTCGGGCGCCTCCGCGAACATCAATTGGCCGTGAGATGGGGCCTGGTGGGGGCTCGGGCGGGCGCTGCACTGCAAGGGGCCCTTGAGCGTCAGTAGCAGCAGCACGGCAACGGCCACGGACGCGTCTCTTTAACGTGTCAAGGTGTGTGAACTTTGCCCCACATTTACTACACGTGAGTGATGGGTTGGCTGACGGGTCTTCTCCTGTTTGGTGTTCGTGATGTTCGCGCCCAAGATGTATGTTTAGTGCACGGCTGTTCTGGAACGATAACTGTCATATGTGACATACATGTTGATCAACATCATGACCGTCGCCGCCACCTCCAACTTCCCCACCTCCCCCCTCCTGCACTCCATGAGAATGTACATGGTATGCTTTGCGTTTTCCTCAACCGTGGATCTGAAGCTTCGCACCATCGCAAGGCGCGTCTTTGGGACACTCAGGAACGACACCAACAGCTCTGGGGAAAGGGACACCAGTAAGCCACTTTTACATTGCATGGCCGGCGGGAGGGCATCGCACAGGCAAGTCAAGTCAGTGAGCAGCTGGCGCTGGCGGTCAGTCGTACCACCAGTTTCTTCAAGGAAAGAGTACCTAATAGGCACGTGCGCACTGCCACTGGGGCATCAGACGGTGGGTCTGTCGGCTCGCACACAGGGAGTAGCAATCCACGCCACCAAAGCAATCGTCGATAACGAAGGTCAGATTGGATGGTATGAACTCTGAACTTCATCCGCACAAACTCGTTCGTGAGGTGAGTGAGGTGCACTGGGGTCTTGGTCACGCTGCGGAGATTGGTCGACTGCCACCTCTCGAGCTTGGTAAGGGCTCCGTCGCTCAAGATGCACACCTCCAAACCATACAAAGCAATAGTTCGGACCAACGAGAGCCGCAAACGTACACGCAGAGCCGCTGGTAAGAACCCTTTGCGAAAGACCTTGGGCGCCAATCGGGCGTGAGCAGTGTTGGCCTTGCTGATTCTAGCATCCACCGTAACGCCACTTCGACCCGTAGCTGACAACTGTAGTCCAAGGTACTGAACTGAGCCGCGTGGGTGGCGTGGTTTACCTCCGCGCAGCGCACCTGTGGTTCGAACTGCAATATCTTTGTTAAACCGTCTGGACCCACGTCCAGTAGCCACAGCGAACACCTCCGTTTTCGGCATGTTCATGTGGTAGTCCTTGGACTTCAACACAGAGGCAATGAAAGCGATGAAGTCCGATACCTCCGTCCAGCACTCGAAGACCGCTAGCGCGATCAAATCATCGACGATGCAAATGCAGGACACATCTATACACCATGTGGGGCCCTGCATGTCAATAATAGCCGTGATGGGTTCAATGGAGCTCTCCTGCTCAGCTGCCTTCAGTGCCAAAAGAACTACATTGCACGCAGTGATGAACAAAAGAGGGCCCTCAACTGAGCCCTTGCGCACGCCAATCTGCACAGCCAGTTTGGCGACGACTTTACCTGACTTCGGATCCTTGAACAAGTAGCAAGTACCGTTATGCAATTCAGCACACATCAATGTAAAACCAGCTGAACCCACAAGACGCTGAACTTCAGAACAAATCGCATCTCTGGGGAGAAGGTCAAAGGTTTTCTCAAGGTCAACCTATATGCCCACAAAGATCTTACACGACTTGGAGTTCTTGGCAGCCACTTGAAAACGTCGGAAAATGTCATCGATCATAGCAATGGCGTCACGGGTTGCGCGCTTTGCCGTAGCTCCAAACTGAGTGGGCTCTATCTTCACGGAGGCCTCACGGACAAACGGACTGACGATGAACTTGAAGATGCCTTTGCCCACGTGGTCAAAGATGTTCAGCGTGCGGTAGTGGTCCCTCGCGCCCGTGCCGTCGCCTTTCGGCTTGCGGCGTAGCTGAGCCGTTACACCACAGGGGCACTCTCACATGTGCCGATACCCCTGACCAAGGCTTGCAGAGGTGCATGGGCGACGGGTCCTGCCAGCTTCCACAATTCAGCCACCGCGCCACGAGGTCGAGGGTGACCACCAGCTATGTCATCGACAGGGGGGGCAGCTTTGTGGTTTGGCATGAATCCAATAATCTTCGGGACTTCGTCGGTCGCACAGCTCACAAGATGGGCCAGTGGCACAGCTCCGACTGCACACGTCGGTGGAGCACCAGGGGCCGGTCGGGTTGACATTGGGATCTCCTGGCCCCGAAAGATGTCCAGGAGCGCCTGCTTCCTCGCAAAGGCCTGGCTCCGCGTCCATACACGGTTTGCCGTCAACACCAATAACTGCGACCGATGCTGCAGTCGGCCTGGGTGCAATACGGCCGATAATATTGTAGCACTTCCTAGGGTCATTGAACTTCGCCGCCTCCGTAGCCTCATCAGCAAGATTCACCACTGCCTGTCGCCGCTCCGCTCTGGTAGCACGCTTCGCAATAGTGCAGAGCAGCCGCGCCTGTGCCTGAGCGTTGAGGACCACGCCCAAGGGGGCCTTCTGGTCGGTGAGCCACGTGGCCCAACGTACTGCGGACTGCTTCTTCTCTATTGCGAGCACGGTCTCTGAAGTAAAAGCAGGGTAGGTGCGCTCAGTCTTGCCTTGCCCAAAGTCGGTAGCCGACGCAACCATTGCACGCTCAATCTGATCGTAAAAATCCGTCGGAGAACAAGCTGCCAAAGTTGGATCAATATCCCGTAACTCGTCGGTGAGTCTGCCCTGGTAACGCAGCACGGTGCTGATAAGTGGTGCAATGGGTCCGCCACCGCCTCCAGCCTCCGCCTCAGCCTCGGCCCACTTCTGCCAGGCCCTTACAGCGCTAGCAAGCCGAGGACGGTCCCAAGACTTCACAGGTTGAAGCGGAGCACGCTTAGGAAAGTGTCTGCAGACACGGACGGATGCTTCTACAATCATATGGTCACGAGCTGGTCCCAAGGCAAGCGGGGTATCACGGATGACCTTAGCGAAGTCCTGAGCACCAGTCCGCATGGACGTCGCAATGTAGTCGATTCTAGTCTCTCCCAAGCCGTCGGGATTGCGCCATGTAGTGCTACGACCACGGGCACTGCCAAACGTTTTGAGCGCACGCAAGCTGTGCTGAGAGAGCACCTCGTGCAACCTTTTGCCATTGTCTGTCCACTGCGGTCGATATTGTGCTCTGGAGCTGGCGTGCCCCACCTCAGGGAGAGAAGGTGCCGTGCTTCCGTTGCCGTCGAGCGCTAATATGACAGCACACCGCACAGGAATAAGACTCAATGCTTTGCTCACATTCTCAAAAAAACTCGTCCCTGGCTCTAATACAAGCTGCATGGGCGGCCGCAGTGATGGGTCTGGCCTGGGGATTGTCTGCTGGGGCATATCCACAAAGAACATAGAAGTCAATAAATTGGCCACGTGTAATTCTGAGACCAACCGAACGACTAAGCTGCCAACGATGAATAACTTTAATAGCAGTTCGAAGTGCAATCTTTTTGGATACTGCGATGGCCACACCGTCCTTGAGGTATCGTGATGATCGGGGCGAAGGCGTAATGATGTAGCGTTCGCTCTCCCACTGTTGCTCGATGGACAGCATGGTGCCCTGAAGAGCGAGTACGTCCACCCGTGCAGCAGCAGCGTGTCGAAGAACTTCATCCAGTCGGCCAGGCATCAGCATAGTCTCAACGTTGTATGACCATACCTTGATGAAGCCTCGCCGTGGTAGACAAGATTGGGCAGGAAGAAGAGTTGGAGCGAGTACAACACCGCTACGGGCCGCCATTCTGCATAGCTTCGCCACTGCATCCTGGCCCTCGTAGAGGTCGCCCTTGAACCACACTCGCCCTCTGGCGAGAATGGTGCGACAGGCTCGGTGGTAACTCCTCGTGCTGTGCACTGGCTCGTCTCTGTCGGTCATGGTCAGTAATTTCGAGAGACTCCAGGACGGTCGTGCCGCCGTCCAGCGCTCGGCCCACCAGCGCGTAGTATTCAGCTCAGCGACGACATGCGGAAGAAGGCAAAGGACGAAACATCGACGCCATGCCATCGCACTTGCATGCTGTGCGAGGGATTGCGACCCCGCAGGCGACTCTGTGTCGCCCAAAATCGCTCGAGCCTGGGCCTTCTTGGCGCGCTTCCCGTCATCCGCCGGCCCCCTTGCGGGGCCATCAGGCTGCGAAGACTAGGTAGGCTTGCAGCTCCCTGTGCCAGTTGCAGTTTCCAATTTCCACTGTTACAGTCCTGCTGTCTGCTTCCATGCTGTTAATTCTTGCTGAACGCGCGAGGGGGGGAGCCGAAAAGAGTCCTGGCTAGCGTCCCCGAATCGCGTTGTCTGAATTCCCGGGGGGTCGTGGGACACTGGAAAATACGTGACACTCGCGTCCTCGAGGCCATAATCCCTTGTAAGTACCTCAGATTCGCTTCCCCAAGGCCATAAACCCTCGTAAACTATACTAGATTTGCGTCCCCGGAACCATAATCCCTAATAAATGATGCAATAGTCGCGTCCTCGAAATTGGAAAACCTTCGTAGATTACCCAACGTTCGCGTCCCCGAAGCCAGAAAACTTTATATATCACACGGTATTCGCACCCCCGAAGGCATAAACCCTTGAAAACTTAACAATATTCGCGTCCCCAGGGCCACAATTTTTTTGAAATCATAACATACTTGTGTCCCCGAGGCCACAAACCATTGCAAATTACATAGCATTCGCGTCCCCAAGGCCATCAACCCTCGTACATTACCCAATGTTTGCGCCCCCGAGGCCATACACCCTATTAAATTATACAAGTGTTGCGTCCCCGAGGCCACAAACCCTCGTAAATTAAGCGACATTCGCGTCCCCCGAAGCCATACGCTTACCAAAGATTCGCGCCCCATGAGCCCTTGTAAATCAATATTGGCCCTCGCGTGAAGTCCCGACATTGCTTCACGTCAGCGTCCAGACATCCCAACACAGCTCTGGCAAGTCCCATTCCAAGAAAGGGGGGGCGGAGGCATGGGTGCGAAGCCCTTACGGATATTCCTACACAGTCCAAATTCATAAATTATGTTTGAAACTGTTTTGAAACGGATATTCACACATCGTCCCCTGATCATTTTTGAAACTATTTTGGATGCTCCTGTCGAGGGACATGCCCGACTTGAGGCCAGGCCCATCCTTGGGCCCAGGAGCGGCCCTGTCGAGGCCGGTGCTGGTATGCGGCAGGCTCGCGCCGCGACGACCCGAGCGCTCTGCCTCCGACCGCGCAGGATCGCTCGCCGCCGGCCGCTTCAAGGGCCGCTGGCGGCGCTCAGCCCTGATCGCCCGCGCCGACGCGGCGCGCATCGGTCGAAGCTGGCGCGCCCCGGCGCCTCCCGCAGGGGCGGGCCGCGCGCCCGGCGGCGGGGCGCGGCATGAGGGGCCCCGCGCAGGGCCCGGCGCGCCCGAGGAGGTGCCGCGCGGGCCGCGGGCGCCCCGCGCCGCCAGGCGCCTTCCTGGCAGCGGCGGGGCCAGAAGCCAAAGCCAAGGGCTGCGGACGGCACGGACACGATTCGTCGGAGTCTCGGTTCGCGGGGGCTCGGTTCGCCGGGGCTCGGCTCGCCAAAGTTTGGTTTGCCGGGGCTCGCTTCGCCGGGGCTCGGTTCGCCCGACTCGATTCGCCCAGGTCGGTTCGCGAGGCCGGGCGAATCGCCGGGCGAGTCGAAACTCGGGCGAATCGAGCCTACGCACCACGGACGCCTTGCGGGCACGGCAAGCTCGTGTCGCCACGACCTGCGCGCCTTGGACTCCGGCACAGAGGTGGATCGTTGGACCCCGAACGACCACGGCCTTCCAAACAGCGCGGGGCCATTCGGTGTCGGCCAGCTCTTGGCCAACGGTGGCGCTCCACCGCGGACGCCTGCGCTGGGGTCGCCAGCGGCGCTCCACCGCGGATGCCCGCGCTGGGGTCGCTGGCGCGGCGACTCGGCGCGAACCTGCCGCACACTTTCTCCTCCGAAGCTCTGTCGATACTGCCCCGAGGTGCACTCACTCCGAAGTAGCCCCGGCGAGGAAGTGTAGGGCTCATCCATGGGGGGCCACGCTAAGCCAAGAATGGACTCGCGAAAGGGGCATCTGCGACACACGCACACATGTGTTCCTCCCCTAGCGCTGTGACCCCACCACAATCGTGATTGAGCAAACACGGGCTGGCCCACTACGAATGGCGTCCAACACTGTGGACGACAACAGACCTACGTTGAGAACGACTTCGGAAGCCAGAGACCCCGACCCGCCGGTGTACAGAAAAGGCACACAAACACACACACACACATACACACATACACACAGACACACACACACACACTTCCATTCTTTTCCCAGCGGCGCGATGGCGGCACCGACGCGACTACTGAGGCGTGGCACACTTAGTTGAATTCCGCGCACACACTGACACACTTCCCAAAAGAAGGGGCCATTCTTTCAGCCACCGGCGCGGCGGGCGGGAGCGCGCTGGGCCGGCCTCAGACGCGCTGGAACAGACCACTCGAGGCGGCAAGTGCACGAGGGAGTCGACTAGCACACGACTGTTTGGTCGCGGCGCGGGCGGTCGCTCTGCGCGGGGCGGCCTGAAAGTGGTGTGCATCGGCAAATCAGCGCCACGGAGGCGGAAAGAGACGAAGGCGGCCGCGGAGGGGGGACTGAAGCAGGGCGTCCAGGTCAAACAGAATTTCACGCCGGTGCTGCGGCCAAGGCCCGAATATCACACACAAGCACACACACACGCACACTTTGGCGTCACAGCCCCGCGCGCAGCGTCAAGGCGTAGCAACACACACACACACACAAACGCACACACACACACAGAAACACAGAAACACACAAACACACACACACACTTGTCCTCCGACGCGCCAGTGAGGCCAACCAGCGGTAGGAGTCGTGGGTATGCCGACAGTCTGACTTCGCTTCTTGGCAGAGCACGGGGGAAGACAGAGTTCCCAGAAGCGCGCAGTGGCGAACCAGGGCGGAAAAACAGGCGGTCCGCGCAGGACAGGGCGGCAGAAGGAAGGACGAGACGGCCCCAACACGGGGGAGAAGGCTGGGACAAGCGACGGCCGCACGAGCAGGCAGGCAAGAGGCGTGAAACAAGTTCACACACGCACACACACTCACACAAAAACAAACACACACACACACACATACACACACACACGCACTCTCTGTCTCTCTCAGACACACATACATGTGTGTGTTGGCGCTTGCAGCGTCGAGGCGGAGAAGGTCGAAAACAGCGAATGCGCGCGCGTCTAACCACCCGAGACCTCAGCAACCACTTAGGGCCAGCTTTACCAGATAGACACACACACACACACACGCACGCACGCACGCACGCACTCGTATTTCCTCTTAGCAGGCGGGCCTCTCAGCAACTCCGCTGGTCTTGCAGATGCGGCAACGACAGCTGAGGACATAGCAGAAGTGCCCCAGGGTTGATACGGCAGCAGGCTACGACCTGATCGGGTACAAAAATAACGGGGCCCTCTGAGACCGAGCGGATCTGGCGGATGCATCTGGCACTGCGGCCCATTTCCCAGGTCGCTAAACGCCCCACCCGCTGACCCGCACGTCAAAACTCGCCAGACAGGACCCGCCCGCGCGAACCGCACGCCCAACCCGCCAATTCGGGCCCACCCGCCCGACGCGCCCGTTAGGGTCAACGTGTGCGTCGTCGTCGTCGTCGTCGGGCAGAGCAGGCGAGGACGCACCGAGAGCCGTGTACGGCACGATGTACCAGAAGAAGCGCCGGACCTCGCCCGGCCTGAGGGGGATGCAGAGGCCGAGCGGAAGGGCGCCTCTGTCATGGCGCGGGCTGCGGCTTGGAAGCTGGCCCGGGCGGAGGAGGCAGAGGAAGAGCAGCCGCGGGAGCGGCAGCGGCAATGGGTGGGGGCCTCCAGTGAGGAAGTCCACTGCTTGACGCCTCCGACAGGCCCCCCCAAGTGTATCGCCCGCCCCTTCCCCCAGCAAGACGCCGAACGGAAACAAATAGACAAACAGAGTGCTCCCACCAGGCATCGGTAAATTCCAATTTGACGGACCCGAAGGACCCTCCCACACCGCCCCCCCTCCCCCAGCGGGACGGCCGAAAGTGAAACATCGGAGTGCAAACGGGTAAGTGTCATGACCCCTGGCGGCTCCATGCCATACCTGCCAGATCACGGTGATCATGTGGTTCTGGACAGAGACAAGTCTAATCTAGGCCCAAGCGGGCGTTCCGCCTGAGAGTTCCGCATAATCTGGGCGCTAACAGCGCCGTGTGATACTCCTGGCGGCTCTCCTGTGTGTGGCCCACACGTCAGGCCTGCAACATCGCGGGAATCATGAGACTCTGGGAGAAGACTCGTCTACTGGGCTAAAGAAGGCGCTTCGCCAAGAATTCCCCACAATCTGGGCGCAAACGGGCCCGCGTAATATCCCCCCAGCGGCCCCCCCTTGGCGGCCCAAATGCTGAGTCCTCTACAGATCGGTGATCAAAGGGTCCGGACAAAGCTGCAACGGGCATTTCTCTCCCACAATGGTGGGCGCGAACGTGCCCATGCGATGCCCTCATGGCCCCTTTGGTCGACCCAAATGCCATTCCTGATTCGTCGCGGTGATCATGGAGCTCTGAGAAGAAACATCCCTAATGGGCCAAAAAGGCCGTTTCGCTTGAAAATTCCACACAATCTGAGCGCGAACGGGCCCGTGTGATACTCCCTGGCGGCTCCCTGATAGGTGGCTCACAAATTCAGTGTCTGCTGCACACTGGGCCGAAGAGAGCGCTTCGCTTGAGAGGTCCCCACAATATGCGCGCGAACGGGCCCGTGACATACCCATGGTTGGGAGCCCCAAACGCGATGCTTGCTACATCGCGGTGCTGTATGTGAGTGCGTATGAATTTGAGTGTCTCTGAACATGACAAAGTCTGAGTTGGAGGAGCCCCCCACCGGGAAATCGGTTTCGGTTTCGTGTTCGTGCGTGCCATGCGTGCGGGCGAGGCGAAGCTGCGTGGGCGGGCGAGAGCAAAGTCTCATGTGGCTGGGTCGCGGCCGGACCAAATGATTCTCCCTCTGGCAAGCGGTGGCCCGCGGTGTCCCGCTGGTGTCCCGCCGGTGTCCCGCCGGTGTCCCGCCGGTGTCCCGCCGGTGTCCCGGTGTCCCGCTGGTGCGAAAACGGTAGTGAGACCGACGACGAAATCAATTGTGAGATCGATAGTGAGCTCGATAGTGAGACCGAGAGTGAGATCGATAGTGAGATCGATAGTGAGATGAATAGTGATATCGATTGTGAGATCGAGTGATATCGATAGGGAGATCGATAGTGGGATCGATAGCGAGATCCAGAGTGAGATCGATAGTGAGATCGATCGAGTGAGATCGATAGTGAGATCGATCGAGTGAGATCGATAGTGAGATCGATCGAGTGAGATCGATAGTGGGATCGATGGTCCCAAGAGCGAGCGGCAACGCAACAAATCACCACTGTTGCCCATTGCTGGCCCGCCTCCCCCCCAACCTTCTTACCACGCGCAGGGTGGTCATATAGGTATGAGTGGGTATAAGTGTGAATGGTTATTTGTCTAAGTGAGTCCAAGTATTAGTTGGCCTCAGTTAGGGCGAGCCTTTACGTGGGTGGGACTGTGTGTGGGAGAGCTTGAGGGTGAGTCAGAGTAAGAAAGTCTAAGTGTGACTCTGTGAGTGGGAATGAGTATGACTGCTTCGGGGTGTGGGGTCCAGCCGTGAGTGCGTCTAAGTATGGGTTGGGGAAGGGTGGATGGGGAAGTGAGGAGGTGAGGGGGCGGAGGCGGAAGTGTGGCACCGATGAGAAGAGCCCTGTACTGCCAGCCGTACGAGAGGGAGAGAAACCCATCTGGGATGAGGTGATGAGATACTAGCCCATGTGGACCCCTGGAGGGATTCGGGGATCGATTTTGAAAGGCCGTCGTCGAACGTGTCGAGGTCCGTGTCCTCGCGGTCGGGACACCGCGGCGCCACCCCAGGGATGCGCGATCCCGTGGGCGCGCTCCGCGCGGGGAGCCCGCGCGGAGCCACAGCGTGCACCCACGGAGACGCGGCAGGCGAATCGCCGCGGCCGTGGATGCGGGCACGCGCTTCCCGCCCACGATCGACGGCCTGCCCAGGAAAGCCACGATGTCCCAGGCCTCTGCGGCGGACAGTGGCGCAAAGATCGCGACGTTGAAGAAGGCGGTGTAGAACCTGGGCGGCGGCAGCCCTCTCGCAATAACAACCGCCGACTAGCTGCAAATTGGCGTCCCGCCCCCTCCGCGTCAGCTTACCTGTATCGACGGCAGTGTTGGGCAGGGGGGAAGTACGCATGCAACATTAAAATTGTGCATATCCAGGAGGAGCACAGAGCGTATACGCAAGCACGCGATTGTTCGCCGCAGTGATACCAGTATAAATAAGTACAAACCACTGGCTGTCGCTGTCGCGAGCGGCAACGTCGCTGCCGCCGCTGTCCAAACGCCCTACGATGACTAGCTCCCCGCCGACCCCACCCCACCAAATTTGTATAATTACGTTTGCCTGGGCCCGGGACGTACGGCGGGATCGTGTCGTGACGACTTCGGCGTTGGTCTCTGACACCGTGTCGGTCGTTCAACCTTGGGCGAATCGAGGTCACTGGCGGCGTCCAACCTTGAACGCCCGCGATGGGTCGCCGCATCGTCGGCGCGGCACAATGGTACCGTGCACTTGTTCATCGAGGACCGCGCAAAACACCACGGCGCTGTCCACACCATTGCTTTGAGAGCAATGCGAGAGAATTGTCCTTCACGGCGCCGAGCAGCGATTGGCGCACAACGGAAGGCATAGGCGAGCGAGAGCGTGAGAGGCGCGCAAAAGGCTGGGCACGACGCGCGTTGCTGCAAACGCGATCTAAATGACCTCCGTTTGCTCCAAATCCTCCTCCTCGTCCTCTTCCTCCTCCTCATCATCATTATTAGCATAAGCGTCATCACTACCATCATAACCCCATCATCATCATCATCATCATCATCATCATCATCTTCAGCATCATCATAATCACCGATCAGCAGAAGCATGATCACCATCATCATCACAATCATCATCAGCATCATCATCACCACCATCACCATCATCATCATGATGATGATGATGATGATCATCATCATCATCCTCATCAGCATCATCATCATCATCATCACCATTAGCATCGTCATCATCATCCCCATCCTCATCCTCCTCCACCTCCTCGTCCTCCTCTGCATCCTCCTCCTCATGTCCCGCCTCCTCCTCAACCTCATCTCCTTCTCCTCCTCCTCCTCCTTCTCCTCCTCCTCCTCCTCCTCCTCTTCCTCCTCCTCCTCCCCCTCCTCTCCTTCTCCTCTCATACCCTTAATGCCTGGCTGCAGTGGGCCTCATGAAACCCTATCCAGACCTGCGTCTTTGCAGGAAAACTCCCAAGACATTAAGAGTTAAAAACAGTCGGAGGAAAGAAAAACAGCCGAATGTCAGCATCTCAATTATGATGCCGAATCATCGGGAAGGGCAATCCACAGTATTTGTTTGCCCGACTGGGATTCCTTTCCCCCTTTTCCGCTCGTAATCTATCCAAGGCCCTGCGCCGCAGACGGTTTGGTAGCGTACATGGGTCTTTCAGCAGCTTTGCCTGACGCCTCGATGTTCCCATCGGCCAGGGGACACACCCACGACGATGACGACCACCCCGGGCCCCGCCGACAAGAACGGACGACCCAGAACCGATGGAAACTATGGGCCACGGACGCGGGCCCCGGGACTCCTACACAAGGAAAGCTCCGACCTTTAGCCCTGGACGCCTTCCGAATTCCACACTTGACACACCCCCAAACACGCCCGAGCCGCTCCAGGGAGTGCCCATTGGGAGGCCTCTCGAGCTCCAGCTGAGGGCCATGGACGGGCGCCCGGCGTCCAGGAAGGGCCCATCTGTCGGGCCAGCCCAGGTCCGCATGCTGCTTCAACACCACTCCGCGGAGAAACAAAACAAATCGGCCGCCGCTTCGTGGGCGGCCGCAAACCTGGCCTCGCAGGTTTGAAACTCTCCTGGGGGCCCTTGGGGGTGGAGTCGGGCGCCCAACTTCGCGGCGTGGTCCGCCTTCTTGTTGCCGGTGATGGGCCTTGAGCCAGCATCGAGATGCCCAGGCCCACGTCGTTCACATGGTGCCAGAATTCACGCAACTGTGCGGACGTACTTCGAGCCCGCCGACACGCAATACTGCCCACCACGCTTCGAAAACCGTCGACCACGCCCTTACAGCCACTGACAACGAGGCGCGGGCCAAGATCCTTTCGGACGACGCGCACAACCGCGCACAGGTCGGCATATCCGATATTTCACCAATCATCAATAACAGAACCATACATACCGCCCTGGAGCCCAGCGTCATGAACGACAGATACCGCCGACCAGCCACATCTCGATAACTTCGGGAAGCGCGGGCACGCAGCAGAGCCTCCCACGCACACAATACCCCCAAAAAAACTCTCGCAGCCCCACTCCCGCTCTCAGGCGGGCATCATGCCAGGCAGGAAGCGGGGCCCCATACAGCCCGAGGCCGATAACGCCTATGAATGCCCGCATCGTCAGCATCAGCGAGCCCCCCCGCCACGCGAACTCGTCACAAGTCCCAGGAAGCCACCAGCTGGCATGCACCATCACAGCAGAAGAGCCCGCGGTGCTGCGTGCCGAAGGCGGCGTAGCACCAGTGACACAGCGGGTCGACCGGGGACCGCCCCCTGAAGAAGTCGGGACAAGCAACGGGCCCTCGCCCGTGGCCCAACGGCCCCAGCCCGAAAAAGTCCAGCCCAACCTCCCCAGCGGCGCGAACACGGCGCCAGTCGGGCCGTTAGCTCAGGCCCAAGGAGAGGGGCCGACCTTGCCGCGCATCGCCTCGAAGGCCGCTGGAGTGCGCAGACGCACGCAGGATGCCTTGGCCCAGGCCACCAAGGGCACAGCGTTGCTCGCGTAGGTGAGGCCCCGTCTCCAGCCACCGTCCCCCTTGGTCGCGACCTGGGCCGTCCTGGACCGCTTGTCCGCCTCGCCCGCCATCCGAGCCCGCTGCAGGGCTCCATCAAGGACTCCGCGCACGCGAGCCGCGTGAAGCACTGATGCCAGGCCTCCACCACGAAAGACCTCATCGAGCCTGGCGCCCGCCGTCTTCAAGGCCATGAAGCGCGAGGCACGGGCGCCGAGATTATGCGGCCGACTCTGTCCATGCCGAAGTCGACGATCTGGTTTCTGACCGAGGGGCGCGCGCACCTGGAAGCCCCAAGAGAGCTCCCCGGTGGCGCGCTGCCCACGACAAGGCTGCAGGAGATCACGTTCCCTCCGGCGAAGGGGATCTTGAAACCGATCCCCTCCAGCTCGCCGCGCAGCGACTCCGCGCCCTTAGCGATGGCCAGCTCGATGACCCGGAGCCGCCCATGAACAGCCAGCGTCAAATGGTCGACGCCCACGCACAATTTGACCGACCCCCAGCACTGCAGCAAGTCATCGAGCGGGATCAGCAAGACCACCTGCCGCGCCTTGGTGTAATCGAGTTGGGCCGTGTTCCACCGCTCCTGCGCCTCGCGCGGCGCATCAACCGCAGCGTCGGCCGCAGTGCGAGCCTTGTCCAGCTTCTCCTGCGCATGGGACCACCGCCACATAGCGGTCTGCACAACTGAATAATGAGTATTGGCCCTGGGCACTTGATCTCCAGCACCTTCAGCCTTGGGGGGGACGACCTTGGCCTTCTCGGCCTCGCCGATGCTAACACCGCGCTTCTCGAGCAGTGCGATGGCAGCCCGCAGGTCCTCTTCACCATCCTTGTCCGCAGCCTTCTCAGAGCCTGGAGCACTCATTGTCCTTAGCACCTGGAGCGTTGTCGGCCTTGGAGCCCTTCTTGCCATTACCCTGCTTGCTCTTCGCCGTATCATCAGTACCTTCGGCTTCCTCAGGGCCTGCAGAAGCCGCCAATGCCTTCTCGCGAATGGCCATTGGTGCATGTTTGCCACACTCTAGGCAGGAAAGCCAGCTGGCCAAGTTGTTTACCTCCCCGCAGCTGCAATCCCACAGCGGGCTGCGTGGGCCTGGCAACAACGTCCCGCGCGAACTCGAAGGGGACCGCCACAGCGGAGGAGGCAAGCCCGACCACGGCGCCGAAGCCTCGCGGCGCGCAGAACCGCGAGGGGAGGCTTGCCATCGCGGCGAGAGCCTGTAGAGAATCGGTCCTGAACAGGCTCCTGCTGACGGATCCGTTCTGAATCACGTCAGCAGAAGCTTCCTCGACCGCAGGCTTAGGGGCCAGAACGACGTCGTTCTCCTCCTCCACCTCCTCACCTTCCTCCTCCTCCTCCTCCTCCTCCTCCTCCTCCTCCTCCTCCCCGTCTTGCTCCTCCTACTTCACCTCCTCAACACAGTCATGATCATGATCATCACCATCATCACAACCGCAATCATCATCACCAATATCATCACCATCATCATCACCATCACCATCAGCCGCAACATCATCACCACCACCACCGTCATCGCCATCATCATCATCAGCAGCAGCATCATCAGCATCATCATCATCATCAGCAGCATCATCATCATCATCATCATCATCATCATCATCATCATCAGCGGCAGCATAATCAGCATTGTCATCATCATCATCATCATCATCATCAGCAGCAGCAGCAGCAGCAGCGGCATCATCATCATCATCATCATAATCATAATCATCATGCACAACAACATCATCATCATCATCATCATCATCATCATCATCATCATCGGCGTCATGGGCGTCGTCATCATCATCGTCATCATCATTAGCAGCATCATCATGTCATATTCGGAGTCACCTCCATCACCTTGAGAATAGTCAGGTTCACAAACATCTTCGTGAGCCTCATACTCACTCACATCATTATTATCACGCCCCTGCACGCTCATAATTAGCAATACCATCACGCTCGTCGTCAGCATCATCATCATCATCATCCTCATCATCATCATCATCATCATCATCATAACCAACGCCATCATCACCATCATCAGTCTAGGCATCCTCATCACCATCATGATGATCACCACCATCATACTCATTGCCATCATCACATTCGTTGCCTCCAAGATCATCATCAACATCACCACGAACATCGTATGAACGTGGACAATCCTCATCGGCATCATCATCATCATCAGAATCATCATCAGCATCTTATCTAGCATCATCATCACCAACCTCATCATCACAATCATCATCACCAGCTCCATCCTCATCATCATCCCCCTCCTCCTCCGTTTCCTCCTCCACCTCCTCCTCATCATAACCAGCATGATCAGCATAATAATCATCATCACCAGCATCATCACGATCATGATCATGATTGTCATAATCATATCATCATCAGTTTCACCAAGATCATAATAATACAGGGAGTTTTAAAAAAAAAACAAGCGGTTTAACAAATAATCAAAAAATATGTTGTCGCGTAGAGATCGCAGCCTCGAAGCGGGGTAGATAACAAAACTAGGGTTTTTGGCAGCGACGCGGCATGAAAAAAAACAAGGTTTCGTCTGGGAGTTGTGGCGGGGGGAGATCTAGGCGAAGTTCTGGGGGAAGATCTGGGCGCAGATCTGAGAGGCAAAATCTGGGGAAGATCTGGAGGGTGATCTGGGCGAAGAGATGAAGGAAGATCTGGGCGAAGATCTAAGGGGGCATCAGGGTGAAGATCTGGATGAAAATCTGGCGAGATATCCGAAAGGAGATCCGGGGAAGATCTGGGCGAAGATCCAGCGGGAGATCGGGGCGAATATCTGGAGGAAGATCTGATGGAAGATGTGAGGTAGATTTGAAGGACGATCCGGAGGAAGATCAGAGGGGGGGCTCTGGGGGATGATCTGCAGCATCTGGCGAGATATCTGAGGAATGCGTGGAGGAAGATCTGGGCGAAGATCTTGGGGAAGAAATCCGAAGGGGATCTCGGGGGATATCTCGGCGAAGATTTGAAGGAAGATCTGGGCGAAGATCTGAGAGGATATTGGCGAAGATCTGGAGGAAGATCTGGGGAAGATCTAGATGAAGATCTGGGCGAAGATCTGGTGGGAGATCTGGGGGGAGATCTGGGGGGGAAGATCTGGGGGGAGATCGGGGAAAGACCTGGGCGAAGATCTGGGGTGAGATCTGGGGCAAGATCTGAAGGGGAAGGGTCATCTGGGGGAAGATCTGGGAGAAGATCTGGAGGAAGATCTGGGAGGAAATCCAGGGGAAAATCTGGGGGAGACAACCGAAGGGAGATCTGGGGGAAGATCTGGGGAAGATCTGGGGGAAGATCGGGGGGGGATATCTGGGTAAAGATTTGGGGAAACATCTAAGGGGAAGATCTGGGGAAAGATCCGGGGGAAGATCTGAAGAAGGATCTGGGGGGAAGATCTGGGGGAAGATCTGGGGGAAGATCTTGGGGAAGATCTGGGAGGAAACATCTGGGGGAAGATTTGGGGGAATATCTGGTGGAAGATCTGGGTGAAGATCTGGGAGAAAATCTAGGGGAAAATGTGGGGAAATATCTGGGGGAATATCTGGGAGGAATACGTGGGGGAACATATGAGGGAAGATCAAGGGGGAGATGTGGGGGAAGATCGGGGTGAAGATCCGGGGGAAAATCTGGGGGAAGATCTGGGGGAACATCTGGGGGAAGATCTGGGAGGAAAATCTGGGGGAAAATCTGGGGAAGGATCTTGGGCAAGATCTGGGGGGAGACCTGAAGGGAAATCAGGGGAACGATCTGGGGGAAGATCTGGGGCTGGGGGAAGATCTGGGGGGAGATCTGGGCGAAGATTTGGGGGAAGATCTGGGGGAAGATCTGGGGGAAGATCTGGGGGAAGATCTGGGGAAAGATCTGGGAGGAAGATCTGGGGGAAGATCTGAAGGACAAAACTGCAGGGTCATCTGGGGGAAGATCTGGGGGACGATCTGGATGAAGCTCCGGGGGAAGAGCTGGAGGAAGATCTGGGGGAAGATCTGGGGGAAGATCTGGGGAAGGATCTGGGGGGGGATCTGGGGGAATATCTGAGGGAATATCTGAGGGAGAAAAATGGGAAGATCTAGAGCGAGCTCTGGGGGAAGATGTGGGGGAAAATCTGGGAGGAAGATCTGGGTGAAGATCCGGGGGAAGATCTGGGGGAAGAACTGGGGGAAGATCTAGGGGAAAATCTGGGGGAAGATCTGGGGGAAGATCTGGGGGAAAATCCGGGGGAATATTTTGGGGAATATTTGGGGGAAGATCTGGGGGAAGATCTGGGGGAAGATCTGGGGGGAGATCAGGGGGAAGATCTTGGGGTTGATCTGGGGGAAAGTCTGGGGGAAGATCTGGGAGAAGATCTGGGCGAAGATTTGGGGGAAGATCTGGGGGAAGATCTGGGGGGAGATCTGGGGGCAGATCTGGGGGAAGATCTGGGGGAAGATCTGGGGGAAGATCTGGGGGAAGTTCTGGGGAGGGGTCCGCGGGAAGATCAGCGGGGGAAAACTGGGGGGAAGACGTGGAGGAAGATCTGAAGGAAGATCTGGGTGGGAAGATCTGAAGGAACATCTGGGGCAAATCTGGGGCCAGATCTGGAGGAGCGAGGGGCTAGAGCGTCTAAGATGGCCTAAGAAGGCTCCGAGAGGGCCTACGGGAGCGCAAGATGGCCTCCAAGATGGCCCAAGATACTTCAAGATGGCTCAAGAGAGCCTCCGACGCACATCCAAGAGGCCTCAAAACGGGCCAAAGACGGTTTCAGTGAGAAGAGGGGACCGGGAGGGGAGGGGGAGGGCGAGGACGGGAGGACACCGGCGGCAGCTTAGGAGCGCCGGGCCCCTCGGCATTGCTACGTGCAGCATCGCGCAACAAGAGCACGCCGAGCCCTCCGAGCCCTCCACGGAGCCCCCCCAGAGAAGCCCAAACGGCATTCGGTCCACGACCCAGTCTGGCCGAAGGCCGCTACACACTACGTACCTACAGCAGAGGCCGGCGGAATGAGCGAAACGATTGCATACGTACTGTCACTGCTGCCGCCTCCAGCACGTCCTCCCTCTCCTCCTCCTACTTCCCTAGATTCCGATGATAATCCTTGCGAAATATGGTCATAGGGTCATAGGGGTCATAGGGGTCATAGAAGGTCATAAGGGTCATAGAGGTCGTGGGGTCATATGGGTCGTATGGGTCATAGGGGTCATCGGGGTCATAGGGGTCATCGGGGTCATATGAAGTCACATGGGTCGTACGGGTCATCGGGTCATACGGGTCATATGGGGTCATAGGGGTCACAGGGATCATAGGGATCATAGGGGTCGTAGGCGTCGTAGGGGTCGTAGGTATCATAGGGGTCATAGGGGTCATAGGGTCACAGGGGCTCGTAGGGGTCATAGGGGTCATGGGGGATGGGCCGCGAGGAGCTAGATCATCATCATCATCATCATCATCATCATCATCATCATCATCAGCATCATCAGCAGCATCATCATCAGGATCATCATCATCACCATCATCAGCATCATCACCAGCATCATCATCATCATCATCATCATCATCATCATCAGGATCATCATCATTATCATCATCAACATCATCATAATCATCATCACCATCAGCATCAACAGCATCACCATCATCATCACCATCATCACCATCATTATCAGCATCAGCATCAGCATCAGCATCATCATCATCATCATCAGCATCAGCATCAGCATCAGCATCAGCATCAGCATCAGCATCATCATCATCATCATCATCATCATCGTCATCATCGTCATCATCGTCATCATCGTCATCATCGTCATCATCGTCATCATCGTCATCGTCATCGTCATCATCATCATCATCATCATCATCATCATCATCATCATCATCATCATCATCATCATCAGCATCTGGTGGAGAGATATTGGGAAAGATCTGGGGGCGAAAACCGACGGGAGATCTGGGGGAAGATCTGGGGGGAGATCTAGGGGGGAGATCTGGGGGGGAGATCTGGGAGAAGATCTGGGGGAAGATCTGGGGGATGATCTGGGGGGAAGATCTGGGAGGAAGAACTGGAGGAAGATCTGGGAGCAGATCTGGGGGACGATCTCGGGGAAGATCTGGAGGAAACTCCAGGGGAAAATCTGGAGGAAGATCTGGGGGAAGATCCGGGGGAAGATCTGGGGTGAGATCTGGGAGAAGATCTGGGGGGGAGATCTGGGGGAAGATCTGGGGCGGAGATCTGGATCGAAGATCCGGGACGAAGATCCGGGGAAAGATCCGGCGGAAAATCTGGGGAAGATCAGGGGGGATGATCTGGGAGGAAGATTTGGGGGAAGATCTGGGGGAAAATCTGGGGGGAAGACGTGGAGGAAGATCTGAAGGAACACCTGGGGGAAGATCTTGGAGGAAGATTTGGGGGAAGATCTGGGAGATGATCTGGGGGAAGATCTGCGGGAAGATCTGGGGGGAGATCTGGGGGAAGATCTGGGGGGAGATCTGGGGGCAGATCTGGGCGGAGATCTAGGGGAAGATCTGGGGAAGATCTGGAGGAAGATCGGGGGGGGGAGATCTGGGAGGAAGATCTGGGAGAAAATCTAGGAAAAGATCTGAGGGAAGAGCTGGGGGAAGATCTGGAGGAAGATCCGGGGGGGGATCTGGGGGAAGATCTGGCAGAAGATCTGAAGGAAAATCTGGAGGAAAATCTGGGGCAAGATCTGGGGGAAAATCTGGAGGAAGATGTGGAGGAAGATCAGGGGAGAGATCTGGGGGAAGATCTGGAAAAAGATCTAAGGCAAGTTCTGGCAGAAGGTCTAAGGGAAGGTCTGGGGGAAGATCTGGGCGCATATCTCGGGAAATCTGGGGGGAGATCTGGTGGAAGATCTGGAAGAAAATCCGGAGGAAAATCTGGGGAAATATCGCCGTGACCATTGTTAAGCTTACGTTTCCGAAAATCACTCGCGCGATGACGGCAGAGCATGAAATAACACAAAGAAATTCAAACATATAATTTTAGAATAGATCCGCGAGGCTGAGTGAAAACGAAAACGGAAAAGGCGCGCCGCGCGCAATGCGAAGACGCCGTGAACAAAAAACGGTCGCAAACAACAAAACACGGCCACCCTTCTCGCGCACATACAACACGCGAACAAAACGCACGGCTCGTGCCCGCGCGAGAACAAAACACCAAACACAACATAGGCCTCATTCCCCAAACGGGCAGGCCCGCGCCTACTGTGTGGAGTCCGCGCAAAATGTGTTCCCGAACGCGCTTAGAACGAAAAACAAAAAGAAAACGAAAACACATGAAAAAAACAAGTAAGCAGTGTTTAGCTTGAGCCCTGTGAAGAAGATCTGAGCAAGATCTGAGGAAGATCTGGAGGAGATCTGAGGAAGAACTGAGGGGAAGATCTAGGTGAAGATCTGCAGGGAGATCAAGGCAAGGGAAACAGCTGGGGGAAGATCTGGGTGAAGATCTGGAGGAGAAGTCGGAGGAATATCTGGGGGAAGATCACCGTGGCCATTTTAAAAACTAGTTTCTCGAATATCACTCGCGCGATGACGACACGGCATGAAACAAAACAAAGAATTTTAAACATATGGCTTTAGAGTATGCCGACCTAGTTGTTTGGGTTTAACTCCCTGTGGGAATAATAATATTCGCCGGCCCAACGGGCCAGGGCGTGCTAAGATCTCCGGTACCTGGTTAACAGTATTTCTAGTTCGCGCGCGCGGGGCGGCCCCTGGGGGTCCCCGGACGAAAAGTACCCCGGCAAGGTCCCGGCAAGTCCCCGGCAAGGTCCCGGCAAGGTCGGGCCAGAGATGCCGGAGTTCTGTTTCGGAGTCCAAGAGGGCTCCAGATCGGTCCAAGAGGGCCCCGAGAAGCTTTCTAGACGGTCCAAGAGAGGCCCGAGACGGCCAAAGATCGCCCGAAGACGCCCCAGATGGCCCCAAGACAGCCCAAGAGGCCTCCAAGACGCTCCAAGGGCCTTCCAAGAGGCCTCCGAAGAGGGCCCCAAGTTGCCAAAATCGTTGATTTTCATTGTTTTTTCGATGTTTTTTTGCGTTCTGGCCTTTTCGCTTCCGGACGCTCCAAGAGGGCCCAAGAGGCCTTCAAGACTGCTCCAAGACGGCCCACGAGGCTCCCAAGACGGCCCCGGAGCGGCCCAAGAGCGCCCCCCAGACGGCCCAAGTGCTGCCCAAGGCGGACCAAGAGGCCCCAAGACGGGCCCAAGAGGGGCTCAAGAAGGGAACCGAGAACTGAAAAATCGAGCCCTCCGCCCCAGAAGGCGCCCAGGACCCCGAAAGAGGCCCCAAGAGACTCTCCAAGACACCCCCAAGACGCCCCAATAAGCTCCCGTGAGGCCCCAAGAGGACCAACAACGTCAGGCCCCAGGCCCCAAGAGGACCAACAAATACCGCCAAGAGCCCGCCGAAAGCCCCCCAAGAGACCGTCACGAGAGCTCAGGAGGCCCCCTGGAGGCCTCCCGAGTTCTCCAAGAGGCCTAAAAAGAGGCGCCAAGAGGCCCCAAACGGCCCCACCGAGGCTCCAAGAGGCCACGAACGCGCAAGCAAACGCCTGCGATGGCACAATACGGGCCGGCGGAATGAGCGAAGCGATTAAATAATAGTAATGAGAAGAATAATAATGACAATAAAAATCAGAATCCTCATCATCTTGATGATCAGCATCATCATCATCATCAACAACAGCAGCAGCATCATCATGATCATCATCATGATCATCATCATGTTCATCATGATCATCATGATCATCATCATCATCATCATCATCATCATCATCATCATCATCATCATCATCACCATCACCATCATCACCATCATCACCATCATCAGCATCAACATCAGCATCATCATCATCATCGTCATCATCATCACCAGCATCATCATCATCAGCATCATCATCAGCATCAGCATAAGCATCAGCATCATCATCATCATCATCATCATCAGCATCAGCATCAGCATCAGCATCAGCATCATCAGCATCAGCATCAGCATCAGCATGAGCATCAGCATCAGCGTCATCATCATCATCATCATCATCATCATCATCATCATCATCATCATCATCTGGTGGAGAGATATTGGGAAAGATCTGGGGGCGAAAACCGACGGGAGATCTGGGGGAAGATCTGGGGGGAGATCAAGGGGGGAGATCTGGGGGGGAGATCTGGGAGAAGATCTGGGGGAAGATCTGGGGGATGATCTGGGGGGAAGATCTGGGAGGAAGAACTGGAGGAAGATCTGGGAGCAGATCTGGGGGACGATCTCGGGGAAGATCTGGAGGAAACTCCAGGGGAACATCTGGAGGAAGATCTGGGGGAAGATCCGGGGGAAGATCTGGGGTGAGATCTGGGAAAAGATCTGGGGGGGAGATCTGGGGGAAGATCTGGCGCCGGAGATCTGGATCGAAGATCCGGGACAAGATCCGGGGAAAGATCTGGGGGAACATCTGGGGAAGATCAGGGGGGATGATCTGGGGGAAGATTTTTGGGGAAGACGTGGAGGAAGATCTGAAGGAAGATCTGGGAGGAAGATCTGGGGGAAGATCTGGGAGATGATCTGGGTGAAGATCTGCGGGAAGATCTGGGGGGATGATCTGGGGGAAGATCTGGGGGGAGACCTGGGGGAAGATCTGGGCGAAGATCTAGGGGAAAATCTGGGGGAAGATCTGGAGGAAGATCGGGGGGGGAAGATCTGGGAGGAAGATCTGGGAAAAGATCTAAGAAAAGATCTGAGGGAAGAGCTCGGGGAAGATCTGGAGGAAGATCCGGGGGGGGATCTGGGGGAAGATCTGGCAGGAGATCTGAAGGAAAATCTGGAGGAACATCTGGGGGAAAATCTGGGGGGAAATCTGGAGGAAAATGCGGAGGAGGAAGATCAGGGGGGAGATCTGGGGGAAGATCTGGAGAAAGATCTAAGGCAAGTTCTGACAGAAGGTCTAGGGGAAGGTCTGGGGGAAGATCTGGGCGCAGATCTCGGGAAATCTGGGGGGAGATCTGGTGGAAGATCTGGAAGAAAATCCGGAGGAAAATCTGGGGAAATATCTCCGTGACCATTGTTGATCTTACGTTTCCGAAAATCACTCGCGCGATGACGGCAGAGCATGAAACAAAACAAAGAAATTCAAACATATGTGTGGATGGGCTCCTGTTTCCTCGAGGCCTCTCGGACATCTTAGAGGGTAACGTACTTTGGGAACATGAGACTGATCGGATCCTTTTTCAGTACCCAGCGCGCAAGCTCCTGAAAGGGGGCCGCCAGGCCCCCTTTCCCTGAACCGAAACGGCAGTACAGGAAAAGGGTTCAGGGGTTCTGGGCTAGGCTGTACAGGCAACTAGAAGGCCCAAGGTGGCTTCTTGGGGGTCCGCGGGCCTCTGGGATCACACTGGCGGCGCTCTACTGCTCAGAACCCGCGCAACTCCTCGACCTCATTCCCGCCTGGTTCAAGCGGCTAGCCTCGGGCCTCTCTCGGAAGATCTGCTGGGTCTCCCTGAGGCGTTTGTAGGCTTCGGGCTCGTAGTTGAGATCGTCCACGTTGCTGGTGGCACCTAAAGTGCCCGTGCAGTCCATCTCGTAGAGGTGGAGTCCAGAGAAGCAGCAGTTGGTCACGGCGAAATTGGCTGGCTCCTTTTTTCTGGCGTCGAACTCTGTCCTCGTGCCGTCGGCGAAGCACGATGCTGTCTGCGGTGATGCCGTATTCTCCGTCATGTAGAGCTTGTCGTAGTAGGGCGCTCTCGCCCATACGCTTGGTGAGTGGATCGGTGAGCTGGCTGGTGCCCTCGATCCACCGAAGGTGAACTTCTGGTCGTTGCATGGTTGCTCGAACGATGGCTACGTCGATGGCGGCGCGCTTGTCCTCGGCCAAGCCTGCCTTGGGATTGGTCACGTGGTCGTAGCCGCCTCTGGAGTCGGTGACGCTGATCACTGGAAACTTAGATGCTGGCATGTAGGGTCTCATCAGGTCGAACTCGCTGTCCATAATCTCGAGCAACATGGTGCGAATGAGCTCTCCTTTTCGCCATTCCCTCTGAAATCGCCAGCGTCTCGGTACCGAACTGGTGAGCACACTTCCTCTTAAGTTTGTGACTCTTCCAGGACTGGATCGAGATGATGGCGGGCTCACCTTTGAGTAGCTTGCGCTGTGTGGCGAACACGATGTATCCAGCCTGCGAAGCTCCATCTCTGGCATTTGCCCAGGCCGCGTCATTGAAAACTGCAAAAGCCATCTCGTGAAATGGGATGTGCTTGATCTTGAGAACCACCGAGCTGAATTCCTCGGTCAGCCTGCCGATGCGGTTCGCCTCCAGCAAGTCGTCCACGACCAGGTTGGGCATCTTTCCTTGGAGTAGGGGCACTGGGCCAGATAGATCGGGCCTGCTTTCACGGGCCAGAAACGAAATTGAACCGCACAAGCTTCGTGCTTGGTGGAGTTCTTCAGGTGTAACTGCAGAATGAGGCTCTTTACGACGTTCAGTGGCTATGTTGATTAGCTGGATGCTGCTCAAACTGAAGCTTTGTGATATCGTGATCTCGGTGTTGTCCTCGTTCTGCTGTAGCTCCTTGCCGGTGTACTTCCCGCTCTTGTGGCGCCACCTCCGAAAAGAAACCTTTCTCGTAGCTTCTGACAGGCAGTGTCGAATAGAACGTCTCCACCACCCACGATGTCGTCCACAGTGAGGCCCATGGCGCCGTGAAGTCCCTTCTCGTCTCTCAAGTAGAAGACGCAGCTGTCGAAGATAAAGCACTGGAAGCCGATCACCCTGGCGTACTTGGTGAAAGCTGATAGCCAGTGTAGTGGAGCATCGCCTAGGCCATACACTGCCTTGAGTAACTCCACCAGCGAACTGTCCTCCACATCAGGAATCCCAGTGCGAGGTAGCTCCACATAAAGACTGCCTCGAGATCGACCGAGTGGATCTCCAGCGGTAAAAGCCGAAGTGATGTCCGCTAGCTGCAAGGTCCACTTGTTAGAGCACAGGATCTGCAAGATCAGGAACACGGAGTCCTTGCCGACGACTGGGCTGTAGGTCTCGAGATCGAGCAGGTCGGGGTCGGTGTGTCCTTGAACGGTCCAGCGAGCCTTTGCCATCCTCCAAGTGCCGTCGCCCATGAACATCAACTGCCGCTTGCTAGCGTCGACCTCATCAGGATTGCCGCCCTTGTCGGTGAGCACCCAGCGAGAGCCCATGATCCTGGAAGCTCGATCGGGATCTTGACGTACTGTATCGGTTTCAGCAAGTGAAAGTAGTCGAATTGCTTGTGCATTCTTGATGTTGCCCCACTCTCTGCGCTTAGCTGCGATGTAGGGCTGGTACTTGTAGGTGTTCAGAAGCGACTTCTCGGTGATCTCCTCACGAAGTCGTTGATTGGTGTTGGTGAGCATGGCTGAGCTGACGACTGATGCCTTCACTTTCTTGACCTTCTTCTTGGGTGGTGCCTCCGCCTCCTTGTTGATCTTCTCTTCGATGACGACAATCCGCTCGCTGACTGGTGTGGCTGAGGTCGGATTGTCGACGTTCTACTTGATCGTAAACGGCACGTCGTCTAGATGATCGCAGTACTTGGTGGCCATGGGAATCAGCTCTGGGTTGACATCCGCGCCCTTCTCGATCTCTGTGATGGGCGGCTGTGAGGCTGCTCCTTGATCATCCGCAGCCGGCTCTGGTGGAACAACGTGAGGCACTTCAAGATCGTCTGGTGGCTGATCTTGTCGAGTGAGGCCTTCGCATTTACGACGTCCTCTGTTCTCGGTGTTCAGCTCCTCCTTCGTGGTGTTGTCGATCTGCCCCCAGGCTGCGACCTCGGCCTCGTTAGCATGTCGAAGCTGTTCAGGTGAGCACTTGAGTAGACCTCCCTGATATGAGCACCACACTGTACTAGGAAGCTCTACCTTGATGACACGTGCAGGTCCATGCCAGGAACTGGTCGGCAGCTTGTCAGTACTGCTTCGCCAGACATAACACCGATCTCCTGGCTGAAAAGTGGTGCCCCTCGTAGGTCTCGTCCTCCTCTGAAGCGCCCGTCTCCACTTCTCTGAACACTCGGCCTCGATGTAGGCAGCCATGGCGGCCTTGCGCATGTCGATGCTCCTGGCCAACTCGGTGTCACCGTTCATCGCTCTGGAGACCGTTGACAAACTTGGTGGCCCTTCTTCTAAGATCTTCTCAGGAAGTCGAAATGGTCGTCCGAAAATTCTCTGATAAGGTGTAAAGCCTCCTCTGCGAACGCTTTCGCCCATCGCCACGTTGACCGCATCCACGAGCTCGTAGAAGTCCTCCCAGTTGTTGGTGTTGAACTTCTGCCTGGTTCGGTAGAAGGTCTCCTTCCAGGTGCCTCCAGCGCGTTCGGTCTTGCCCGCCTGCCACGGTGAAGTAGCGCTCGTCACCTTGATCTCGGAACCATCTCCTTCAGCAGCTTCTGGCAACTCACCTGCAGAGAAGCCTTTCTCGCCATCAGTGACTATCATGCGTGGCACCCAGTAGACACGCTTCCAGAATGCGCGGTAATGACGTCGTATCTGAAGGCCATGTCGACTCGGTAGAGGTATCGCAACTTGATGTCCAGTACCGTGGCAGACTAGGTTCAGCATGGGCACCTTGGTGGTGCTCTCGGGTCCCAACACGAAGAAGATGCCCATGCCGATGACATCGCTGAACTGGTAGGTAGTCGGAGCTTTGGGGGGCTTCGCGAGCTTCGGCCTCTTGTTCGCCTCGCAGCTCGGGCACTCGAGCTTCTGCGCCGCCTCAATGAAGGCCTGTCTGGCCTTGCCGTACTTCAGCACCATGACCAGGTTCTCGTTGCTGCAGTGGCCCATGTTCTCATGGATCTTGTGAACCTGCTGCTTGACGTGAGGGTCCGTGCTCTTCTCGTCTTTTGGTGCCGTTGTTGGTGTCGTAGGTGCCGCGCAGCATGCTGTACACTTGACCTCGGTGTGTTGGGAGGGCATGGGTGCTTGCGACCCATTATTATGGTCGCTCTGCTCCTCGATCTGCTTCCCGAGCTCCTTCGTGGTCTTCATCTTGATGATCGTCCGAACTAGCGCCCCAACCAGCTCCTGTAGGGAGTCGTCAATGTCCCCGAGGGCGGTGTGAGGTGGTCGATTCACGAACTCCTGGCTCAACAACTTGGCGTGCTCGGTGGCCTCATTGGGTAGATTGGAGAAGTACTTGCGGCCCTTCCGAAGCGCTCCGTCCTCGCCGATGTCGGGTAGACGCTTGAGCTTCTTGATGGGGGGATCCTCCCAGTCCCTGGAGTTCATGTCCTGCTCGTAGTAGAAGTGCCTGCCGTTGGCGGCCTGCTTGATCGCCACGTCTGAGATGAACGTCAGCATCTCCTTGCCGATCTTCTCCTTTAACTTGGTGTTGTAGATGTCCTTCGGAGGCTTGGTAACTACCACGAGATGTGCTGAGTGTTGAAGCTTGCTCCACACTTCTCGCTGTCCCATCCTCGTCAGCAGATGGGAGCCCATGAGCGCCACGATCTCCTTGTTGGTCAAGCTTCTTTCCGCTCGATCGCCCTCCTTGAGGTGGGCTCGAAGTTGAGGTTGACCTGATTCATGAAGGCGCTGCTCTCGGGGATCGCGGCCTCCACTGCCTGAGCCAGGTCCTCGAAGTCGCTGATCTGCTGAATGGACTTGTTGATCATGCTGTTCTGCTTGTCGCTGAGCTTCTCTAGCAGTCGCTGATGTCGGCTCCGAGGTGTTCGCGGAGGTTCTCCACCAGCTGATTGGTCGTCGCGTTGGCGTTCTCGTCCTGAAGTAGCTCGCGCAGCGCTGTCAAGGCCTTGCTCCGTGGGGACTCGCCCAGCTGCTCCCAGTCCTCGGTCTCCTCCTCCAGCTCGTCCTTCTGACACCGGTTGTCCTGGTGCTTCTGATTGGTCCTGGAAGTGGTCCTCGGGCTTGTCGATGCCGTCCCGCTGGTCGCTGTTGGTCTCGTCTCGGTCTCCTCCTTCTTCTTGCTGCTGGTCTTGGTCGTTCTGGGCTTCCATCCCTTGATCCTCGCCTCCTCGTCCTTGAAGTCGTTGAGCACGTTGATGACCTTCATCATCCCTGGAGCTGACTGTGGGTAGTACTCGAGGTGCATCTTGCAGCCGCAGCACTGCACCCAGAACGCTCGACCGTTGCCGCCGTGGCCCGTGAACTCGTGAACGCACGCCGTCTCTCGAGCTGGATCGTGATCTCGAGCCTGCCTCGGGTTGCCCCTTGGTGGACAGGGGCCCTGGTTGGGGATGTCCAAGAACCTGCAGATCATTGCTCCCGTTGGCGGTCTCGGTTGGTTGTCTATCTCGTGCCACGGCCACTGAAAAACCTTCCCCCTCTCTGGGTTGTCCCTCACCTTCGGGTCCTTCTGGGGATTCACAAGCCTCGCCGCGGCCTCTGTGGCCCCCGCCTGACCCGCAGTCGTTGGTGGCCTCCGCGATGATGAAGGCTGCGAGCGCCGAGTAGAGGTACTTGGGCGCCCGTCGCATGACATGGATATATGGAGAAATACTGGTTGAAGAGATTCTTGGAGAACCCGTCCGTGAAATCTGACTCGAGCCGAACCAGCTTTTGGGGGTCGCACGCGGTTTATCTCGCAGTTTACGTTTGAGAACCTCAGCCACTATGTCATTGCACTTGTTGCTCTCTTTGCTTGGCTTGTCGTAGTTGCTTTCTTCTCTGACGCTGTTGTGCTTGCCGTTGCTCTCGTCTAGCTCGTTGCCGTGCTCTTGTACTCTATCCTCCTGACGTCGTGCTCCTCCAACTCCCCTTAGTGCTCGTGCTAGTGCTGCTATTATGTGTCGAGTGCTCGTCCCACGATCTTCTCTTACCCGTTGTTCAGGTTGTTCTGAAACCGCCGTAGTGCCCAAGGCGCCCGAGAAGTAGCAGCTTCCGATCTTCTGGGGCCTGTCGAAGTCTTTGGGGCCAGACGTAGATGATAGATGGATGTGCTCCGAGCTCGTTCCGAAGTCCATCGAAACCTCCCTCGAGCACAGAGTCCAGCTCTCAGGCTTCTTCCACGGGCGCGCGAAGTTGTCGAGCTGCACCAGGAAGTGCTCACCTCCAGCGCGGGCCAGAGGAAGTCTGACGTTCTGCTCTGGCAGGTCCAACTCCGACTGGAACGCGTGTAGTGACGCCTTCAGCTCCACGACGAACGTCTTGGAGAGCAGTAGCGGCGCCGCGCCCTTGACCAGGCACACGAAGATCACCCCGCTGAAGTGGCCCAGCATGATCGGAATGAACACGCCCTCCGTCGCCGTGCAGACCTGGTCGTTCCCGAACCTGTACTTCTTGTGGTAGGGCACCGTCTCCAGTGTGATGCTGTGCACGTCCTTGTAGTGCTTGGCCCAGGCGTCGAAGGTGGCCAGGCCCATCATGTTGAAGCCGCATGCCGTGTCGACCGCACCCCAGCCTGGTCTGCCAGACTTCTCGATGTCGATCGCCAGCGTGACGTGCTCCACCATGTTGGATCTCGCCGCCATCTTCGCCTCCGTCGCCACGTAGCTGCACACCTCGTCGTCCTGGAGCACCGTCATCGCGAAGAAGCCGCCCGTCGCCCTGACCTTGTTCTTCGGATTGTCGGGGCACTCCTTGTGCCAGTGAACCAGCTTCTTGCAGATGCCGCACTTCGTCCTCTTCTTGATGTCTTCTATCTTCTCCTCGGTCCTTTTTCTGTCCTTGATGTTGTGGAACCCTCTGTTCGTCTTCTTGTCGGCTACGATCTTCCGAGCTTCACCCCATGTCCTGGGCTTTGGCGGTGGCCCGACCAGCGCCGCCAAGCAGTCCAGCGCCTCGGCCCCCGTGAGAGCCTCGCCGTTCTCGAGCTTGTCGTCTGGCTCCTTGTCGTCGTCTATGCCCAGCAGGTTCGCCATCGCGTCGTAGATGGGGTTGTCCTCGTCCTCGCCTTCAGTAGCCTCCTGCGGCTCCTCTTCCGTAACTCCCGCCAAGTAGGCAGCCGTTCTGGTAGTCGAAGTCTTCTCCGTGACCGTGTGGTCGTCCGTCATGCGCTTCAGGATCGCTACCAGCTTGTTCACGCCGTAGTCGTAGCCCGTCTGGCTGGGCACTTGGTTGCGCTCCGTCTTGGCCATGCCGGCCCCTCGAAGCAGCAGGAAGCCCATGACCGTCTCGTTGAGCGCGTTCGGTAGCAGCCTGACCAGCTCCTTCTGTTCCGAGTGGATCCTGTTCGTGAACTTCATGAGCGTCTCGTCTCGCGCTCTCGGTGCTGCGAACAGCGTCTTCTCGAGCTGCTGAAACGTCTCGGCGTCCGCCTCTGGGAAGGCCAGCGTGTCCAGCGCCATGATCACCGTCTGCAGACCTCCAGCGAACTGCACACTTCCTGGTCGAAGATGTCTCGTCGCCGTCGCCGCTTCCCTCGTCAGGTGCAGCAGCAGCGTCTCGCCCTGCTCCTCAGGTGGGACCGCCGTAAGTCGGCTCCACCTGTCTATGGCCAACCTCTTCTCGGGCCACTCGCTGAAATCCTTTCCGTCCCAGGCTGGACACGGTGGATTTTTTCCTCTGCGTCCTCCTGGTGGTCGTCGTCCTCCGTCTTGGTCTTCGTCCAGTTCAAGTCGTCCTCGATGGAAGCCTACCGCCTTCTTGACCTGCTCTGGCGTGCCGAAACCTTTCGATCGTGATGATCTGTCTGACTGTGTGTCTTCGTGCTCGTATCTGTCGTGCTCGTACCTGTCGTTCTCGGGCCAGTAGTCATCATTATAGCCGTCGCTTGCCCACTGCCAAGCTCCCCAATCGGCTTCTCGATGTTTGGTCCATGAACTCCTAGGGTCACACGAGCTGCTCTGCCGCGTACTGTTCTGAATCCGATTGTTGTCGCCCCCGTTGTCGTCATCCACGATTTCCCATCTCTGCTTGCTGTCGTGACCGCTGTCGTTGCCGTCGCTCCGCTTACCACATGTGGATGGGCTCCTGGTTCCTCGAGGCCTCTCGGACATCTTACAGTGTAACGTATTTTGGGAACATGAGACTGATCGGATCCTTTTCAGTACCCAGCGCGCAAGCTCCTGAAAGGGGGCCGCCAGGCCCCCTTTCCCTGAACCGAAACAGCAGTACAGGAAAAAGGGGTTCAGGGGTTTTGGGCTAGGCCGTACAGGCAACTAGAGGGCCCAAGGTGGCTTCTTGGGGGTCCGCGGGCCTCTAGAATCACACCTGCGATGAAAAACCGGTGCCGGGGAAGGCGTCTAGACCTCCAGGGGCACACCGTGCAAAACAATCACGACGTCGGAGTTCTGGAGCAGCGATCGAAAACGGGTCCCACGCGAGACGACGTAGCGACCTCACGCGGTGGCTTACGCGAGCCGCCCGCGCGGCACGCTGCACTGGAAACGAGGGCGCTTTCGCGCGACCTTACGCGGGGCAGCTTGCGCGCCAATGTCGGCGAAGACGACCCCCTTTTCTTGGTCGCCCATCTGAGTTTTTTAATTCTGGCGTTCTTTCATCGCGTGTAGCCGTCGGGGGCCGTTTTCGTGCCCTGGGGCCATGAGGAGTGGATCTGGGACGCAAAGCTTGTCGTCGCTCGGACCGTTCGGTTTCGTGCGTGTTTGTTTCTTTTGTTTTTTGTGTTCCTCCTCCCCTCGATGAGCCAGGATGCGCCTCAATGGTGCTCACCGCGGCAAAAAGACAACACGTCCGAGCGACGCCAAGAGAACTACCCCCAGGGAAGGGGTCGGGACCTCTGGAGCCGCGGACGGAACAAGAACGCACCGGTGGATGTCGGGGGTCGGGGGTAGGCCAGCTCCGGGAGGGGGGGGG
>CAUYUJ010017495.1:0-32500 GCA_963575745.1 Prorocentrum cordatum | reverse complement strand
GCGGCATGTCGTCCCGCGCAGCGCGTCGCGCAGTGGCTCTGCCGCACGGGCCAGAGCCGCTCCACGTCGCCCCCCCCCCCCCCCGACAAAGGGGTCCACCCTGGCCCCGTCCTGCGGCGCGAACCGCGGCGACGAGAAGAGGCCCCCAGGAGGCCCCCCAAACAAGACGAAACACTCGCCAGTGCCGAGGGGTCCGACGCTGCGGGCGACCAGCGCAGCAACCGCGAAACACCGCGGCTGGAAACCGCGAAACACCTTCTGGGGCTTTTCCCGAGCCAACATCGATCTGTGATGGTCTGGGTGACCGGAACCTGGCGAAAATGTCTGTGGGCAAGCGGGCGATCTCGGAAACCCTGAACCCCAAAACGCTTTCATCTTCTGGGGGGCGCATCCTTTCCTTCCTCCACCTTCCGTCGTCCTCCCGCCGCCGTCCGCGGCGGAAGAGATGACAACTCCTCCTATCCTCGAAGGCCAGGCCCTTTTTAGAACGCCTCAAGTGGCCAAGCGCAAAGCGCCCCGACCTCAAGGCCCAGGGCCCCGAAAGAAGGCACGGCAAAGACCATGGGGACGGCCGCCGCTGCGCACAGACCGGCCCCCCCCCAGAGGTCTGGAGCCCTTCCTACACTGGAGGCCAGGTCCACACGAAACCTGACACTGGAAACTGGGTTTTGTGTACTTCAGGAACAACCGAGCATGAGTTGGAACCTGGATATACATCATCATAACCAAGATAATCGTAGCTGCAATTTCCCAAGACATCAGTATATCACGTAGATCAGGATGTGGAAACTCAAGTACAGAAAAGAAAATCCCAGTACACACAAGATCCAGATCAATCAAGATCAGTTCGGCATTTGCATTCATGGCGCAACTCTCTTGCAATAATGAAATCTCACGGTGAACGTCTGCCCTTCGCATACGGTCTATTGGCTCGTCGCATACCTTTAGCTGTCAAAACGTAGTACATCCCCATTCGGACTTGCATCACCATCAACTCTGACCTGCGCTCCGCCACACGGTGTGCTGCGTACGTGATCCATCCCGAACTCGCGGTAACTTTCGGCTGTGAAGTCCACCAAAATAAGTTCTGCAGGTTGTACTCGACCCAGGGGTTGTAGTCAATTTCCCAGTCGGTAAGACGGCGCACCGCCGTCAAGACATGAGAAAAATACTGGATGATACTGAATATGCAGGGCCCAGAATCGGCCACGACACCACCAGAGACATCTCGTACGTAATATTGAACTCATAAGCTTCGCCGCCACATCCGCAGGCGGGAGCGTAAACACAGGACAACACCACAGCCACCTCGGTACGACATACGCACCAGCAGCTCGCAACCGCGTCCGTGAACTTCCAGGCAGCTGTCGCAAAGCGGTGATGGCTGCATACACCTTCTTCCACCCTCCCGCTGGGGTGACGGGGGCCGTGGGATCATCTGGCGCCGCTTCGACCCCGATGTGCTCGATGCGGCGAAACTCACCGCGATGCCATTCCTGACGCTTACCTTTGTTCTCCACGACCCCCGTCTTTAAGTCGAAGCGGTCGGTCGTGTCGATGTCGTTGGTCAACTGCTGGTCCGTCTCGCACGCCAACGAGCGGTCATCCATGAACAAGAACTGCTCGCCCTCGACCTCCCAGGGGGCCAGCGCGGAGCAGAGCACCTTGGGCGCGCAGGAATCCCCCTGCGCCAACCCTCGCGATGGCCACACCGCCTCTTGGGCAAGAGCACCGGCCACCTGGCATCCTCTTGGCCCCGTCCACGCAGCAAAAGACACCGCCACCAAGTCCGATGGCACATCCGCGGCATGGGGCGACGCAATCCCCGCCTCGTGGGGCGCCTGGTCGTAGCACATGCTGAGGTCACGCCCCATGCCCGCCTGAGCGGTGATGCACGCCTGCAGCCAACTACACACTGCCTGACATACTGATGACTCCGCCTTGCAGGCATATTGAGCTGCCTGAGGGGAAGGGAAAGCCTCTTCACACGCTGTCAACCAACTTCTCAGCAATACGCTCGCCACCCCAATCGGCCGCGACGCTCCACACTTCTTTGGAATACCCACAACTCTCAAAGAAAAAATAACTTCTGTAAGTTCACCACGTCCTCAGGCCTCTCCTCCACGGGCACGGTCTTGAACATGCCGTTGGTGCCGAGGAACTTCGTCGTGTCCAGCCACAGGTCGTACAAATCCCGCACTGGGAGCTCGAACGTCACGGCCATCATCTTCAACTCTCGAGCTGCCCACCCGTCGTAGCCAGCACTCCCCTTCCCGCGAGCGATGGCCCGCAGGAGCTGCTCCCAACTCGGCATCCAGCCAACCCGGGCCTTGCTCCGAGGGAGGGGGCGACGCATCCGCCGAGCATGCTCCACCCATGAGGTCGCGCATGCCTCTCCGTTGAAGTCCTCGGGGCGCCAGATTTTGCGCCACTCCTCGGACATGTCGTCGGCGGTGAAGGCAGGGCACTCCGTCGGGTCGTGCATGGCCAAACTCGCCGCTATCCACCACTCTGGATCGATAACTTCTTTGGCAAAAATCTGCTTCCATGATGAACTGTCTTCCGCCCGCAGACGGCGCTCCATCTCAGCAATAGCATCAGATACTCGATCATGGGCTCGACCCAGACTCGGTAGGCCAGCACGTCCATTGCCCATAACATGCCGTAAACAGAAATCGATGAACACGTCGAGCTGATGCCCATCCAACCTCGCGGTCGGTGGGCTGCGCTTCAACTGCTCTGCAATACTTCGGCCCAACTTCTTCAACCTGGACAGGATGACGGGCTCGTTCGGCCTGCGCTTCAGAGTCGATGCAACAGGCCTCTCTTCAGGACTCGATCCTTTGGGTCTCTCAGCGCTCCCACCCCGTATGAGTAGGCCCGCTTCGACCCCCAGCTCCATCGCGCGGTTGGCCCGTGCATGCCAGCGTTCCCATCTCTGCGTCATCGCGTAGGCCATCCCCAACATAGGTAGCGCTTGATCCACGTCCGACTGCAATGCCTCAATATCCTGTGGTAACACCATCGTACTCTGATCCAACTCAAAGATAGATGTACGCTTCAACCTCGTCGTAGGGCCGACCATCGCACTCCAAGGTGTAGCACGCAACACCAAGCCGTGATATGGAATACCCTGCACGAACACCGTAGACGCATGCTGAACAGCGACGCTTGACGCACACAACCTGGTAGGAGTAGTTCCAGCCAGTGTCGTCGGCGCTGTCATTTGACATGCAGTAGCATCAGTTGGTGCACGCTGCTGGTAAGACTGCCTCCAGTTCAAACTTCCCCGGATAACCCAAGGCTTTCCAGCGGCAATAACTTTGATCCAATCAGAAACTTCATCCATCCATTCCGTACTCGGGACCGATGCAGGTCCATATGCAGATACAACCGTACCGAAAGCTCCTCCTACGCCCATGTACCTGTGACTCTCCGATCGAAAAACTTTGCCTCCACCAACACGGGGTCGCCAAAATAGAGCCGCACCCCCTTGCATAGTAACCAACTTCGCATGTTTCCCAGGCGGGGCACTGACGGCACACCTAGGCGTACCTCCTGCAGGGCAAGAAAGTCCACCTCCTTCAGGTCATCGTGCGTGAGCAGCTCCTCCAGCATGGCGGCATTCAGAGCTGTGACGTTGATCGTGGCCATCCGCACCTGGCCGCTCCCCACCGGCGCCTCCCCACCCCCGCGGAGCGGGTCGCGGGGGTCGGGGCGCCCTCAGCATGAAGGGCTAGACGCAGACGCTGACGCCGAAGCCGACGCCGCCCGCGCAGCAACCCTTCTCTCCCAGGCCTCCTTCCCACGCTTGCGCTTCTGGATCAGGTAGCGCTCGCGCTCGGGGCCGTTCTTTAACCTCCTCTTGTCCAGCTTCTTGTTCTGGATCCGCTCCCTCTCTTTGTGCTCAGGCCGCTCGGAGTACTCGGCCCAATACTTCTTCCTCTTCTCACGCATGTCGGGTCCGAAGTTGACCTTCTTTTTCTGGATGCGCCTCTGCTCCACCTCAAAGAAATGCCGCATGCGTGATAGACCGACCGTACTTGTCAAGAACTGCATCCGCGTAACTTCGTTCTGCCTCCCGCTGCGCATGTTCCAGGGCGCTTGTCCAAGAGCCCGCTGGATGCCACGTCGAGTGAATTTGTAGGCCGTGTAATTATGCGCCGAATTGGGGATCGTCAACACCGTCCGAGGATCATACTCGGATACTGCTTCTTGAATGCTGATAGGTAGCTTCGCCTTCCACATCAAATGCTCGGCAAACCCACGCTGGCGTGCATTCTCGCGAATCCTGGCGGAGTTGGCGAGAAACTGGGAGATGTGAGAGTGCATGATCTTCCCGATCTTCTGCGCAGGCTTGCCTCGGCATTTCCTCCAATGTCTGTCCGCCTGCGCGCTTAGCAACGAGTTGTACTTGCGCTTGCCCATCATCACTCTGTCGGACGTGTCAGGCGTCCAACCACACTTATCACACTTATAGTATTCACCAGTCTGCCATGACCAAAACTGCTTGAATGCCTCATCTTCGTCACCTGTAGCTTCCGCCGCCAAAGCTTCAGCTCCGCCTGGCTCCAAGCCCAGGATACTCCGCATCTCGTCCGCGCGCTCGTCCAGTCCCAGGAAGTTCGCAATCGCACCCGCATGTGCTGTAGGTGTGCTCCGCAGACCAAGCAAAGATAACATATATGCTTCATCATCCTCCTCTCCACTCCCTTGCAAACCATGCTGGGGGTACGGGAAGGCCTGATCACGCCACAAGCGTAGCGTATTCTGATACTCAGGCAGGTCTTGGATGTCCGCCCGAGGCTCCAGCCACTGATAGTGCTGGTCCTCGAGGGTCAACCAGATCTCCTTTGTCTCCGTCTTGGAGTTCGGCTCTCGTCCGTACAATATCCACTTTCCATTCGCATCCTTTGCCCAAACATAAATGTCCGTCTTCGCCTCATGCGCCAGCAACCGTACAGCCAGGGCCCCCGCAGGGTTCCACCGTCGCGCCGCGGTGCTCCGCTTGCAACTTCGTCGCCCCGAAAGCCTTCTTCAGTCCAGCTCTCTGCACCAGCATGCGCAAGTGCCCCTGGATCGGGCCCTTCGGCTCGAAGGCGTTGACGGGCGGCACTCGCCCGCTCGGAGGAACATGGTGCAGACCACGGCCTGCGGCAATCTATAAAAACAGTCTCCTTCACCTGCACACTGCGCAACTTTGAACCACTTGGCGAACGGCGTCGCGTGCTTGCCCACTGCTTTGCCGTCCTCTCCTCTCTGCAACTTTGACTTGGACTCCGTCTTCGTCTCATCCTTGGTCTCGACCTTACCGTCTCCTTTCTTCGCTGCACCTGCGGCCCCAGTGGCCTCCTTTGTCGATGCTGCCGTCTGTGAGGCCGCCGACGGTGGTATCTCCACTGGCTCGTCATCGATGTTCTGGATCCTCGGCTTCGCAGCTCCCCACGCACTCCGTGTCGTAGGCGATGATCCCTCCTTCGGCTTCTGTCGTGCTGGCACTTGGGGTCGCACCGCCTTTGTAATCAGCACACCACTCTTGAAAGCAAAACTCGTCGCCACCACTCCTTGCGGCGGCTCAGCATAAAATAACCAAGCTCGAGGCCCAGCTCTGGTAGGCTCCTGAACTCGCAGGAACCCTCTGTCCGTCGCCCAGTCCGCCACGTGCTGGGGGGTGGTCCAGGTCGGGAGAACGTGCTTGATGTAGTACTTCGTGAGCTCGAGCATGCCTGGGGCGCTGATCTGCGTGATCGCGCCGAGCTTGGCTCGGCCGAAGGGACGATAAACCAACACATTCCGCTGCTCTTTCAATAACCCACAAAATCTCTTGAGATAATCCTTTGGCGTCTCCTCATCCTTCTGTGTGAACCACTTCGGAGTTGTCGTCGACGCTTGCTTCATGATAAAACAGCCCAATGGCGGCACAATCTCACTCAACTTCGGCTCGAAACTCTTGGGGGTCGTCACAACGCAAGTCGTCTCAGCCTCATACACTGGAAACCCAACTCTGAGACCCCAGGAAGTCCGTGGATTTTTGGTGTGGGAACGTCACGCTGCCCGTGGAAAAACCATCGACACCCAAAAACCCCAGGGCACCCTGGAGGCGAGCAGGGTGTTTCCTGGCATGGGCCCCCACTGTAGGACCGGCTTCTCATCCCGAACGCAGTATGTTAACGGCGCGGAGGCCCAGCGAAGGCCCCCCGAGGCCGAAAAGAGCCAAACATAGGTCGTCGCAACTTTTCTCTGACGCGGCGGACGCCGGCGGCGGCGGCCCTCACGGGGGAGACCCTACCCAGCTGGTGACCCCGGTGGGCCACATTCTCCCCCCCCCCGGGGATCTGAAACCGAACCAATTCAGCCCGTGGATGTCAGGGGCCGAATATGGAAAAACCCGCACGCAACGATTCCTGCACAGCGTAAAATCCTGCTTGCAATGGCTGGTGCCCAGATGCTGCACTGGCTTGCGTGCTGGATGCAAGAGTGGCGCGTGGGTGCACTTGTGCATCTGTCGCACACGCACTACAGACAGTCAGGTAAGTTGGTCCGATTTGCCGGCCCGAAATCTCCAATCGCACGAAGGCGCCAGGCTGTGGGTCCAGCCAGGCCAGGGGCCGCCGGCCCAGCCAGCCTGGGGAAAAGGGTTTTGGCAGCAGGTCGCGGGCGATGGGCGCAGCGTCGGGTGTCCAAAAACGAATCCAGGGGCCTCCACAGACGTTGACGAGGGTACCCGCTCGGGAGTGTCAACCTCGCATCGTCCGTCTCGCTTCCAGTCCAGGCAAATCGTACCAACTTTACCCGCTGGTCTGTAGTTGCCGCCCACGCAATGGTCCGCGCCCCTGCAAGAGCTGCGCACTACTGCACGCAGCAGTGCACAATCCACGATGACGCCTCACGCCGCGACACGCTGTGCCATGCAAGCGGACTACGTGCCGCTCCACACCGTGGGCTGGAGGCTGGGACAGGCTCGGGGCGTTGACGCTTGGGGATCCCACCCGCCCTTGATGGCGTGAGTGCTTTGGAAAGTGTCCTCTTCCAACCTCCTTCTTCCCTTTCGGGGAGGGGTTTACCCCTCCCCCTGCCCCCGTGCACCTGGGTCTGGACGGGGCGTTCCGCGAGACGTTGGAGCGTACAACATGGCCTTGGCGAGGAAGCCAAACTCATTGATTTTGCCAGGGTTTGGGCCACATGGGGAGCCCCCTTCCTTTGATCCATCTCCTCCAAGATGACCCCAAGATGACCCCCGATGCTGCCAAGGGTGCCCCTAGACCGCCCCAAGGGGTGCCCAGAAGGCCCCGCGAAGAACTCAAGAGGCCCCCAAGATGCCACCCGAAGGCTCCCAAGAGACCCCCCAAGCCGCCCCATGAGGCCCTCCATGGGCACCAAAGACGCCCAAGAGGCCTCGGCGACAAGCCCCAACTCATTTAGCGTTTTCCCCCAGGTGTTGTCCACATGTTGGCCTACTGGAGGGGGGGCCCTAATGAAGGAGACTCCCTCCTTTCATCGATCTCCTCCAAAGATGGCCCCTGAGGCCCCCAGGGAGGTCCCAAGACGGCCCCAGCCCAGGAGGCCCCAAGCGGTGCCCAGGAGGCGCCCGAGATGCCCCCTAAGAGGCTGCCACCAGACCCCCACGATGCCCCAAGAGGCCTCGGCGAGACGCCCCAAATCATGTGGTTTTGCTTCCACAGGGTTTGGCCACATGTTGGCCTCCTGGAGGGGGGACCCTAATGAAGGAGACTCCCTCCTTTTTCATCGATCTCCTCCAAGATGGCCTCAAGACGGCCCCAAGAGGTGCCCAGGAGGCGCCCAAAATGCCCCCCAAGAGGCTCCCACAAGACCCCCTACGACGCCCCAAGAGGCCCCCCCAGAGGCACCCAAGACGCCCCAAGAGGCCTCGGCGACAAGCCCCGCATCACTGATGAGACTAAGATTTGGCCACATGTTGGTCTCCAAGGGGAGGACCTAAGTAAGGAGCGCCCCCCCCATTCGTTGATCGATCTCTTCCAAGATGGCCCCCGAGGCTTCCAATGGGGGTCCCAAGACAGCCCAAAGAGATGCCCAGCCCAAGATGCCCTCCAGAGGCTCCTATATAAGTCACCCCCACGAGGCTCCAAGAGGCCACCCGGAGACACCCAAGACGCCTCAAGAGGCCCCAGGACTGCCACGAGATCCCCAAGACGCCCCAAGGGAACTCCAAGAAGCTCTCGCAAGAAATCCGACGAGACTCCGAGAGGCATCCAAAAAGCCTCTGGCATTTCTGCTCGCCCTCCTCCTCCTCCTCCTCCTCCTCCTCCTCACCACCACCACCACCACCACCACCATCATCATCATCATCATCAGCATCATCATCACCACCACCACCATCATCATCATCAACATCATCATCATCATCAACATCATCAGCATCATCAGCATCATCGTCATCATCAGCATCAGCATCAGCATCATCATCATCAGCATCATCATCCTCATCCTCATCATCATCACCACCACCACTACCATCAGCATCATCATCATCACCATCATCATCATCAGTATCATCATCATCATCATCACCATCACAATCGCCATCGCCATCACCATCACCATCAGCATCATCAGCATCAGCAGCAACATCAGCATCATCAGCATCAGCAGCATCACCATCACCATCATCATCAGCACTACCACCACAACCACCATTATCATCATCATCAGCAGCAGCATCATCATCATTCTCAGCAGCATGAGCATCATCATCCCCATCCTCATCCTCACCCTCATACTCACCACTACAATATTTATCACCATCGCAAGCACAACAAACATCATCAGCATAGCCATCAACATCATCACCATCATCATCATCATCATAATCATCATCATCATCACCAGCATCATCGGCACCACCATCACCATCACCATTACGATCAATTGTATCATCATCAACATCATCATCGCCATCATCATCACACTCATCATCAACATCATCATCACCATCACCATCAACGTCACCGTCAGCATCAACAGTATCATCATCATCACCATCACCATCACCATTAGCATCGTCATCCTCATCATCAGCTCCATCAACATCATCATCATCATCATCCTCATCCACATCAGCATCATCACATTCTCTATCAGCCAACACCATCACGATCATCATGATCATCATCATCATCATCAGCATCATCATCAAAATCATTATCACCATAACCATCACGATCATAATCATCATCGTCACCACCGTCATCAGACTACTCAGAATCATTTCCAAAAACATCATCATCAGCATCACTACCATCACCAACACCATCACCATCACCACCACCACCATCATCATCATCATCATCACCATCACCATCACCATCATCATCATCAGCATCTTCACCATATCATCATCATCATCATCATCGTCATCATGATCATCATCATCATCATGAACATCATCATCATCATCATCGTCATCATCATCATCATCATCATCATCACCATCACCATCACCATCATCATCATCATCATGATCATCATCACCATCTTCATCCGCCTGTTCCTCCTCCATTCTCCTCCCTCCTACCCCTCTCCCTCCTTTTCCTCCCCCTCCTCCTCCTCCTCCTCCTCCTCCTCCATCCTCTTCCTTTTGGGGTGCGACGTCTTACCCAGCCCCTGATTGCATTAGATTCTCCTCACGCTTCCTCCACATCCCTGATCAGGGCAGCTCGTCTGGGCATCGTTTCTGCATGGGCTTCTGGGCTCCTGAACTTGGGAACTGGTGGAGGTGCCGCGCCGAAGCGCGGTGGGCCAGACCTGGCGGACCGACGCGCTGACCAGAGTCCCTGACCGTACTCCAGCTGCGCTCGTGCTTCAGGGCTCGAGGCGGTGCGGGGGGCGACGGCGGCAGCGGCGCTGACGGCGGCGGCGGCCGCGCCTCACGGGCGTGCGGTGCCTGTGCAGCGGCACGACGTACCTGCCGCCAGGGTCGCGGGCGGCCGCTGGGGCCCCCGGCGACAACGCCGCGAACGCCGCGAGGGCGAAGGCTGGGCCGCGCATGCCGGCACAGCGCCCTCCTTCGGGCGTGGCCGCGGGGCTGCTCTTCCTCCTCCGTCTCCTCGTTGTTCGTTCATCGTTCCTCGCTCCTCTTCCTGCTCCTGCTCTTCCTCCTCCTCCTCCTTCCTCCTCCTCCGCTCTTCTTCTTTATATGTGACAAGTCATCACTGTCGTACCACAAAACGTGCCCGTAGGCTAAGCCGGGCGTTTCGCATGAGACTTCCTCGCCAGAGATGATCCTGAGCCCGTAAGCCGCCGTGAAACTAAAAACAGCAGCACCGCAAACAAAACTGGACTCAGCGCAATTTGCCGCAAGGGTAAGTGCCCGGGTGAATCGATAATCAGACGCTCGGCGAATTCTTACGATATCAGCCCGTAACCAAACAAGTTGCCCGAACGCTGAAACCCAAGCACTCTTGTGAAGCATGAACGTAACCACCAAACAACCGAACGAACAACCCAACAACTAACCGAATGCATCAAACATCCGAACAACTAACCTAACTCACTCAACCTATCAATTGGCCTAACCTAACAACTAACCCATTTCTCGCTCAATACGCCCTGAAACGCTTAGGTTCGGCTTCGAATAATTTCACGTCGCCGCCCTCCACTTACCTCTTGTCCAACCCTTCCTCGCCAGCCCCCGCACCTCGGCATCCGCAACCGCTTTTGCTCGTCGGATCCTGTCCGTCCGCTTATGCTCCTCGTGTTCCAACCGCTCATCACGATTGGGCCGACAGCTCAAGATCGGTCTGGGCACAGCTCTTAGTCACGGGCTCGGATTCGTCACTGCAGACCCGCCCCGAATTTAACTTGCCGCGCGCGGTTGAGCTCGTCGCAGAACCCGACGGAGCCAAGCCCGGCGCCGCCAGGCACCTCATCGCCAAGGAGGACGATGACCGCCCCGCAAAGATGATGAAGACTTTGGGCGGCGCTCGATCGACCAGCGCATCGGCCAGCCAGTCGGCGAAACCAGACGCCGACCCCAACGCCGAGGCCGACCCCAACGCAGACCACGACGCCGAACCCGACGCAGCTTGCCCACCTCATCAGCTCCGCATGCCCGACTGCGCCGTCATGTCGGCCGCCGCCCAATTGCAGGAGGAGGCTCGCGCGCTGGGGAACGGCCCCTGACCGCCTCGCCACTTGGCCACTTGCGACCTTGACATCCCCAGCGCAAATGCGAACGGTTCGTGCCCGGAAGGATGGTGGCAGCGGCTGCGTGCCCGCGATGTCTTGCAGCTGGGCCCCCACTAGATCCCGGTGGCTCTCGAAGCCTGGCACTGCCAACGCTCTGGCCACGCGCGCCATCTCGCGGTCTGCGCCTGCACGCCGCGGGCGCGGCGGCGCGAGCGCGCGGGTGGCCAGGCGACGCGGGGCCCCGCATTGGCGGTTTTCGTCGGCAAAGCTGCCCGATGCTACGCCCCCAGCGCGGCGGCGACCGCGGCCTAATCGCGCACGTGACAAATCTAACAAACGCTGCGCTCAATCTTGCGTGCCGCACTCCGCCTCTCCGCGCGGCGGCCGGGCATGCGCTGCCATGCGCGCAAATTGCTTGCGCTCGGCGCTCGCGGCATGCCACTCGGCCCGCTCGGCGCAATTGCCGCCGCGATCGCGCAGACGGGCCGACGTTGCAGCGGCGTTCGCGCAGACTTGAGCAGGGACCGACCGTCCTGGCATTCCTATAGTCATACCACGAAATGCTCTTAGAAACCCGATATGTTCGAATAACAATAACAGTATTCTTAGAACGTAAACCCGATGTGATAAAACAAGACAGTCCCAGCCAGAAATGTTCGAACAACTTTTCGTGGGAACCACCAAAAAGGTTCTTATAACATTGTGTGGTAGGGCTGTAGGCGAGCCGGGACGCTTCGCCACTGCTTGACAGACTGCAGAGCCTCGCGGTTTCTGCCGCCGTCGCGTCGCTGAAACGCCGGGGAAATGCGCGACGGACCTCGTCTGCACGCGCCATTTTGCAGCGCGCTCGCCAGCCTGACTTGGTCGCCGCTTCGACGGTGGTGCACGAATCGCGAACCGCGCCGAACAGGGCGCGCGCCCTCGCGATCCAAGTGTCGTCGGGAACTGTGCGCCCCTCATTGTGCGCGCACGTGGCGGGACAGGAGCCAAGCTGCCCGCCGCGCGCACGCGGCGCGCCCTCGGAGAGAAGCGCGGGCCAGGGCGCCCCGCGCGCGCGGCCGCGCGTTGAGCGCCTGCGCTAAGTGGACGCAAACGCGTTTGGCCCCCAGCCGCGCGAGCAATTGCCCGCTCCGCGCGGCCAGGGTCGTCTGCTAGACTCTGGCTAATTCGCCGCGCGCGGCTCATACATGCACCTTGCCGCGGCGCCGCGGTCGCGCGCGCGTGGCGCCCGGCCGCGGCCTCGTCTGCGCTGCTGCAATTGCGCCGAAAATGGAGAGCCGGACTTGCGGGTCGCCAGCCCTGGCGACTTCCGGAGCAAAACGCACCGCGGCGGCCTTCCAGCGCGCGCGCCCGCGTAGTCGGCGCCACGCGCTGTGCCGGCGATGCTGGAGCCGCAACCCGGCGGTCAACGCGACGCGGCAATCCGCCATGCCAGCGCGATTCGCGCGCGGCGCGCGCCCCGCGAGCCGGCTGGCGGGCGCCTGAGAAGTGCGACTGGGAGCCGCCGGCTTCGCTTTGTTTCCCCTTGCGGCGCAGCGCCGGCGGCGGGGCGCTCGCGCGCTCGCGGTCGCCGCGCCTAGGCGCGGGGCCGCGGGGGCCGTTGGCTCGCCCCATCAACTGCGCGAGTGGTGCCATGCCGGGTAGCTGCCTGTTCGCCGAACACGGCGAATGCGACGCGACGCGGCCGCTCGCCCGCTGTTCACGAGTCTCGCGCGCGGGGGGCTGCTGGGGCAGGCAGACGCGCGCGCGGGAGATGTCCGCGGCGCCTATCCGAAGAGCGCTCGAAGCCGCCCAATTTGCGCCGCGCGGACCGGCAAGGCCGCGACGTTAACCGCCGACGCAGACTCGGCGCGCAGCTTCGCCGAGACCGATCTGCCCGAGCGCGCGAGCCTCGAGCGCGCGCGGCGTTGCAAAACCCCGTCGCCCACGCCTCAACACTCGCGCATCCGCTTCGGCGCGCGCGGCTTCGGCGCGCCCGTCTCGGCGCAGCGCTTGGCTGCGCCTCGAGGCTCCCAGGACTTGCCCATGCATTTCTCGCCGCTGGACGAGGAGGACTTGGTCGTCCTCTTACCTTCGCGGTCTGCGTGGGGGGCCGCCCTTGGGGCCCCGCTTCTGCTGTCGCTCGGGCAGGTCAGGGAAGCCGCGCGCCGCGCACTCGCGCTCGGCGCGCGCGCGGGCTCTGTTATTGTTGCCACGCGGCGCGATCCATGTCGAAGGAGCTGGTGCCGCTGGAGCGATCGGGCCACTCGTGCTTGGCCAGATCGCCATGCGCGACCGCCAGGGCCACAGTTTCGCGCGCCCCTCGCGCCCGGCCGCGGGGCGCGCGCGCGCTGCCAGCGGCGGCCGCGCCAAGAGGGGGGGGCTGCCTGATCGAAGCGCGATCTGCGCGACGACGCCACTGTGCGCCACTGCTACCGCTGGGCAAATCTGGCCCGCGAAGAACGCGGCCAGGGCCCGACGGTCGCACGCAGCCGTCCACGCCGTGAGCGAGATGCCTAGCGAGTCGGCCGCGTCGCCCGGACTCGCGCGCGGAGACGGAATGGGCCTTCTTCGCCAGCGTCTGCCCCGTCCTGTCCGCCGCGCTTCGACCGCCCACCGGGGCAGCCACTTCTTCATATCTGCGCAAATGAATGGTTTCGCGAGCCCTTTCGCTTGGGCCGCGTCGACCCGCGCCGCGGCGAGCAAGCGCGCGCCTCGCGAGGGCGCCGATCACAATTCCCGCGCGCGCGCCCGGCCGTCGACCCGATCGCGCGACGGCGACGGCCAGCTGGCCGGCGGCAGCTCTGCGAGGCGAACAGTGCCCAGGCACTTGCCGACGTCGACGCGCGCGGCTGGCTTGCGCGCCAACGCGCCCGCGAGAGCGGCCGCGGGGTCGGCGGGTCCACGCGCCGCCTCGCCGGCGCCGAGGGCGGCGGACATGGCCGCTGCCTCGGCCTTTGCTGAATTCGCCGTCGCCCGTTTGACCGCGCGGTCAAGAGAGGCGACTTCCCCGCCGTCGAGATCGCCCCTGGTAAAGGTGCTGGCGTGAATGTCGAGCCCCGCCAAAATCTGCGACCTGGGGCGCGCGACGCAGGGCGCCCGGGCCGACGATGCCACGCGACCACGCCGCGGATGCAGTCCTAGTCGCGCTCCGCGCGGGCGTCGACAGTGAGCGGAAAGACCCGCGACTCCGTCATCTCGCGGCCGAGATCCGTCGACGGGCGCGGAACGCGCCCGCGCGCGCGCTCGCGAACCGGGCCTGGCGCGGGACAAGGGAGACAGGCGCCCCTGCCACGGTGAAAGCCGATATGGTCGCTCGTTCGCGAGCCGCGCTGGAAGCGGCTCCGAAACTCACAGTGGCCTCGCCCGACTATCGCCCTCGATCCTCATTCGGACGCGGCGCAAAGTCGACGTGGACCTCGTCCGGTCGCGCGCGCGATCCTCGTGCGGGCGCGGCGCAGACGTCGAAACAGAGCTCGTTCGGTCGTTCGCGCGCGACCCAGTCGCTCGATGGACCTCGTTCGGTCGTTCGCCGGCGATCCTCGCTCGCACGCGGCGCAGATGCAAAATGTGGACGTCGTTCGGTAGTTCGCGCGCGCGATCCTCATTCGGACGCGGCGTAAGCGTAGTATCGGGCCTCGCTCGGTCGCTCGCTCGCGATCCTCGTTCGGGCGCGGCGAAGACGTCAACGCGGACCTCGTTCGGTCGCTCGCTCGCGATCCTCGTTCGGATGCGGCGCGAACGTCGCGGCGGACCTCGTAAGGTCGTTCGCTTGCGATCCTCGTTCGGGCGCGGCGAAGACGTCAACGCGGACCTCGTTCGGTCGCTCGCTCGCGATCCTCGTTTGGATGCGGCACAGAAGTCGGAACGGACCAAGTCATTCGTTCGCTTGCGATCCTCGTTCGGGCGCGGTGCAGGACGTCGGAAAGACCTTGCGCGGTGGTTCGCGCGATCCACGCTCGGGCGCGGCGCGGATGACCCCAGACCGCGCGCGGTCGAGTGCGCGCAAACTTGGGGCGGATGCGGCGCGTGGAAAGAGTAGATGCGCGGCAGCGTTCGCCGCGAGATTTTGCTCCGAACGACCGACAAGCGTTCCTGACCTTCGAGCCCACCAAGTCGACGAGTAATTGAACTGGGCACCTGCGGGAGAAACGATGGGGGGGAGAAGAACCTGCAAACAAAAACGGCGGCGCGCGGGGGGGGGGGGCGGGAATTGGAACCTGCGCGGGAGGAAGACGCGGCGCGGCGACCGCCGGCGCGCGCGCGCGGAGCAAGCGCGCGGCAGATGGCAGCGCAGGGCAAGGCGGCGCGCGACAGGCGAGAGGCGGCGCGCGACGGACCGCCGGCGCGCTCGCGCGAACAGGCAGGCCGCGGCACGCACCAGCGCAGGGCGCAACAGCACGCAGAGGGCGAAGCAGCACGCGCGGGGCGACGGCCGGCGCACGCGCGCGCGCACCCCGCGCTGAAATCCCAAGCGAAGGGCGCACGCCCCACGTCCTGCACGCAAATGTAGGAACCCCCAAAACGCCGCGGCGGGCGCGGGCGCCTCGCGGAAGGGCGCGAACCTGCCCGCATCGCCTGCGGCGCGCCGCGACGCGCGCGGGCAGTCCGGCGACGCGGCCGCGTTCGCGCCTGCGTCCGCCGCGCATCGGGCCAGTGACTGTAGGCGATTGAACGGGGGGCCGAGCTCGTTCCATGCACTGCCCCATCTGTGCGCACTGGGTGTTCAGAAGAACATCGTTATGCCCATTCTCTTCGCTCGCGCGTCTGGAGAGCGTCTCGAGTGTACAAAGAGCGACGGTTAGGAGGAGGAGGAGGAGGAGGAGGAGGAGGAGGAGGAGGAGGAGGAGGAAGTGGAAGCAAGAATCGGGAGAGGGAGGAAGGGTGATAGAGCAAAGGAAGAAAGGGAGGAAGAGGAGCAGCCGGAGGAGGAGGAGAGGAAGGGGGGAGAGGGGAGGTAAGCAGGGGGAAAAACAAATCATATTCTCTTGTCCACCTCCTCATCCGTTTCGCCCTCGCCATTCCCCGCCGTCCTCCATCGCGCCGGCCCCCACCCCCATCCCGCGCCCCCCACCCACCCCGTCGAAGTATCCTCCTCTCCTTGTCCCGCCCCCCGCCCACGTCCGCCCCCCATCCTCGCCCCCGCCCCCCGCTCGCGAACCCAACAGGGTGGGAAAGATAGGTGCGTGGGGGGACAGATGACTTGCGGGATGGGTGGGTGGAACCACTGGAAAAGAGAGGTGCCTTCTTCCGGTCGAGCGACGGTAGATCGCGCTCCATCGACCAGTACATCGCTAGCACAGCTACTTAAACCATCCATATGTTTCTGGCGCCCCTCGCCGGATCGGATTTTGGACCCAGCCGCTCCCCGGCCTACCCCGGGCGCGCCCAGACGCTCCTGGGCGCTCCCAGGCGATTTAATCCCTACCCAACAAACGCTCCCAGGCTCGCAGTCGCCACCAGCAGCAACAGCATCCACATCCTCATCTTCATTGGCCTCGTCGCCGCAGAAGGCCCACAGAAGCATACGAATTCAGATCGCATTGGCGCGTGGGCCACTGACGGTATTCACAATGGTACTTTCGCGCTGCTGGCGCCGCACGCCATCGCTCCACACAAACAAACAAAAACTGATCAAGGGCGGACCGTTGTCACAAAGGGGCTCTCACCCAGGCGCCGTGCACGCTCGGCGTCCACAGTGCCCTTAGCTCTTAGCTGCGCGAGTGGATGGCGAGCCCTTTGCAAGACGCTGGGGGCACTCTTTCTCGCCTCGAGCCCGAGTGCTGGCTGGCAAGGGCGATTTCAACGTGGCTGCCCACGGTGCCGCACCGCGCACGAAGGCCAGGAGGGACCCATGCACGGTTTCCCCTGGGGCCGTAGGCGACCCGAGGAGGAGGAGGAGGAGGAGGAGGAGAAGGAGGAGGAGGAGGAGGAGGAGGAGGAGGAGGTGGAGGAGGGGGATGGGGGGGGGGGGGGGGGGAGGAGGTGGAGGGAGGTGGAGGGTGGAGGAGGAGGGGGAGGAGGAGGAGGGAGGGAGGAGGAGGAGGAGGAGGAGGAGGAGGAGGAGGAGGAGGAGGAGGAGGAGGAGGACGGGTCGCCTACGCCCTTCGCAGAAACCCTCCAGGGACCCCAGGGCAGCCAAGACCCTCGGCCTCCACACAGCCCAGTGGGCCAGGGGCCCGCCTCCTGCCGCAGGGCAGCCCTCGCCGCCCGCTCTGCCACCGCACGGCGGCCGCGATCGGACAAGGAACCCTTAGATAAGGAATCCAGGGTCTGCAAGCTGGTGGAACTCCCATCGTGATTCAGCTATGGATATCACCGCCGCCCTCCTCCTCCTCCTCCTCCTCCTCCTCCTCCTCCTCCTCGGATAAGGAATCCTCCAGGGTCTGTAAGCTCCACATTCCTTCACGAACGCTCCCGCCGTGTCGGGGTCTCTCCTTGGCGTCACGCGCACTCGAGTACAAAGTCCAGCATCTACACTCACCTAACCCTTCCTCGACCTCTACGACCCGGCGTTTCATACTGCGATACAGCCAATACAGACGGAGGGCGGCGCCTCTTTCGAAGTGAGGCATTAGCGTGAGACTTCGGCGAAGCATACGTCCACGAATGGATTTCTGAGGAGGTTGCAGCATCGGTTGATGCGTCGTGGATTTACTCTGGTCCTCTTCCTCCTCCTCCTCCTCCTCCGCCTCCTCCTCCTCGCTCCTCGCTCCCCCCCCTCCTCCCGTCCCCCTCCTCCCCCTGCTATCCCTCGCCTTCTCCGCCTCCCTCTCTCCGCCCTCACTCTCTTCCCTCCTCCGCCTCCAACCTCCCCCTTGATCCTCTCCCTTCTCTCCTCGCTGGATCGCTCCTTCTCTGCTGGGAGCCCACGTGGCACTGGAGCTGCGCCGCGCAGCGCTGTCGCTTTCGCCCTCCGAGGGGAGGTGGGTGTGTAACGAGGAGCCTTCCAGCCGGTGTTCGCTCTCGCCAGGGAGCGAGGGGAGAGTGCACTTGCCCCGCCCTGAGACGCAGCCAGGACGAAGCTAAAATCGGGCGAGGGTAAATCGAGAAGCTCTGAGATCCGGCGGCTCTGGAGAATTGATCGGGCGCCGCGGCCTTCTCAGAGCGTTCCGGAACGCTCTGAGAGCGTTCCGAAACTCTCCGGGACGGATCTATCCTCGTCCTGGACACGTCCGACGCCCCCGTCGACCTCTGAGATCCGGGCGTTGCCATTTTTGCTCGCCTGGCGTGTTCGCCCACGTTCGGGCCCCGGGGCCACCATGAACCGACCCTGCTCGAAGGACACACAGGGCTCTGGTTGTGAGCTTCCCACATTTGAAAATCATTTCGCCACGTCGGACCTCAGGAGAGGAGGGGAGGAGGAGGGAGGAGAGGAAGAGGGCAGCGACCGGGAGAGAAAGGCGCACGAGGAGGGGGGAGGAAGAAAAGGAGGAGGAGGAGTACCAGTGCAAACCCAAGACGCATCAACGGTGTTGCAATAGAGCCTCCCTCTAAGTTCCCTCTTCATATGCCACTACAAGAATGTATATTCATTGCGGGAAGTGCCCCACTGAAAGATAACCGTCTGAGAATCCCCAATCGTGCCAAAACATCGTTCCTGGAACTTCAACGCCGCGAATGAACGTGACTGTTGCGCCCTGACAATCCTAATTCGTGCCAGAACACAGCTCCTGGGACTTCCACACCGCGAATCATCGTGACTGCTTGACAATCTAAAACCGTGCCAAAACGCAATTCCTGAGACGCCATTCCTGTGGATTCCATCCCTGAAGCTTTTGCCACAGACAAATGTGCGGGTCGCTCAGGCGAAGGCCACATTGTTAAAACAACCCGCTCTCCATCTTCGAAGCTTTCCCAGAATATTGAAACGAATGTGCGCGGCGATGGCGCGAAAACAACATGTTGAAGCCAACCCGCCCGCATTCAAGCTGTTGCAAATTTCAAGCTTCAAGATGCTTCAAAAGACGCACCCAGCCGCACTACCACACGTCTGAGGGCGCGACAAGGAGGAGCTATTCATAAAGAAAAAACAGGGGGGAGGAAGAGGAGGAGAAGAAGAAAGATAGGAAGCAGGATGAAGAGAAGGCTCGGAGGATGCGGGAAAGGGGCAAACAGTGCGCCTGCGCGGAGGCAGTAGGTGTCGGAACGACAACGACAGCGACAGGATGAGGGTGATAAGGAGGAGGGAGATAACGGGGAGGGCTAGGAGGAGGAGGAAGAGGATGATGATGATGATGATGATGATGATGATGATGAGGAGGAGGAGGAGGAGGAGGAGGAGGAAGAGTGCGAGGCTTAAGACAGGGACAAACGCAAGGAGGGGCAGCAGGGGAACAAATTAGAAGAGATAAAAGGAAGAGGGGGATGAGTAGGGAGAGGAGACTGGACCCTCCCGCATAAACCCCCTCTGCCTTCTCTCCCTATTGAAACTTGTTTCTCTCTCCTCCTCCTCTTCTTCCTCCTCCTCCTCCTCCTCCTCCTCCCAAGTGTGTAGCCCGCCTAACACCCTCTCTCCTGGTCCTCTTCCTCCTCACCCCTTCCCCTCCTTCCTCCCTCTCCCCCCTCCGTCCTCTAGTCCCTTTCTGTATCCTCCTCTTCCTCACCCTCTTTTGACGTTCGGCAGACTTGGATCAGCTGGGATCGCAGTGTCTGCAGTCCTCCTCCTCCTCGTCATATTCCTCATCCTCCTCCTACGAGCTACGAGCTGTCGGCAGTAGAATTCGTCGAACGCTGGCATCGTTGCTCCTGCTCCTCCTGCTCCTCCTCCTCCTCCTCCTCCTGCTCCTCGTCCTGCTCCTCCTCCTGCTCCTGCTCCTCATCGTTCTCCTCCTCATCCTCGCCTTTCTCCTCCTCCTCCTCCTCCTCCTCCTCCTCCTCCTCCTCCTCCTCCTCCCTGCCTCCTCGAGTGCAAGGAAAGTGCTCTGTCGACCGCTCTCTGCTCGTGGAAGGGGTAGCTTTCACTACCGGTGCCAAGACTGTCGGGGGAGGGGGCGGCCAACGGGTGGGGTAACCGGCCGCGCTCGAGCCGGAAGCGGCCGATGGCGGGCGGAGAAGGAGGACGAAAAGGAGAACAAAGGGCGAACGGAGGGAGACCAGAAGGAGGAGGAGGAGGAGGAGGAGGAGAAGGAGAATGAAGAAGAGGAGGATGACGAAAAAGAGGAGGATGACGAAAAAGAGGAGGAGGAGGAGGAGGAGGAGGAGGAGGAGGAGGAGGAGGAGGAGGAGGAGGGAGGAGGAGCGGGCGCGTCGATGTTTCACTGCGTGCTGCACCAGGCCAAACTCTGCAAGCAGGTTGCAGCTTGGCGGCAAGACAAGTTTGTCCAAGTCGTCCGCCAAGGTCTCTCTCTCAGGAGAACGGAAGGAGTCCAGGAGGAAAAAACAACAAAACGTTAACTGTCGGAGCTCCGCGCGGACTCCTTGGACCAGAGCGGGCCCCCCCTGGCGGCGCCTCCAGAGCTGCCCCTGGCGCGCTTCGCGCGCCAGGGAGGGGGCTCCAACACCGTTCCAAGAGATCCGCGCGGAACACCGACAGTTCAAGTATGCAACTGTTTCTTCGAAGTAGAACAGAGGAGGAGAAGGAGGAGGATGAGGAGGAGGAAGATGAGGAGGAGGAGGAGAAAGGTGAGGATAAGGAGGAGGATAAGGAGGAGGAAGAGGAGGAGAAGGATGAGGAGGACGAGGAGGAGAAAGAGGAGGAGGAGGAGGAGGAGGAGGGCGGCGACGATGAGGGATGATGGCGACGAGGACGGATGGGAGGGAAGCGGGGACGATGGCGGAGGAGGCGAAGGAGGAGGGAAGACGAGGGCGACGGAAGGGGGGCGGCAGGGTGAAGGGGGGACGAGGAAGAAGGAGGGAAGAACGCGCAGAGAAATGATAAAAGGATGGAAGGAAGATAGGGGAGCAGGTGGAGGATGGCGGAGGCTGAGGAGAGGAGGCTGAGGTCGAAGAGTAGGAAACAGGCCGCCGCCGTCGTTCGTCGCCGTCGTCAGCGCCGTCGCCGTCGTCGCCGTCGCCGTCGCCTGTGTGTCATGGAAGTCGCCATCGTCGTCGTCGTGGTCGTCGTCGTCGTCGTCGTCGTCGTCGTCGTCGTCGTCTCCTTCGACGGGGCAGAGGGGGGTGGGTGGGCCCCTGCTCCAGCTCTGGCTGGCACGTCGGCACTGTAGCCAGCCAGGGCGGGGGGGGGAGGGGCAGAAACAGCGAAAACACGAGCGGGAGCACGAGGAGGAGGACGCCAATAGAGGAGGGGGAGGAAGAGGAGGAGGAGGAGGAGGAGGAGGAGGAGGAGAAGGAGGAGGAGGAGCAGCAGGAGCAGGAGGAGGGGGAACAGGAGGAGGAGGAGGGAAAGAAGGAGGAGGCGGAGGAGCAGGAGGAGGAACAGCGACCGTACCTTCCCTCAGTCTGCAAGCAGTTCTAAACCCTCAAAGCGTGAATTGCGACGGCCAGGCACTCTGCGCCTGTAGTGTCTAAAGGCGCGGCGCTGGGCGTTGCGAGCGCGATTGTACGCAACGTGCTACACGAATGGTATGGCATGGCCGCGCGGTGCGCAGCAGCATCGGCTGCGTGATCGGGACAAGGGTTGTGTTGGTCTTCCGTGCCGGGGCCAATTTGGGCGAAAAGGTCGGGGAAAAGGGAAGGAACGGGATAACGCAAGGCAGTGGAGCAGGCGAGGACAAGAGAGGTAGTGGCCACTGCGGTCTGGGCAGCCTGCGCACCCTCGCAAACAGGCCTTGCGCGGCCTGAAGGGGAGGCGGTGGCTGGTCTTGGTAGAACTCCAGCGCAGCGTTGGCGCCTCCTTGGGGAAGTGCTACGAGAGCTTCTGCCAGCCTGCAGGTCAGCTGGGACCTGCACGGTGGGTAGAGCCGTGGCCACGCGACGGGCAACATCTCAACAGACACATCGGAATAGGGAGAGGCGTGGAGGGCTGGAGCGAGGGTACGCTGCTCGCTAGCCCGTCGCAACACACGTGCGGCAGAGGAGTGCTCTTCTTCCGCCGCACGTTGCGCATCGCGCCGCCTCTCACGTGGCACGCTGCGCTTGCGGGGGAACGCCAGCGCGTGGCGATGCCCAGTACTCGGTGAGACCATGGCATTGGCAACTTGCGGGGAAGATCGCGCCACCGATGCGACAGACTGCCAGGCGTAAGTCGGGCGTGTCCCCCTACAGGGGGATTTTCGACGACAAATAAAAAAATACCCCAACACTACTCCAAAATGGTCAACAAATACTCAAAACATAATCCCCATACTACTTTTTTGACTATTTTTGGATATTCCCCCTGTAGAGGGACAGGCCCGACTCAATGCCAGGCCTATCAGTGAGACATCTAGATTGATCTGACCCTGCGCCACGCTTAGCAGCGTGCGCGGGCTGCCGGCCATGATCTCTGGCCTCTGCCGCCCTGCCATCGGAAGCAACTTGAAGAGGCACTCGCGCTTTTGATTTGGAGGCCACGACCGCATGCCGAGGGGGTCGACGAGGCAACAGGAAGGGGAGCGCGCAGAATCTTCCGAAGCGTGCCGCGCCCGTGCTCGAGAACCGAAGGCGGGAATGGAAATACTACGATATGTCGGGCAGGATACAAGTGACGCGCGTATTGTACAACTTGATGGCGACGGTGGGTCCTGGGACTGAAACAGAGAGCTTAACGACCAGCTGCCAATATGTGTGTCAAATGCTGCTGTCCAATGAAGGTCGAAGGAAGCTGCTGGGCCTATCAGGACGCCTAGATACGTTGTACAGGGGACAGTCATTCATGCTGCAATCTCTGAACCAATCAAGAAAATAGGACGTTGGGCATTGGATGGGGCAGCCGTTGTCAACTCGCCCAAAAGAGATACTACAATGCTCTTCTGGATCTGCAGCCCGAAGCCTGGTAGGATTGTTATGGCCCGAAACGGATGTGACACGAAAGGGAACGGGGCAACTCGAGCAAAAGTGAGCACTAAGTCGTCCGCGCAGGCACCGGGCTTGATGGCTCCTGCAAGAGTAGCAAAGGTCGAGATCAGGTAGCGCATTGGGGCATCGAGCGCTAAAGATCAAAAGCCACCTGAACGAGGGCATTCCTTGAGGACCCCCGAGGCGACGTCAAACATATTCTGGAACCTGCCACCGGCCCGAGCCCAGGCAGCTGGGGAACATAATGGCAGCGAAGTCGCGCCGAGGCATCCTGGGGGCAGGCCATGGGCCTCGTGGGCCGCATAAAAGGAACACCCAGGCCAGGGACGGGAGCGCTGCTTTCAGACCATGGGCAGGCCATCGTGGGCTGCGAAAGAGTGGCGAATCATACGGGTCTCAGCGTCGGGCTCCAGGATATGATCCCCGAAGGTCCTCCATTTGAGGAACCTTTTTGGGCGTCGACGATTCGTTCCTTCACCCGTTCACTTCGTGGGCAATGAGTTTGGCATCGCAATTCTGGAGAGAGAAGGAGAGAGAGAGAGAGAGAGAATACACATACCTATATAAACAGAAAGAGAGATACAGAGAGGGACGGGTCTATATATATATATATATATATATATATATACTAGAACCACGCGCGCGCTTCGCGCGCGCTTAGGTTCTAGCTAGGAGGCGAGCTTGAGTCAACGAAAGTCGCAGGGAAGGGGGCAGGGGGAAGAAGGCCAGAGAGCGCTGAAGGATACAAATACTGGAACCCTCTTGTGATTTTGTGGGGGGCCTCGTCCGGCCGCTCGCTGGGAGTTTGACGTAGCTTCTCGGGAGCCTCTGAACCTGTCGGGGGCCTCCTGGAAGCAGGTTCGAAGCATTTTGGGGGCCGATTTGGGGCTTCTCGGGGCCTCCTTTGGGCCTCTTGGGGGTCTCCTGGGGCCTCTTGAGGGGCCTCCTTGGGGCCTCCTGGCGGCCTCTTGGGGCGGAAGGCTCGAGCTTGCGGTTCGTGGTCCCCCTCTGGGCCCCCTCTTGGGCCCGTCTTGGGGCCCTCTTGGGCCATCTTGGGCGCCTCTTGGGCCGTCTTGGGGCCCTCTTGGGCTGTCCTGGGGCCCTCTTGGAAGCTTCTTGGGCCGTCTTGGGGCGGTCTTGGAGGCCTCTTGGGCCGTCTTGGACGCGGTGAAAGCCCAAGATGCGAACATGCGAAAAATATACGTTTTCCCATAGGAATGGCACGATTTTTGTTTCTTGGACCTCTCTTGGGGTGCCTCTCGGAACGTCTTGGGCTGATTTTGGAAGCCTTTTGGCGCCTCTGGGCGGCGTTTTGGCGCCTCCTGGGATATGTTGGGCCGGAAGCTCGGAATTCGAGAGTGGCTTTCTCCTTCTGGGACCCCTCTCGAAGTCGTCTTGGGGTTCTCTTGGGCCGTCTTGGGGCCGTCCTGAGCCACTCGTGCGCAGCCTTGGAGCGCTCCCGGAGGCCTCCTAGGCCGTCTTGGAGGCCTCTTGGGCCGTCTTGGACGCGGTGAAAGCCCAAGATGCGAACATGCGAAAAATATACGTTTTCCCATAGGAATGGCACGATTTTTGTTTCTTGGACCTCTCTTGGGGTGCCTCTCGGAACGTCTTGGGGTGCTTTTGGGAGCCTTTTGGCGCCTCTTGGCGGCATTTTGGCGCCTCCTGGAGCCTCTTGGGCCGGAAGCTCGGAATTCGAGGTTGGCTTTCTCCGTCTGGGACCCCTCTCGAACTCGTCTTGGGGCTCTCTTCGGCCGTCTTGGGGCCGTCCTGGGCCACTCGTGCGCAGCCTTGGAGCGCTCCCGGAGGCCTCGTAGACCGTCTTGGGCGCCTCTTGGGCCGTCTTGGACGCGGTGAAAGCCCAAGAGGCGAACATGCGAAAAATATACGTTTTCCCATAGGAATGGCACGATTTGTGCTTCTTGGGCCTCTCTTGGGCTGCCTCTCGGAGCGTCTTGGAGGCTTCTGGGACCTTCTTGGTGTCATGACAGGCGTCTTGGAAGGCATCTGGAGCCATCGGAGCGCGTTCCGAAGCCGCCTGCGAACGATCTTGGACGGCGTCCGGCGGTCCGACGAGCCTCCGGGCCCCCTGGGGCCCACATTTGTGGTCGGGGTCCCGGCCCCGGGCCCCCGGACCCGGTGCGCCGTTATATGTATATAAAAACAGAGATAGAGGGAGAGACAGAGAGAGAGAGAGAGAGACAAACAAAATGAGGGAAGCTGGTTCCTGGAGACCGGAAGACTGCATACATGTCCTAAGGGCCGTCACCCTGTGGGAAAAACGCAAACACGAAACACGGGGTCGTTCAACTTGTACGACAGTACTTGTTCCGAGCATTTCCATCATGAGGTCGTGACTGGTAGACCACGCTGCATATGGGATCCTATCAGGATCTGGGGCACGGCGCCGAACCTTGCGCAGGACTATTTGGAAAGCTTGAGGATCGGGGACACAAGGACCAGCCACTGCAGCGCGTGGAAGATGGTCGTCAACACGTTCGCGGACCAACTTAGGACCCACGATTTCTACAAGAAGTACGGATTGCCACGGCTGGCGGGCGCCGTCAAGGATACCTTCATAAACTGGATGGTCCCCGAAACCTCAAGAAGAAAGAGTTATAGAATCCGGAGTCCTGAGGAGCACCAGTCGACATCTGAGCGTCTGAGCGGGTTCAACGCCTGGGCCCTCCTGGTGAGCTGCATGGCAATCCTGCGAGAGCTGGCCTGATCGGGCTGCACATCCTGGACCTGCTGGAAGTTCTTGGCGACGGCGGCGATGCCACGCAAGAGGCGGAGGGAGAGAAGGAGGAGGACGAGGAGAAGGAGGAGGAGGAGAAGGAGGGAGAGGAGGAGGAGGAGAGGAGGAGGAGGACGAGGATGAGGAGGAGGAGGGAGGTGGGGAGGAGGAGAAGCAGGACGAGGACGAGGGACGAGGAGTAGGAGGAAGAAGGAGGAGACGGGGGAGGGAGGAGGAGGAGGGGAGGATGAGAGGAGGAGGAGTAGGAGAGGAGGAGGATGAGGAGGATGAGGCGGAGGATGACGAGGAGGAGGAGTAAGGAGAGGTGAGGTGCGGATGAGGCGGAGGATCCACGAGGTCGGAGGAGGAATGAGGAGGGTGTCGGAGGAGGAGGAGGAGGAGGAGGGAGAGGAGAAGGAGGAGGAGGAGGCATGGGAGGAGGGGCGGGCGACGGGTTTGGGGAGGAGGAGGAGGTGGAAGAGGAGGAAGGGGGAGGGAGAGGAAGGGGAGAGGAAAGTTGGGAGGAAGGAGAAGGAGGAGAGGGGTGGAGCAGGAGGGAGGAGGAGGAGAGGAGGAGTGGAGTAGGAGAAGGAGCCGGCGGCTGAAGCGGAGGCCCATTCCCCCTACCTCTCTCCTCCTCTTTCTCCTCCTCCTCCTCCTTCTCCTCATCCTCCTCTTCCTCCTCCTCCTCCTTCTCCAACTTCTCCTCGTCCTCGTCGTCGTCGTCGTCGTCCTCCTCCTCCTCCCCATCATCGTCATCATCAGCAGCATCAACATCAACATCAACATCAACATCAGCAACATCAGCAACATCAGCATCAGCATCAGCATCAGCATCAGCATCAGCATCAGCATCATCATCATCATCATCATCATCATCATCATCATCATCATCATCATCATCATCATCATCATCATCTTCAGCATCAGCATCAGCATCATCATCATCAGCATCCTCAGCATCAGCATCAGCATCATCATAATCGTCACCACCACCATCATCAGCATCATCAGCGTCATCATCACCACTACCATCATCACCAATACAATCATTGTCATCATCAACATTATCATCAACATCATCATCATCAGCATCCTCAGCATCAGCATCATCAGCATCATCATAATCAGCATCACCATCATCATCATAATAAGCAGCATCATAATCATCATACTCATCATCATCATCATCATCAGCATCATCATCATCATCAACATCATCATCATCATCAGCATCATCAGCATCAACATCAGCAGCATCATCATCACCATCACCATCATCATCCTCTCCTCTTCCTCCTCCTCCTCCTCTTCCTCCTCCTCCTCCTCCTCCTCCTCCTCTCCCCCCTCCGCTGAAGAGCCCTCTCTTCTTCCTCCTCCTCCTCCTCCTCCTCCTCCTCCAATTGTCCTCTTCCTCCTGGCGTGGCACAAACACAAGGTCTTTCCAGCAACGCCGCATGCCGCCCACTGACCACAACGGGGACCTTCAGCAAAATGTAGGCCAACGTGACGACAAGGTAGGCGACGGTGAGCACGGGGACCCAGTCAGCGCCGCCCGCCTGGCTAGCCAGCTAGCTCGACCGCCAGCTGGCCCGCGACTGCCGCGCCTGTCTCGCCGCCCACGGCCCAGCGGTGCACAACTGCCTGGCAACGGCCCTATGGAGCGCAACACCGAACTCGCCGACCGCCTCCGCGGCAGGGCCGTCGCCGAGGCCCTGGGCCTGGTCGCGACAGCCGTCTGGCCGTGGCGGCCGCCAGTCTCCAACGCCAGCGGGAGCAGCGGCCCCTTCACCCAGTCCGTCGGGTACTGGCGCTGTTTGTCTCCTTCGGCGGCAACTTTCGCGGCGACGTCGCCATCCGCCGCTGCCGCCACGGCGCGGGCGTCCCTGGGGGGACGCTGTAGTCATCCCCCTCCCCCTCCTCCTACCCCTCCCCCTCCTCCTCTTTCCCTCCTCCTCCTCCTCCTCCTCCTCCTCCTCCTCCTCCTCGTGCCCCTCCTCCTCCTCCTCCTCCTCCTCATCGTCCTCGTCCTCGTCCTCATCCTCGTCCTGGTTATGGTCCTGGTTCTGGTCCTCGTCCTGGTCCTGGTCCTCGTCCTCCTCCTCCTCCTCCTCCTCCCCTCGTGCCCGCTCCTCCCCCCTTCCCCCTCCAGTATCAGCCTTCCTCCTCCTCCTCCTCCTCCTCCTCCTCCTCCTCCTCCTCCTCCTCTTTTTCTTTTCATCATAGAACGTTGCATGTCTACTATTAGTCGTAATCGTATCGTCTGAATCGTTGTATTACGCTCGTTTGCTTATTAGTCGTCGTAGTCGTCGTATGAGTGTGAATCGTAGTCGTATGCTTCGTAGTTGTCGTCATCTTCGTAACCTTCTTATGTGTGACACTAATAAAGTCTTCTTCTTAGCCCTGTGATTACTGTACGCCTCTTGGTACTAATATTACTTATGATAGTGATATGAATCGTGTACTTAGCATACATAGTATTAGTATGCTTACCCTTCTTCTCATTCATGGTACTTGACGTCGTAGTATGCGCATCCGCGATCGTATTCCTAATCGTGTTAGTAGTAACCGCATTCGTGGTCCTAGTCCGCGTTCGTGTTCCTCCTCTTCGTGCAGGTCCTCCTCCTCCCTCCTCCCTCCTCCCTCCTACTCCCTCCTCCGCCTTCCTCCTCCTCATCGTCCTCGTGCTCGTGCTCGTCCTCCTCCTCGTCCTCTTCCTCGCCCTCGTCCTCCTCCTCGTCCCCGTCTTCCTCCTCCTCCTCCTCCTCTCCCCCCTCCTCCTCCTCCTCCTCGTCCTCGTCCTCGTGCGCCTCCTCCTCCTCCTGTTTATCCTCCTCCTCCTCCTCCTCCTCCTCCTCCTCCTCCTCATCCTCGTCCTCGTCCTCCTGGTCCCCGTCCTCGTCCTCTCCTCCTCTTCCTGGTCCTGGTCCTGGTCCTGGTCCTGGTCTTCCTCCTCCTCCTCGTCCTCGCCCTCGTCCTCGTCCTCCTCGTCCTCGTCATCCTCCTGCTCCTCCTCCTTCTCCTCCTCGTCCTATTCCTCCTCCTCCTTGTCCTCGTCCTCGTCCTCCTCCGCTCCTGTTCCTTGCGCAGCACCCCGCAAATGCGGACAAGAGTGAGGGGGCGGTGGTGACGTCGGCAGTGTGCAGGGACTCTGGAGAAGCCCGCTGCAAGCGCCAAAGTTTCACAACTTATACAACGAGCCCGCCGCAAACGCAGATTTTATCGTTAAACCAATATGGGTGGGTCGCGGGGTTTGTCACCGTTGGTCGCGGGTGGGTCGCAAATGGGTCGCAAGTGGGTCACGGGTAGGTCGCGGGTGGGTCTCGGATGGGTCGCGGGGTAGGTCGCGGATGGGTCGCGGATAGGTCGCGGGTGGGTCGCGGGGTGGGTCGCGGGTGGATCGCGGGTGGGTCGCGGGTGGGTCGCGGGGTGGGTCGCCAATGGGTCGTGGGTGGGTCGCGGATGGGTCGCGGGGTGGGTCGCGGGTGGGTCGCGGGGTGGGTCGCGGGTGGATCGCGGGTGGGTCGCGGGTGGGTCGCGGGGTGGGTCGCCAATGGGTCGCGGGTGGGTCGCGGGGCGGGTCGTGGGTGAGTCGCGCGGTGGGTCGCGGGGTGGGTCGCGGGGTGGGTCGTGGGTGGGTCGCAGGTGGGACAACAACGCAACACTCAGAGTCCTCACCACGGATCCCCCCTTCTCAAAACGTTGTTTTCGCCGTAGCGCCGCGCACAGTCGTTTTGAAGACTTGCAAGGGTGTCGCGGACTGAGGGCGGGTCGTTTTCAAGCTGTGGCTCTCGCCTTCGCGCCGCGCGCATGCCTTCCCAATAAACATTGCAAAGGGTCCACGGTCTCCCAAGGTCAACGTACCAGAGATGGTGGTTAGGAAAGACTCAGGATTATAAGGGCGCAACAGTTACGTTGATTCGCGGTGCTGAAGTCCCAAAATGGCGTTCTGGCGCGATTCAGGACCACCAACACGCAACAGTCAGGTTGATACGTTGCGCTGGAGTCCCGAGAATAATGGTTTGGCATGCTTCAGGGTCTTCATGCGGTTGTCTTCCAACGAGGCAGTTCCCTCATTGGATTTGAACCCTTGTAGGGTTCTATGACGAATGAGCTTGGAGGGAGGGTTTATTCCAACGTCGTTAATGACTCTTGGGTCCCCACTGGTCCTCCTCCTCCTCCTCCTCATCCTCCTCCTCTTCCTCCTCCTCCTCCTCCTCCTGGTCCTGGTCCTAGTCCTGGTCCTGGTCCTCCTCCTGGTCCTGGTCCTCGTCCTCCTCCTCCTCCTCCTTCTCCTCCTCCTCCTCCTCGTCCTCCTTCTCCTCCTCGTCCTCGTCTTCGTCCTCGTCCTCGTCTTCCTCCTCCTCCTCCACCTCCTCCTCCTCCCCTCCTCCTCCACCTCCTCCTCCTCCTCCTCCTCTCCTCCTTCTCCTCCTCCTCCTCTTCCTCCTCGCCTCCTCCTCCTCCTCCTCCTCCTCCTCCTCCTCCTCCTCCTCCTCCTCCTCCTCCTTCCCCCCCCCTCCCAGAGAATGTCACGGCCAGCTCCCGGAGGAGGCCGAAGGGGAATCCCGCAGGGCGAGCTGCGGAGACTCTCGCCGCGGGGGTGTCGCCTGCTCCTCCGACAGCGGCTCCTTGATCGCCAGCCGCTCGGACAGCTGGCTCTCCACCTCGGGCGGCCCTTCGGCGGCGCCCTCGGGCGGCCCTTCGGCGGCCTACTCGGTGGCCCCTCGGGCGGCCCCTCGGGCGGTGCCCTCGGGCGCACCGCCGCCGCCGCCGCCGTCGCCGTCGCCGTCGCCGCCGCCGTCGCCGTTGCCGTCGCCGTCGCAGCCGCCGCCGCCGCCGTCGCCGCCGCCGTCGCCGTCATCCTCGTCGTCGTCGGCGTCGTCGTCGCCGTCGTCGTCGCCGCCGTCGTCGTCGTCGTCGTCGCCGTTGGGGTTCGAGGGCCGAGGCGTCTGGCCTCCTGGGGCACAGTTTGGTGCTGTCTTCCTGGGGGTCCCCGCAGAGGAGGCCGCTGGAAGAAAGCAGGAACGGGAGCCGCCAAGGCCTTGTCCGGGGGACCGCCACGGGTGAGGTTGACGGTGGCGCTGTTGACGACGAGACGATGACAGAGATGATGCTGGAGAAGATGGGATACTGGCGGAGATGGTGGAGATGATGCCAGAGATGGTGGAGATCGATGAAAATGATGCTGGAGATGAGGACATTGCGAGCGGGATCGATACATGCCGGAGATGACGGATGGATCGATGGAGATGATGCTGGAGATGATGCTGGAGATGAGGACGAGGGAAACAGGAAGGGATGGGATACTGGATTACACCAGAGAGAAGCCCCAATCAGTGGATGGTTTGAACTGGGATCGGTAAAAAAGATCGATAAAGAGATCGACCGCGAACCCGCGGGAACCCGGGAACCCGCCGACGTCGGCCCGGAACCAATGACCAGGAACCCAGGAACCCAGAACCGGGAACCCGGGAACCAGCCACCAAATTCGGCGGGACACGTTCGCCAAATGTTTCAATTTCCGATCGGACCCCTTCAGTGCAAGCACTGATTGTGGAAAAACGGGGAGGGGGAGGATGAGGGAGGAGGTGGATCTGTTCGGGACACCCTGCAGGCGTGCTTCCACCCGATGTCGCAATAGTATGGGCCTACCGACTCGCACCATTCATTCTTCGGGCGTGTTCCAATTCTCGGAATCGAAAGTCCGAACCGCAACTGTTCGGGGCACCTTGCATACATGCTCCCACCTGAAGTCATGATAGCATCAGACTTCCGACTCGGGCCAATCACTATTCGAAATTCGGAGTCTGAAGTCCGATCCAAAATCGCGCCTGCAACGCAGAGCGGCCTGTTCTCTCGAAGCCGCGGGCTACAAGGAATCCTGTGTTGAAAACGTGAGGTCGGGTGGAGCAGGCGGCTCTTCTCCTATCCCTTTCTTGGATCTTGCCTCACTCTCTCCCTCGCTCTGCTCACTATCCTCCTCCTCCTCCTCCTGGTCCTCTCTTTTGTTATTATTATCATTCTTATCTATATTGTGATTATGTTTCTCCTCCTCCTCCTCATCCACCTCCTCTTCCTCTTCCTCCTCCTCTTTGTTTTTAATATACTCCAAAAACTCCGCCTCCCTCCTCCTTCTCCTCCTCCTCCTCCTCCTCCTCCTCCTCATCATCATCATCATAATTATCAGCATTATCAGCATAATCATCATCACCATCATCATCAGCATCATCATCATCGGCATCATCATCCTGATCACCATAACATCATTATTATTCTCACCACCACCACCACCATAATCATCATCATCAACAACAGCAGCATCATCAGCATCATCATCAGCATCATCATCGTCAGTATCATCATCACTACCACCATCATCATCATCATCATCATCATCATCATCATCATCATCATCATCATCAGCATCAGCATCAGCATCATCAAAATCCGCCTCCTCCTCCTCATCATCATCACCAGTATCAGCATCATCATCAGCAGCATCACCATCACCATCATCATAACCATCATCATCAACAGTACCACCACAAGCAGCAGCACCAGCATCAGCATCAGCATCACCATCAGCAGCAGCATCATCGTCATAGCATGATCGTCAGCAGCATCATCATTGTCCTCCTCCTAATCCTCCTCCTCCTCCCCCTCCTCCTCCTCCTCCTCATCATCATCAGTATCAGTATCAGTATCAGTATCAGTATC
>CAUYUJ010017494.1:204126-234264 GCA_963575745.1 Prorocentrum cordatum | reverse complement strand
GAGGAGAGGGCGGCGGGGAGGGCACAGGGGGACGAGATGCGGAGGGCAGGCGGCGGGCCCCGGCCTCCCCGCCGCGGACGACCTCCCTCCTCGCCCGCGGCCTCCGCGCGCGGGGGGGGGAGGCGCAGGGCCGCGGGCGACCTCGGTGGGCCCGCCCTGGGCCCTGCACCCTCTCCACGGGCGCGAGGCGCACGGGAGGGCCCAGGCTTCATCGGCCTTGCCATTCCGCCCGCCCTCCTCCTTCTCCTCCTCCTCCTCCTCCTCCTCCTCCCTCCTCCTCTCCCTCCTCCTCCTCTCATCCCTATCCTCCTCCTCCTCCTCATCCTCCCCTCCTCTCCTCCTCCTTCCTCCTCCGCTCCCCTCTCCTCCCATCCTCCTCCTCCTCCCTCCCCTTCCCGCCCCCTCCTCCCCCTCCTCCTCCGCCTCCTCCTCCTCCTGCTCCTCCTCCTCCTCCTCCTCCTCCTCCTCCTCCTCCAACCTTTTCCTTATAAATTACTCCTCCCTGTCGCACCCCGAGGCGTGTCGGTGGTGGCGGGCCAGGGATTTCGCCTGAGAAGTCCCCCACCATGTATGGTCCTTAAGCTGACAATGTGCAAGAGCTCTGCAGGTGGAGGGCGGGCCGGTTTCAAAATGTGGCCCTCGCCGTAGCGCCGCGCACATTCGTCTTTTAAGAATGAAGGAGCTTCACGGGTCCCAGACCCCCGACGTCATGATTTTGTTCATGACGTCGACCCCCCGAGGTCTCGACCCATTCCCCGGGACCGGTTTTTCGTCCTGAGTCCTTTTTTGACGGTCCCGAGGGCCGGTAAAGGCCCCCCAAAGGCCAAAAGTAATGAAAAACCTCCCGTCGTGATTTTTGCATAACTCGAGGGGCTCTGGGGTGGAGGGCGGGCGGTTGTCAAAGCGCGGCTCTCGCCCAAGCACCGCGCACACGCACCTCACACTGCTGCAGGAGCTCCACAGGTGGAGGGCGTCGTCCTCCTCCTCCTCCTCCTCCTCCGTCCTCCTCTCCTCCTCATTCTCCTCCTCCCCTCCTCCTCCTCCCTCCTCTCCCTTCCCCCTCTCCTCCTCCTCCTCTCGTCCTCCTCCTCGTCCCTCCTCGTTCTCCTCACCTCTCCTCCTCCTCCTAGTCCTCTCCTCCTCATCCTCCTCCTCCTCCTCCTCCTCCTCGTCCTGCTCCTCCTCCTCCTCCACCTCCTCCCCCCCTCCTTCTCCTCCCCCTCCTCCGGCTGGAAAGAGCTTCACGGATGGAAAGCGGTTCCTTTCAAAAGATTGTCCTCGCCTGAGCACCGCGCACATTCGTCGTCAGAGCTTTCAACAGTATCAAAGACTCTTATGGCTGGCGTCCACGAAGTGGTGTACTGGCACGATGGAGGACTGTCAAGGCGCAACACTTACGTTGACCCACAGTGTTGAAGTCCCAGGAACTGCACTCTGGCAAGATTCAGGATCGTCCAGACGCAACGGTAACACTGATTCGTGGCGTTGACGTCCTATGAATTGTGTTTTGACACCCTTAGGGATCTTCAAACGGTTGTCTCCCAACGGGGCACTCCCAACAGCGGAAAGGGACCCCTGTGGGGGCCTATGAAGAGGGAGCTTGGGCGAAGGGTGTATTCCAACGTCGTCGATGAGTCTTAGGTTTACACTGGTCCTCCTCCTTCTCCTCCTTCTCCTCCTCCTCCTCCTCCTCATCCTCCTCCTCCTCCCCCTCCTCCTCTTTCCCCTGCTCCCTGCCCCACCCTCTCGTCCCCCCTTCCCGCAGCCTCAACATCATCCTCGTCCCCCCCCCACCCTCGGGGGCGCGCAAACATGGATTGGCGATCCAAGGATTTGGCGCGCGGTCGCCAAATCCATGAATCGGGGGAGGTGCCCTCCCCAAAATGCGGCTGGTGCCGCCTCGCCCAGCGGCGGAGATCCGCGACGTCCCATGGAAACGGGACCCGTCGCTAATCCACGCCACCCTGATCCCATGTTCGCGATCGCCTGACACCCACGCCCCCCCTCCAACCCCCTCCCCCTCCTCCCCCTCCCCTCCCCCTCCACCCCCCTCCCCCTCCCCCGCCCACTCGTCCCCCCCTCCCCCCCCCCGCCACCCTCAACATCATCCTCGTCACTCAGTGCATGAGTGAGCATGAGTGTGAAGTGTGAGTGGCTACGATCACGAATAGTATGAGTGTAAATGAGTCTGAGCGCGTGTGAGCGAGGATGTGCATGAGTGAGTCCGGGTGTGAGTGGGTTTGATTGTGAGTGGTATAAAAATGCGTGGGTCTGAGCCTGAGTGGTTGAAGCAAAAAGCAGGCCATGTAAGTGAGGCGGAGGCGTGATGACAGCAGCCCCGAACTTAGGATAACGCTTTCCTCCATTCGGTGGGGTTTTCAAACATGTCGGCTCGGCTCAAGGGCTCAAGATGAACAAGAGGGCCTCGGATAATGCCCTACAATGGCCTCAAGACAGCCCCGGAGACGGCAAGTGGCGGCCTCCGGAGAGATCCGGCACGGCCCAAGCGAGCCCCGGCCCTCAAGGCGGCCCGAGCCGTCTTGAGGGCCTCTTGGGGGGAGGAGGAGGAGGAGGAGGAGGAGGAGGAGGAGGAGGAGGAGAGGAGGAGGAGGAGGAGGAGGAGGAGGAGGAGGAGGCTGTCCTGCCCTTTCGCGGGCGGCCCTTCCCTGCCTTGCGCCCCCCCCTGCCCCCGTTCGCGCCCCGTGGCCTCTCCCGGGCCCCCCGCACCCGACGTCTCCTGGCCGCGGCCGCTGCCGCCCCCGCGGGCGGCGCCAAGACCAAGAGGCACTGCTGCGAGACGCTTGCTGTTGCCATGAGGGGGCGATCCCAGCCAACGAGGAGGAGGAGGAGGAGGCGGAGGAGGAGGAGGAGGAGGAGGCGGGGGAGGAGGAGGCGGGGGAGGAGGAGGGAGGAGGAGGGAGGAGGGAGAAGGGAGGAGGGAGGAGAGGGAGGAGGCAGGAGGGAGGAGGGAGGACGGAGGAGGGAGGAGGGAGGAGGGAGTGGACTGTTCGGGTGACCTGTCACCAAAGTCCTCGCCGGCGCACCAGGCTGGAGCTCCGGCACCCCCGGCACCTCGTGGGCGTGCGTGGAAGGCGGCGAGGGTCACGGGCACAAAGGGTCCTCCTCCTCCTCCTCTTCTCCTCCTCCCCCCTCCTCCCCCCTCCCCCTCCTCCTCGTCCCCCTCGCCCCCCTCGTCCTCCCCGTCCTCCTCGAGCCGAAGTAAGTCTTGGCTGTCGAGGGCGACAAAGGGCCGATCGGTGTGAGCGGCGATCGGCCAGGTGTCCCGTGCCCATCCCTCCTCCGCGCTGTCCTCCCCTCGTCGACCCCAGGACTGGACCTGAACGTTGTTTGTCGTTTTGGGTTTCGTCTCGTGGTTTTCGTTTTTTGCCCTGCCTGCTGTCCTGCGCCTCCACGCCAGCACGAGGAACAAAACAAAGCCGAAGTCCATCAAAGCAACGCTTAGGCTCAGCCCTGGTGTCCCATACCCATCTCGGGGGCGCGCAAACATGGATTAGCGATCCATGGATTTGATGCGCGGTCGCCAAATCCATGGATCGGGGGAGGTGCCCTCCCCAACATGCGGCCGCTGCCGCCTCGCCCGGCGGCGGAAATCAGCGATTCCCCAAGGAAACAGGACCCGTCGCTAATCCACGCCCCCTTGATCCCATGTTTGCGATCGCCTGACACCCACCCAACCCCCTCCATCCCCCTCCCCCTCCTCCCCCTCCTCCCTGCCCAACCTACCCCCCTCCCCCCCTGCCCCACCTCCTCGTCCCCCACCCACCACCCTCAACATCATCCTCGTCCCCCCTCCCACCCACCCACCCACCCCTCTACTGATGGGCAACGAGAAGGGGGGACTGGCATAGGGGGGGATGCATCGACCTGGAACTGGAATCGGCGTTACATCGCCGATAGATCGCATCCCTCCTCCGCGCTTTCCTCGCCTCGTCCACCCTCCTCCCCCGCATCTCCTGGGGCTCCCAACTTCGCCTCGCGCCGCCCCCCCAAAGGGAGAAAAGGAGGACGAGGAGGAGGGGGGAGAAGGAACGAGGACCGCGAAGCGCGAAGCGCGAATAACTTCGCGCCCTCGTGGGAGCCCTTGCATCTCTCCCTCTCGGGGCAATCTCGCAGCAGGAGGCCTGGTCGTCGGCGCAGGGGGGCGGCGTGTCGAGCATGGCGGGGAGTCTCCTGCAGCGAGACGCGGGGCGCCTCAAAGAGAGGAGCCATGAAGATGAGCGGAGGGGAAGCAGAGGTCAAAACATCCACCCTTGTAACAACCACCCCGACACGCGAAGTCGTTCAGTCGTTTGGGGCAGGGTTGTTTCGTAAACGCCCAGGGCCGTTTAGTACACGCCAATCGTCCGGTCCAGATGGTTTTCCTCCCTTGAGGAAGAGACGACTGCTCACCCCAGGAATCCACCTCGTTTTCCTGTCGATAGGGGGGCCGAGGAGGGGTCGCGGTTCGAGTCGTGCTGAGCATTCGACGGGTTTGGACTCTTGGAACGCCGCCATGGTCCCAGCCCTCACGTCAGCCAGCGACCAGAAGGAGATCACAAACGTGGCGAGACTGGCTCGGTCTTGGAGCACAGGACAAGTACGCAAGACCAGACGTGATGCAATTCGGCGACCCCGTGGCCGACAGAACGCCATGGAATTGTATGAAGCAAGATTCAATGGCTCCGTGGCCAGGACAGGTCCGTACCAAGGGACGGCGGTGAAAGGGTGAGAAGCGCCGAATGATGTGCAAGCGTCTCGACAACAACAGCGCTTGAACATGCACATCCTACGTGTGCCCTGCATGCCCAAGGGGCTCCCAAGTTCCACACCCGCACCTGTGCCTCCCGCGGCCCAGGCTGCCCACCGTCGAGCGTCACGGCGCTCGCGCGGTGACCGCAGGCGCCCCCGGTGCGGCCCGACATGTCCCGGGCCCCGCGCCAACTTCCCATCCGGCATCGGGGCAGCACGCTGGAGCAACCGCGGGAGGATCTCAGAGAGGAACCATGATCGGGGAGACGTAAGACCCGGGTACGGGGGACTCGGAAATCCCCGACGAGGTCGTCAAAAAAATGACGAGGCCGAGCCTGCATTTTGACGAGGCCTCCCGCTGCAGACATCCCACGAAACTCCTCCTCGTCAAAATCCGAGGCGCGGTCGTCAAAAAACGATGGCGAACCCGAGTCCTGGCAAACCCGGGTCTTACGCTCCCCCGACATGAAAACTCGGACAGCTTCGGACCCCGGCATGCGAGGAAGCCCGAGGGGTCCCCAGTGGCCCAGGGAGCCGCAGGCTGCAGGAGCTGGCACCACCGATGCCAGCCGCCGCTGGGCCACCACCGCCACAGCAGTCGCTCTCTCCGAGGCCTTCCAACTGGCCAGCGCAGCCTCCGCCCGCGACTTAGCCCTCAACTTTAGCGACACTGACCGACAGGGGACCCACAAGGCCGCGCCTCATGCGGTGAGGCTCAAGAACGACGACGGCGCACGCTCATCTGATGTGGTTACCCGCGGCCATGGTACCCCCTGGTATGGAACTGTAGCCAGAAGGGCCCCAAATAGCGGCTCCTCGGGCGATTGGCGCAAGTGGGCCGACTGGGACACGATCCCACATCGAATCGCCAATCACAGCCCCACACGCCAGGACGACTCCACCCTTTACTGTTCCCTCAGCTCGACTGGGTAGCGTCCAGGAGCAAGCACTTGCCCTGGCGCCCATGGGCAACAGCAGCAGCAGGGCAAGGGCAGGGGAGCGGATGTGAGGATGCACAAGTAACGTGAAGCACAGTGGCGGCGGGAGCATCCAGAGGAGAGGGGGCGACGGAGAAAGAAGGCAGGGCGCAGGCAACGCGCGAACCGCACCCGCGGGACGCTGGGGCGGGCGCGATGCCATGGGCTCGCTCTCCGACCTCCCGTCGGCCACACTGCAGCTGTGCGGCCAGCCACCGCCCCCCCGTGACCAACAGCCGCGCTCAAGAGCTGCAGACTGGGACGCCCGAGCCCCCTCAGGGCTTGCCCGAAGGCCCTGGTGCGGTACCGTGGCGGCTCAGGCTGTCTCCAGCAGCTGCGACTCGCAGCAGCCAGGGAACTCCGAGACGGCCCGCGCGCCAACTGAAAGTGAGGAGGAGGAGGAGGAGGCGAAGGAGGCGGAGGAGGAAGAGGAGGCGGAGAAGGAGGAGGAGGAGGCGGGAGGAGGAGGGAAGAGGAGGAGGAGGAGGAGGAGGAGGAGGAGGAGGAGTGAACGAAGCCTGGAGGGCGAACAGTTCGCTTCGGTTAGCGAGCTCCCCGCTGTAATGGGAGCTCGCTCTCTCGGCTCGCGGGCGGGGCGGAAAGCCCCGAGCACGGGACACGAACATTTATAACGTATCTGCCTGCGGCAGCTTGCGAGGGCACAGGGCGCAGCAGGCTGGCCGCACGCACGCTGCTGGCGGGGCTGCCAGCGGCGGCAGACAGGGGCACAGGGCGCGGCAAGCGGGCCGCACGCGGGGCGGCTCAGGGGCGTCAGGCAGCCGCGGCGGCCAGCACCTCCAGTAGCTTCGTGAGGAAGCTGAAGAGCATGCTGGTCCGCGCGGGTGGCCGCGAAGCCTTCTGTCGGCGTGACGCACCTCACGCTGGCGGTGTCCTTCAGGATGTGGTAGAGCCTCGTCGTGACTCCCAAGCGCGTAGCCGAGGAGGCGATCCCGTTCTCGCCGTCGAAGGGGGTCTCGAGCGTCGGGAGGCCGAGCCGCGTGAGAATGTCGGTGGCCAGCTGTCCTCTTGGCTGGGCAACATGATGAAGAAGCCGTGGACATGCAAGGTAGTGTTGTACAGCATCAGGGCACCTGCAACCGAATGCACAGTCGCGGCGCTGGGGGGGGGCACATGCATGCGTGTCGTAGTAGTCCAGGCTCCCGACAGCGCCTTCAGGATGGCCCAGACTCGCGCGGGAGGCTGTTTCGCCAAGTATGTGCGAAGGCGGCGCCAGCGCTGTTGAAGATCTTCAGGAAGAGTCTCCAGTTGGACTAGGTCAGGAACGTCATGAGCAGCCAGTGGGTCCAGATCAACCTCAGCATCAGGATCGTGATCATCGTCTCCAGGACGCAGTTCTGGGTCACCTCCAAGAGGAAAACGCAGTCGTTGGCTGCGGACCCAGCGGCGCCTGGCACGGTGCTCAGCAGTGGCCGTCCGACGAAGCGCAAGTGCACGTAGTTGAGCGGCAGGGTCCTGGGGGGCGTCGAGCAGAGCTGCTTCAAGACGAGATCGTGGGACTTCAGAAGCATGCCACGCTTCACGACATATAGCAGTTGCCAAACGTCTGCGCTCCGCTCTGGTGGAGCAGATGGGCAAAAAGACGTCGCGGTTCAACACCCGCATGACATACTCGATGCACCACTCGCCCCACTCCTTCTCGTTGTCAATGTTGGGGTCCATCAAGAGAAGATCGGGGCCAGCTGCCAGCCCAGTGCGCCGCGCGGCCTTGAAGATTCGCTCTCGTAGCTTGAGCCAGCGGGAGCGCAGGGTCTTGATGGCGCACTGGACGCGGCAGGAGATTCCAAGCAGACAGGCGTTTAGCTATGGTGTTGTGGAACGTGTCATTGTGGAGCTTGGGGCACAGGCCGAGGAGGTACGCCTTCCGAGGTGACTGCGGGCGTGTCGGCGGGCCACCATCATCTCCAGCACGGCGTCGTGGTGGCTGCATCGCTGCTGCACCTAGACGAGCAGCATGAAGATGTGCTGCGCGGAGTGCAGCGCGCGCCCGCTGTTCACCACCAAGATCACGCACAAGTCCCTTAAAGTGCGAGCCAGCGGTGTTGACGTGGAACTCCGAGGTGGCGGTGTCGAAGAGGCGCTGCACGATGGAGATCGTGTTGATCCAGCATGGAGCGCCCCACTGGCCAGAGATCTCGGCAACGAACCCCAGCGTGGCGATCGCATTCTCCTTCAGCTCGTGACACCATTGTGTCCATCCAGTCAGTGTATCCGTCGCCGTGCGCCACATCGTAGCCGCCAGCGTGAGTTCAATATCTGCAGGTACTCCGATTCGAGTCCAACCCGCCATGCCGAAGATGTCGCTTTTGGAGAAGCTGTTGGGAGCCACCCGAAGTATTTTGTGAAGAGCACGCTGTTCTGTGGCAAGAAGAGCCTCAGGAGGTTCGTAAACTTGATCCACATATGATAGACATGTAACGGCAGCCTCATTGTATGTTTTGATACTGAGTTGCAAAGGTGCGACACCCTCAGCCAGCTTGAGAACACGCTCCCACCACTTGGTCGCTGGAGCCCTCCATTGATCCTGCAGCGATGCTCCAGGTCCCACCTGAAAGCCGAGGTACTTGGCAGAAGAGGCGATAGTGAAGCTCCTCCACGGGGTGTGGATGCTTTCGAGGATGTTCTGGATGCCTACGATCAGGCTGGGCGTCGGCAGGGACCATGTGGGGACGATGACGCACCTCTTTGGTTGGAGCTGTAATCCCACGAGAGTTTCTGCAGCGAGTAGATGAGGTAGAAGACGTCGAAGATCGCGCAGACGGCGTAGTATGATACCAAGATCATCAGCACAGGCGCTGATAAGACCACGGCGAAATTGGAGGAGTTCAGCCGATATGCCACGGATGAACGGGTCGACGACCAGCGCCCATATGGTTCCACTGAGCGGGCATCCTTGAGCCACTCCAGACCCGGCACTGAGAAGGGGACGCCGAACACCACCAATAGTGAGGAAGCACAGCGGGTTCGTGTAGCAGCACATCAAGATCTTGGCGAAGTTCCCCTGGATGCCCCACCGCGCTAGCACTGCCCATAGCCATTGTCTGAGCAGCGAGGGGAGGGCGGCCGCGACGTCCATGGGCGCGAAGATGGGCATGAGAGCGCCAGCATTGGGGTCCGTGCTGGAGAGCCTCGCTTGCATGTCAACTTGCACGACATTGTGCAGGAATTGGCGGCCTCGAACAATCCCTTCTGCTCCTCTGAGGTGTCCTTCGCTAGGTGCGAGAGAGTGAGGTTGGCTGCTGAGGCAATGAGTGTCACGTCCGTGTTTGTCATGCTGAGGGGCCGTCACGTGCTCGGCGTTCGCGTGCACTCACAGTTCCCCAGCGGCTCGTCACCCTTGGGCAGCATGACCATCAGCGCGTGGCTCAGGTCGCGCGGCGCCCCGTAGTCTGTCACGTGGGAGACGAGGCTGGCCCAGATGGGAAGAGCTCCAGGAGATCGAAGCCAGGCACGGTAGGGTAGCCCGTCTGGTCCAGGCGCGGAGTCGCCAGCTTGCTTAGCAACTTGTCGCAGCTCTTCTTCACTTGGCACCGCGTGTTCTAGTGCGGGACGCTGAGGAAAGACACGGTCGAGGTACTCTTGAACATCTTGGTCCGAGGTCGTGCGGGCGGCAAAGATCGGGCCCCAGTGGCTCATGATGGCCGCGTGCATCTGGCTCGGCTCGTAAACCGCGCCCCCCGTCGCGATTTTGATGCCAGCTAGGATGAGGCGCCTAGAGAAGGGCCGCCATAGTTCACCTTTACGAGCATGCTGACGGGCACGATGTCGCCACTGGTCTCCAAGCAGTACTTTCTGTTTCGCGTATTCATCTCGGGCCTTGGCAGCAGCGCGGGAACGCCGTTCTTCAGCAAGTGAGGAATGAGTGTCGAGGGTCTCGTTGGTGTAGTCGATCGGTTGGTTGAGCTTGACGCTGTCACCGTCAATCTGGAGGCATTTGCGGCCGATCTCGGTGTTATCAAAGAGCGCGGAGGCAAAGTCTTTGCTCTGGTTCCAGACGGCGCGGGCGATGCTCCCCAGGGTCATGCCGCAGATCTCCTGGCTGATGTCCGAGTTCTGCGAGTCGAGTTCGGCCGTGGGAATCTTCGTGAGCGCGTTCCTGGTCAGGCGGGCGGCCTCGTGCATCAGCGATTTCTGGAATCGCCATTGATGAACTGGGTCATAGTGAGATATATCATGTCGAGCTGGTAATTTCGCATAGTGACGAGCGTAATGTGGGGAATCAAATAGAAAAGCAGGAACAGGTTGATAGAACAAGTTGATATTGCACGGGTTTGCTGTGAGCAGGGCGAATGCGGAGGTACATAATCTTGTGGTCGCTTATCATGCCAGATGGGCTTTCGAGTGGAGAATCATCAGCCTTGAGTTCAATGTCCATGAAGGGAATGTCGTGCGAAGCCAGGGAGACGAAGCAACGGTCGACGGTGCTCTCCGTGTGGTTGGCAACCGCGCGGTGCGTGGTGGCCATCGCAGTTATCTCGGGCATGTCCTTGAAGAGGTTCTTCCAGAAGAGTGGCTGGTACTGGTACCTGCTCGCCTCGACCGCGGTGGAGTCGATCGGAGACAATAAACTCCTCGGTGGGTGCGCCGAGATATTGAAGTCGCCGAGCATGATGAATGTCCTCCTGTGTGGATCAGCTGCCGCGTGGTCCCGTTGTAGCTGCCAGTGTTCACGGATAGCAGCTCGATCACTCGGCGACAGGTCGTAGTTGTGAATGTTGAAGATTACAGTCTCATATTGACGCGACGAATCCCGTATGCTGAGCGAAGCAGCTCTCCCAGGAACGACTTCAGCAAGAAAATGCTGAGGGCATTCGTCGGGCGGGCGGCTCTGCTCGACCTGGTCGCATGGCACGAGAAAGCCAATGCCGCCAGCGGCCGTGCAGTTCGGCAGGCTGGAGTTTGAGAGGCTGGTGTGAGGCTGGGCGCGCCAGCATGTCCATGTCGAAACTCGAGCCGTGTGTCTCTTGTAGTGCAATCGAAGCTCGCTGTCGCATGAGAGGTAGCAGAAGAGATCGTTTAGCAGCACGCCGTTGGTCAGAGGATCCGTGAAGAGCCTGAGTATTCCAGAAGGCGATCTGCATGCCGTGGTCCGTCTGCTTGCATAACCACGGCGCCCAGCGCGGGCTAAAGCCACTGCGCCGCCGTGAGTGCATCAGAGAAGCTGTTCTCGAAGGCCGTGCGAATGTTCTTCTGGTGGTCGTCATTAATGCCGGCACGGACCGCGGCAGTCGTCCATCTGATTGTGGTGGGCTCCTCTGGTGCACTGCCGACGTGGATCTGTGCCAAGACCTCGCTGTTGCCGGTGATATATCCCTGTCCGCGGTGAAGCCGAAGAGGAAGTTGCGCGAAGCGCTCGGTGACGAGGGTGCCGAAGCGCTTGAGCTGTACTTCGCCTCGAACTGTCCGAGAGCTCTTATCAGCAGAGACGTAGAGTTGTACAGCAGGGCCACCCTCACTGGCGAGCTCGAGGGTGCGCCAATCTCGTCCTTGTCGGAGCGTTTCGTGAAGACGCCGTGCTCTGGGTTCAGCCACCACAGTGCCGCCCGTGACGGAGAAGTTGTGCTTCTTGTCCAGTCCCGTGCTGTTGAAGGAGATCTGGTCGGTCGAGCGTGACATTGGCATCACGGAACCAGGCGGCGAGTGCAGTTTTGAGCTCCTCCGTGCTGAACGTGGTGGCGGCACCACACCAGAAAGTACATGGATCTGCTTGCCTGTCGAAAGCCGTGTTCGTGATGTCCAAGCATGGATTGCGAGCTTCTGCCTCGCCAACGATCCGCTGAAGTTGTGCCACAGATTCACGAAGCTCTCGGGTAGCGGTCTCTGTTTTCCCAACGCGACACTTTGTACTCTGTAGCTCTCTCTCGGTCCGCTCGTTCTTGGCATGGAGGTCGGCCGTGATGGATGTGACGGTGGCCATGAATTGTTCTCTAGCTTTTTCCGCGACTGCGTTGGCTGTCTTCTCGAACTCAGCAGCAGCAGACTTGACCTGAGCGGACAGTGTCTCCTCCAATTGGTGTCGAAGGTGCGCAGAAGTTCTTGCAACTGTGTCTTCTGGGCGGAACGGAACCATGGATCCTGAGGCTGCGCAGCGGCTCCTTCCGTTCGTTTTGCACTGGCTGGCTGAGACTCGCTCGGTGGCATGGAACTCGCTCTTCAGCAAGAGACACGTCACTCAAGAATATGAAGGCCGCTGCCACGAGAGCAACCGCAAAGGAATATGGAAATGTGAGCGGCCTGCACGCTCGTGATTGGATCAAGCAAAATCTCTTGGAAGCTGGCCGCGGACTAGCGGTATCCATTTGTTGGCGTGGCCAAATGAAGATCTTGAGCCAAAATGGCTACGGAGGAGGAGGAGGAGGAGGAGGAGGAGGAGGGATGAGGAGCGAAGGAACCCCAAGACGGCCCGCGCGTCAACTGAGCATGTGCACCGGAGGTGTCTTAGAATCAGGTGTTCGGGGGTCACTCACCCTTTGCGATGAAACACCACGCGATTACAGCGCGTACTGCTCCGACCCTCGGCATCTGCATGTGTGCATCATGTTTCGCGTCTTGAGGCAGAGCTGTCGAAGGCTGGACATGCATAGATTGGCCGTCGCGTGCTGTCAGCGGTTCTCATCAAACCTTCCTCGATGAGTCCTTCCCGTGCTCCCCCTTGCTACGACAAAGATTGCACAATGTTCGAATTCATATGGTTATGGTATGTATGTCTACTTCTTCTGGCACCACGATGATGTGAAAAGCATGCAGATACGTAATGTGCATATGTCTCCTAACGAGGGGGTAACTCGCATGAAATCCGGGGTATCGAAAATATCCTCAGCACTACCTCCCAGCCATTCCGCTTCGTCCCCCCCGCCCCAAGCCTGAAGTGCCAATCCGCGTCATGGAGATGCCTGCGCTTGAGCCCTGCCAGCGAGCAGGTTCGAAAAACGGCCCCGCAAGCTGTCAGCATCATTGATTTCAGCATGTCTCTGGCTGCCTGTATGTACAGACTCCCGAGATGCTGTTCGCACTTAGGGGGCTCTCACTTCTCTTCTAAAGAACTGGCCCTGAATGTCGGTCTGGGGGTTCCATGCTCGCCGTCGCCGCCCCGTCGACGCCTCGTCGCCGCCCATCGTCTGGGGCTGATTGTGGGTCTGGCGGTTCCGCGCTCGCTGTCGCCGCCTCGTCGCCGCCTCGTCGCCGCTCGTCGTCTGGGCCTGTCTGGCGGTCTGGCCGTCGCCGCCCCGTCGCCGCCTCGTCGCCGCCCGTCGTCTGGGCCTGTCTGGTGGTTGCTCCACATAGATTGCACAGCATGTTAGCACGGATTGCACCACAGATCTTCTCCTCGGTAAAATAGAATGAAGGCCCACAGGCCTCCGGAGGCCCGACTCATCCACTGCCCCTGGGGATGTGCAAGCTGCATCTGACTCTGCCCCACTGCTCATTGTTAAATGAATTCATACCATCCCACCCAAGCCGGTATCGACCTCCCCGACCCACCCCTCGTTTACCTCCTCAGATAATAGAATGAACGCGCGCTCGTGTATCAATACAACGCGCACGAAACCGCAGGTGTCGTAGGTTTCATGCGGGTATCAAAGTAGTTTGCCCCCGCGTTTATAAATATACACCTGTGTGTACAAACATACATACATACATACATACATACATGCATGCATGCATACATACATACATACATACACACATACAGATCTTCGTGCATACATACATACGTACAGACATACGTATGTACATAGGCCTCGTAAACATACCACATGCACACATGCACACACGCATGCATGCATGCATACATACAGGCATACATACATACAGACAAACAGGCAAATTGACTGACCGACATATATAACACATTTGTTTTGCAATCTGACTGTCCAACAAGTCTGCGCGCTTGCGGAATATGAAAAACCTCACGGTGTTCACGAAATGCAACCAAACGGGCTTGTCGCGCGCGCATGTCGGAATTACTCGAACGCCCACGCGCGCGTGCTCAGGGGGGGCACGACCTTGCGAAACAACACCATGCGAGCAAGTCTCGCGGGTCGGCCGCGCGCTTATGTCGAAGTTTTTTTGTTTAGCTCGGGCCTGCGTTTTTTTGTTTCGCGAACTGTAGCTCGGCCTGCGAACTGTAGCTCGGCAGACGGTGTTGGCGAACTGTAGCTCGGCCTGCTTGGGGGTCCCGCAGCGAACTGTAGCTCGGGCCTGCGGTGACGAAGTTGGCCTCTCTGGCTGCGGTCGCGCGCGAGGTGTTCCAGGGATGCGCTCTGCAGGTGGCGCCCCGCTCCCAAAATGACTCCGCCTGCTCGCTTGACTTGGCCATCCGCGCGGGACAGCGAGATGACCGCCTTCCAGGCGGCCGCGTCGAACTCGGCCAGCACTGCGCCACTGGTGCGCTCGCCCTCGTGCGTCTCCATGAGCCCACGGACGTCTGCCTGGTGCAGTGAAGCGCGAATGATCTTTCTGCATTTGGGACCCCAATCGGTGATGTTCATGACGTCGATGGTCCGATATTCTTGCTCTTGAGCTTGATTAGACGCTCGGCTGCTTGTCCTTGGCTTTGGCACGCTTGAGGGCCTCCTCGGCCAGCCGCTTGCACTTGGGTGTGGCGAGTGACGAACACTTGGATTCAAACTGCGCCTCGGAGGCTTCGAACCCTCCCAAGGCTCTCTGCAAGGCGGCGATGGCGGCGACGATGCCATCGACGTGGGCACTGGGCGCCGAACCGTGTGCAAGGGGCCGCGGCTCCCAAGATCCTCCCGCGCAGCGGCGACGGCGGCGGCAACGACCCGAGGCATCCGACGATATGATCTTTCCATTCCGCGGCCCCTGCAATCTCGCCCACCTTCCCTGGGGGATTTGTCTTCGCCCCGGAACCGTTCTTCCATTGTCCCGAGGTAGCAAAATGGCACCTGGACCCAGACTTCCCTCGCCGTTGCTTTCTCACGGCGTGGACCCCCAAAGATTTGGGACCTCTTCCCTGGGACTGGCTTTTCCTCTCGAGCCGTGTTTTGACGGTGCTGGGGCCTGGCGAGGACCTCCAGGGTCCGAAAATAGCAAGTGCATCCGGAATGATCCCAATTACGGAACGCTTCCTGAGCGGCATTGCTTGTCATTGCTTGGCGTTGTTGAGCATAGCTGGTTTTGCTTGGCGTTCCTTGGCGTTGCTTGGCGTTGCTCGGTGCTGCTTTGCTTTGCTTTGCTTTGCATTGCTTGGCGTTGCTTGGCTATGCTTGGCATTGCTTGGCGCTGCTTGCCGTTGCTTGGCTTTGCTTGGTGTTGCTTTGCATTGCTGGGCGCTGTTAGGCATTGCTTGTTATTGTTTGAATTTGCTCGGAGTTGCTTGGAATTGCTTGCCGTTGCTTTGCGTTGATTGGCATTGCTTGGCAGTTGCTTGGCAACAAGACCAGGCAATCTGAGGAATGCACGAAGGAAGCAAGACCATGGAATCCCGAGGAACGCCTCTGTGAAGAAACACAGCCAAGCAACCCTCAGGAACGCCACAGGAAAGGAACAGGACCAGGGAACCCCGAGGAACGCAACGGCAAAGACACAGGACCAGGGAACCCCGAGGAACGCGGTCTGGCACAGGCAACGCACCCACGGGCGGCTCAACAACGAACAGGAACCCCTTAGGCAGGCCTAATTGGGTAAAACATTCCGTCGGGTTCGTTCCGCGACGCGAGGGGGCCTGGGATTGAACATATAATCAGTCGTTCGGATGTCTGGGGCGGCGGCGGCGACGGCGGCGACGAGGCCGAGGGTGCCGCGGGCTGGCGCGGCTCCTCCTCCCCACTGGCGGGGTCGTCGCAGGACGGGAGGGCCTTTGAGGACGGCGGCCAGGCTCATCCTCATCACCCTCACCACCAGCAACCGAATCATCGTCCTCAGACAACTTCGAATCGTGGACAAATCACGACGGACGATTTTTGGCCGTGTTCGGCCTCTGCGGGCCCTCGCCAGGCCCAGGGACCCTCAAGCAACGGTTCGGGATGAAAAGCCAGCCCAAGGGAATAGGTCGAAACGTCGAGGCTATGCAAACAATACGACGTCGGGTGTCTGGGTCCTCCTCCTCCTCCTGCTCCTCCTCACCATCCTCATCCTCATCCTCATCCTCACTATCACGATCAACACCATTACCATCACCATCACCATGACCGTCACTATCACCATCATCGTCACCATCACCATCATCGTCAACATCATCAACATCATCACCCCGATCAACACCATAATCATTATCCTCATCATCATCCTCATCCTCATGTCCATCCTCCTCCTCATCTTCACAATCGTCGTCATCGTCTTCGTCGTCGTCGTCGTCGTCATCACGAACATCATCGTCAACATCGTGTGCCAAGAGCAGCAACCACACGAAGGGCCGCTGGAGGAGGACCCAGGACCTCTCCTGCAATGGGGAAACACTATGAGCGTTTGATTTGTTTGCTTGCTTGTTTGCTTTTTGTTTGGCATTTGTGGCTTCTGGGAGACCCCCTACTGGGTCTTGGGGCCGTGATAAAGACGGCTCAGGATGGACGCCGGTCCCAAGGAAGGGATCGGGATGTCGGGGGGGTCCACGTTTTGAGAAAAACACGGAGTCGGGGGTCTGGGGATTGAAATTCGAATGCTGCGATTTTCGAGCGCCTTGGTTTTTCTTCCCAGCCCTCCTGTGTTGGGTTCTTGTTTTTGAATGCAGCACTGCGATCGCACACCTCCGCCTTCTCCTCCCCCCTCCTCCTGCGCTGCTCCCTGGGTGGCTGCGAACTGTGCAACCGTCGCCACTTTCGTGGGCTCCTGGGGGGCACGGCGGAGCAGTCGAGTACCCGAGACCTTCCTGGATGGCTGCGAACTGTGCAACCGTCGCCACTCTCGTGGGCTCGTGGGAGGCACGGCGGAATTGGGGATCACCCGAGACCTCGCAGTTCCTTGGGTGGCTGCGACCTGCCCAACTGTCGCCCCCTCACTTCTGTGTTGGGTTCTCCTTTTGAGCCCGACCAGCCCTTTAGGGCGCAGGTGGTCTAGGGAGCTTCCTCTTCCAACCCTCTTCTTCCCCTTCGGGGAGGGGTCTATCCCTCCCCCATACCCCCTCCCCTGGATCTGGACGGGGGGTTCCGCGGGTAGTTGGAGCGTCCACAACGGCCTCGGCGAGGAAGCCCAAATCATTGGTTATACTAAGATTTTGGCACCATTTAGGCCTCCGGGGGGGCTAATTAGGGAGCTCGCTCCCCTCCTCTGATCGATCTCATCCAAGATGGCCCAAAGATGGTCCCCAAGGCTCTCAAGGGTGCCCCAAGAGGTGGCCAGGAGGCCTCAAGAGGCCCCCATGATGCACCCAAGAGGCTCCCAAGAGACCCCCAAGAGGGCCCCCAGAGGCACCCAAGACGCTCCAAGAGGCCTCGGCGAAAATGCCAACATCATTGATTTTACTTAGGTTATGGCCACATTTTGGCCTCCTGGGGGGGGAGCACTGATTAAGATGACTCCAAGAGCGCCTGGGGGAGCCCAAGATGACCTCCAATATGGCTCAAGATCTCCCAAGATGCCTCGAGATGGCTCTCACGATGCTCCAAAAGGCCCCAAGACCGCTCCAAGACGGCTCCAGGTGGCCAGAGAGCTTCTTCAGGAGGCCCCGAAGAGGCCAACATCCTTCCCAAACCTTAGGAACATCAATGTTTTTGGCTTTCTCGCCTCTTCGCTTCTTCGCTTCCGATGGCCATCTAAGGCCTCAAGATGGCTCCGAGATGGCCCACGAGGGCTCCAAGAGAGGCTCAAGAGAGCCCCAAGACGGCCCCAAAAACGCTCCAAAAACGCCCGAAGAGGCGACTTTTTGAGCTCCCGAGGGGCAGCGCTAATTAATGCCCCCCTCTTGAATGATCGATGTTCCCCACGATCGCCCAAAGAGCGCTCCCAAGGCTCCCAATAGCGCTTCAAGCCCCAAGAGGCGCCCAGGAGGCCCCAGAAGGCCCCAACAGGCGCCCAAGAGGCCTCCAAGAGTTTCCCAAGAGACCCCAAGAGGCCCCAAGAAGCTCTCCGAGGCACCCAAGACGCTCTAAGAGGCGTCCGGGACCGCCAAAAAGCCCCTCAGACGCTCCAAGAGGCCTCCACTGGGGAACCCTTCCTTTGTGTGCTGCCCACTTCCCTGATCCAGGCAATCCCTCTGGCCATCGTTTCTGGATGGGCTGGTGGGGTTATTTTTTGGGGGGTCGCGGCCGCAAGCGAAGGCGCAGGCGGCGTCAGAAGACGTCCCGGGCTACGGGCGAAACCGAATTATCCAGCGAACGCACTCACGGCTGCCAGAGCTGCCGCCGAGGGATGCTGGGCTGCGCCGGGGCTGAAGGCGAGCTGCAGGAGCTGCCAGGTGTGCCAGGTGGCCGAAGTGCAACCTTCCCAGAGGCGAGACCACCAGGAAGACGAACGAATTGTACCCTGTCGCGCCAGGCGCCAGAGGTAGCCGTGCCACCGAGCGTGGCAAAGCGCGGGGCTGCGCAACCAGTCCAGCGTACCTGTGTCGCATGCAGACAGTGGGAACCTCAGATGGCTGAACAAGAATCCTAAACCACTCCTGAGCAATCCACGTAGGGGCGCGTCCCACCATTGCAAGCGGCAGCTGCAAACACGACCAGGCTGTGGCAGTGTCTGAAAACCAAGGGCCAGGAACACGCGAGCATGCAAACTCGGGCTGGTCGACGTGCGAGTCGCCGGGACGCCAGGGTGCCTCATCAGGCTCAAAGAAGCCTGCACGGATACCACCGGGCGCCGGGGACGGAGGAGGGGCGGCGCAGCAAGCAGCTGAAGGCTGAGAATATCTCAGGCCAGGTGCCCGCGGCGCGGCGCGCGTGAGTCACGTGACGCCACGAAGACTCTAACTCTCCTTTCGACTTATTTTTAAGGTTTAAATTTTCCTTAAATTTAAGCCTAAATTTAAGCCTAAATTTAGGCCTAAATCCATTCCTATGTTGTTCCTTATTTTTTTCTTGCGAAGTGCACTTTTTGTGCATTTTTTTCTTATGTGTTGGTGCACTTTTGGTGCACTTTTGGTGCACTTCTTGTGCACTTTTTTTAAAAAAAAAAAAAAAAATGCACCACTATGGTGGTGCACTTTTGTGCACTTTTGGTGCGCTTTTTAAAAAGTGCACCACTACGGTGGTGCACTTTTTGTGCACTTTTATTGTTATGTTGCGCATACGTAGTGCACTTTTTTAAAAAAGTGCACCAATACATTGGTGCACTTTTGGTGCACTTTTACAAAAAGTGAACCACAGCATCGGTGCACTTTTGGTGCACTTTTGCTAAAAGTGCACCACGACGTTTGGTGCACGTTCTTAAAAAGTGCACTACTATGTCTTCTGATAAAAAAGTGCCCCAGGAGGAGGAGGTTGAGGAGGAGGAGGAAAAGGAGGGAGGAGGAGGAGGAGGAGGAGGGAGGAGGAGGACGATCAGGAGGAGGATGATGAGGAAGAGGAGGATGAGGAGGAGGAAGAGGATGATGATGATGATGATGATGATGATGATGATGATCATGATGATGATGATGATGATGATGATGATCAGAAGAAGGAGGGCGAGGAGGAGGAAGGATGTGATGACGATGATGATGACGAGATTGTTGATGATTCTTATATTGATGTTGAAGAAGAAGAAGAAGGGGGAGGAGGAGGGAGGAGGAGGGGGGAGTGACGAGGGGGCGGGAGGGAGGACGTTGCGTGGCGGGCTTTTTCATTGAAAGAGCAAGCCTGTGCAACCCGCTCTTCACTCCAATCCCCTCCCCACTCCTACGTAGCCTTTTTGGCTCGAGGCGCCCACTTGAAGTTGGCGTTGGGTCTTTGCGGGCGCAATGCAGGGGCCTCGCGCGCAGTGCGCCGCTGTGGGCTCGGCGGACATCGCGGGTGTCTTGGACAAGTGGTTCTCGCAGCAGGCTGCCGTGACCTTCAAGAAGGCCTTGCCCGCTGGGGCCCAGACGACGGCGAAGGACACTCGTTCTGAACATTGCGTTTCTTCGAGCGGTTCCCTGCCCTGTCCCCTCCGTATGATCATACGGAAGGGGAGGGGGGGGGGGGGGGATCGCTCGAGAGACACGAGGCACAGAACAAAAAACACAGGGTAGGCCGCCGCAGCCGGAGGTGCTCACGCAGGCGTCGGCTTTGTGGGCCAGCCTCGCGGAGTTGGCGCCCTCGTGCCGCCTGCCTCCACTGGCGACGGCCCAAGCCCTGAAGGCTTACCACGACAAGGCATGTCCGACCAGGGGCAATTTTTTATCTCCAGACCCCCCTCCATGCAGGGGTGTCTGGAAGGTGTGATGGGTGAAAGGGGAGGCGGGGTGGCGCGGCGGCGGGGAAGGGGGGGGGGGCGGCGGGGGAAGGGAGGGCACGGCCACGAATGTTCCGCAGGTTTCGGAGCGCGTCACGGGCAACTGGCGCGAGAGGTCTGTGTTCGACCCCTCTGGCCGCAGCCACGACACGCAGGCCGACGAACTAGGGGGGACCCTGCGCGCGAACCTCGCGAAGATCCGGGAGCTCGTTCTGGACCAGCCTCAGAGGCCTCGTGCACCCGTGCGAGGCATATGTACACATATGCATATATATATACATTGATATAGGTGGATGTGAGTATGTATACAACAGTGTTTTGACATATGTATGTATATACATAGATACAATGCGCGTGTGTCGGTGTGCGTGAGTGTGTTCGCGCGCGCGTGCGTGTGTGTGTTGCGCGTGTGCGTGCCTGTGCGTGCGTGTGCGTTCGAGAGCGCGAGTGCGTCGGCACTGCCAGCCATCTGGCTGGAAGGCGCCGCGTGCTGGAGAAGTGTTCGGCCGAGGACGCGCGCGCGCTCGAGCAGCTGGTGGCCATGGCCGCCTCGGGGATCGCCAAGCAGGGAGTGCACGTTTTGGGCAAATGGGACACGCGTGACCGCGAGCCGGAGCAGTTCCTGCATTGGTGGAAAAATCCCAGGAAGGAGGTGGAGGGGGAAGTTCCAGCCGCGACCCTCGACGCCCCGACGGGCGAGGCCAGCGGCGAGGCCGCGACGCTTCCACTCGAGGACGCCCCTGCCGAGGCAGAAGTGTTCGAGTGGCCCGAGTTCGCGAACTTCTCGACGGATTCGCTTGCCCCGTCTCCGAGAGCAAGCCTCCAGGTTGTTTTTTGGGCATGTATCACGCGTTGCTTATAGGATAACGTATCTCCTCTGATTGCATACATATTATGCGATCTTGGGGTCCCCAGGTTGTGTTCGAGGAGAGCCCCCCCAAGTTCCCGCGCCTCTTCTTCACCCCGGAGCCCAAGTCGCAGGTGCAGGTGTCAGAGATCCTTCAGGAGGCGAACGACGAACCTGCACTCCCAGCTGGCGGCCGGGCGCTCTCGCGTCAGGTGCGCGCGGCGGTCTCGGCGGCGAAGGAGCAGAAGAAGGTGGACAAGAAGGACAAGAAGGAGAAGGAGGAGGACAACAAGGAGGACAAGAAGGACAAGAAGGACAACAAGGGCAAGAAGCACAAGCCAGCGGAGACAGTGGCGCCGAGCAAGAAACGTTGCGGTGGCCTACTACTACTACTACTACTACTACTACTACTACTACTACTACTACTACTACTACTACTACTACTACTACTACTACTACTACTACTACTACTACTACTACTACTACTACTACTACTACTACTACTACTACTACTACTACTACTACTACTACTTACTACTACTACTACTACTACTACTACTACTACTACTACTACTACTACTACTACTACTACTACGACTACTACATTACTACTACACTTACTACTACTACTACTACTACTACTACGACTACTACTACTACTACTTACTACTACTACTACTACTACTACTACTACTACTACTACTACTACTACTACTACTACTACTACTACTACTACTACTACTACTACTACTACTACTACCTACTACTACTACTACTACTACTACTACTACTACTACTACTACTACTACTACTACTACTACTACTACTACTACTGCTACTCCTACTACTACTGCTAATATTATTACTGCCGCTACTATTACTAGCACCACTCTCCCTACTACTACTACTATTAGTACTACTTCCAGCAGTATTGCTACTACTAGTAATACTACTACTATGCTCGTATTTCTCCTCGTCCTCCTCCTCCTCATCCCCCATCATCCTCCCTCTCTTCCTCCCCCTCCTCGTCCTCGTCCTCCTCCTCCTGCTCCTGCTCCTGCTCCTCCTCCTCCTGCTCCAGCTCCTCCGCTCCTCCTCCTCCTCCTCCTCCTCCTCCTCCTCCTCCTCCTCCTCCTCCTCCTCCTCCTCCTCCTCCTCCTGTTATCGTCATCACCGATGCCGCTGCATATTCCTGTATATTCTACAAGAATATGACAGGCATTTTTCCAGGCGGCAACCCGCTGAAAGATATGCTGAACACGTTCTTGCGGGGGGAAGGGGGGCTGTCCTGGGGCCCCTTGGTGTGGGAGTCTGACGACAAGAAGAAATTCCAGAGCAGGGCTTACCACAACGCCAGAAGCGCGGCGAGAGGCCTTGGCTGGACCGAGGAGCAGAGCAAGGCCATGCGTTTCGACATCCTTCCTCCCCGGCCACCCTCCTTTCTTCCTCCTCTCACCTTACCCGTCCACGCCGTTTTTTTCATGGCGGGCCCGCCCGCAGGCCAAGGCGCAGGAGATGCACCGTTTGAGCGGGGAGTGGTGGGACGCCGAGTTCTAGAGGCGCAAGTGAGCTGCGCAGTTGCCACGCGCCATTGGCGCGGGGCCGCCCGCCGGGCTGAGGGGCGTGGGTGGTGGGGGGGGGGGTGGGGGGGCAGCGCGTGCTGCCCAGACTTCTTTCTTTTGCAAGGTGTAGCGGAGGCCTTCTGGGGCTGGCTTCTGGACCGTCGTGGTTGGGAGTCTCAAATCGCGCCGTCGTGAAACGACCTCTGGTCTGCGCCTGATGATGCCCTTGCTGCTGCTGCCACAGATGTTTATGACAAACTCGCAGTACACGTCAAAATACACAATGGTTATACATACGGCGCAGTACCTCAAAACTACAATGACGCTTTGATTTACGAGTCCTTTATGTGAACACACTTGTGTACACACGTCGCACGCACAACTATAGTTATCACGTACACACAACTGCATGTCTTTGCATTACAAAGATATGCAGCAGCGGCGGGAGGAGGAGGAGGACCAGGAGGGAGGAGGGAGGAGGGAGGAGGAGGGAGGAGAGGAGGAGGGAGGGAGGAGAGGAGGAGGAGGAGGGAGGAGGGAGGAGGAGGAGAGGAGGAGGGAGGAGGAGGAGGAGGGGAGGGGGAGGAGGGAAGAGGAAGGAGGAGGAGGGAGGAGGACGGAGTAGGGAGGAGGGAGGAGGAGGAGGAGGAGGAGGGAGGAGGAGGAGGAGGAGGAGGGAGAGGCTGCAGAGCACATCTTTCATTAAAAGATGTGCTCGTCTTGGCAGATGGGTGCTCTGTGCACGAGCAGCCCTTCTTTGTCCTCCAGCTTTTTTGCCGCTGCGACGCGGCCGCCGCGATGGGGAAGAAGAAGGCTCGCGACGAGAGCGGCTTCGTGCTGGTCACGGCGCGAGCGCTCTGGCTGGGCAGCCTCCCCGCGGAGCTCGACTTCCACGCTTTCGTGGGCGACGCCGCGGGCCGCGGGACTGAGCGGGGTGAAACAATCAGATTCGGCGGAGGAGCGGTTTTCATTCAAGGCCGAGGCCGAGTTTCATTCAAACTCGGCCTCGACCCTGACTGAAAATCGGGAGGAGGGAAGAGGGAGGAGGGAGGAGGGAGGAGGAGGGAGGGAGGAGGAGGGAGGAGGGGGGAGGGAGGAGGGAGGAGGAGGGAGGAGGGAGGAGGGGGAGGAGGGAAAAGTAGAAGAAAAGGAAAATCATGGATGAGAATGCGGAGGACGGTGGACGGTGAGGGACGGAGAGCTCGGAGGGGGGGAGGGGGAGAGGGGGGGGGGGAGGACGCAGAGGAGGGGGGGGGCAGGGAACAGGAGGGAGGAGGGAGGAACCCAGAGGAAGGAGGGAGTGGATGAGGGAGGAGGGTGGGGAGGGGGGTGCCCTGCCGTCGCCCAGGCTCGAAGGAGTCGTCGACTGGTGGGGCTGGGCGCGGGAGCCGTTCTCGAGCATGGTCTTCGTGTTCGGGGCGCTCCAGCAGGCGCAGGCGGCGATGCGCCTCTTCAGCGGGGCCACCTGGTTCGGGGGCGAGAGGTCCATCCTGTGCAGGAGCCCCGCGCGGCGCTCGGCGGAAAACAATGTATTAAATTGTTTTCCGTTGATTTCGCCTTCCTCGCCTCCCCTCTCGCTCGCGCCACTCCCCCCTCTCCCCGCGCCCCCCCCATGCGACGACAGGCAGACGGCGCCGCACTGCCCGGACAGGCGCGCCGAGGCCGTCGCGGAGGGCAGAACGCCCGCGCCGCAGGCCGTCGGCTGCACGGCGCGGATGCACGGCGGGCGCCGATGCTGGGGGGGAGGGGGAGAGGGAGGCATGCAAGGAGAAAGGGGATACGAGGTTAGGGGCGGGGAGGGGGCACAGGGGGGGGGGGGAGGAGGGAGGGGGGGAGGAGGAGGAGGAGGGAGGAGGGAGGAGGAGGGAGGAGAGGAGGAGCGAGGAGGAGGGAGGTGGAGGAAAGAGGAGGGGAGGGGGGAGGGAGGAGGGGGGGGGGAGGGAGGAGGAGACGGAGGAGGAGGAAGGATGAGACGGAGGAGGAGGGAGGAAGCGAGGAGGGAGGGAGAGGAGGGAGGAATCGGAGGAATGAGCGAGGCACGAGGAGGGGGGGGATCGACGGAGCAGGCCCGCCACGCATTCCTCCCCCCCCGAGGCGGCCTCAGCATGGCGCCCGCGGCGCCGCCTGGCTGGCCCGCCGGCGTGGAGGTGCCTGCGACGGACCCTCGCGCGGCCGAGGCCGTCACTTCTTCAATGCGCGCGCGCTTTCATTTAAAGCGCGCGCGCTTGCATCCAAAGGCGCGCCGAAAGACGACGCGTGCTTTCATTCAAAGCACGCGTCGTCGTTCGGTGCACCCATCCGACAGGAGGGAAGAGGGCAGGGCAGTGATGGAGGAAGCGGATGCTCGCCCCCCTCCCCCCTCTATCCTCCGCGGCCGCGCCCCAGGCGGCGTGGGCGCGGGGGCTCGGCGCGCGCCCGAAGCAGGCCGCGGCGCCTCCTGGGAGCGGCGCGCGCTCCAAGGCGGCGGCTGCCCCGCCACGCCGCTCGGAGGAGGCCTCGTGGGGAGTGGGGCAGGGGGGCGCCGCAGAAGGTTTCATCCAAACCGTCTGCGCCGCAACGGAAGGGTGCGACCCCCCCAATTAGGGGGGTGGCATCCTTCGCCTGCGCCAGGCACCTGCGGCAGCCTTGCGCGAGTGGCGCCAGAAGCGGCTGCCCGAGCTGGCCAAGGAGGTCCGCGACGAGGCGCTCGAGGAGGCGGAGCAGGACATATCCCACATGAGTACCTGAAGGAACGGACACGCGCCACTTCATTCAAGCGGTGCGTTTCCTTTCCTTCATTTATTCGTGATGTTCATGATGTTCGTATGTCTCTATTTCTCATTCTGTCAGTTATCCTCCATCTCTTTCTATATCTCTCTCATTATCTCTAGTTGTGGGTCTCTCTTTCTGGAAGTCCGCCCTGTAGTCTGCAGGACAACAGGGCGTTCTCGAGGTCCATGGTCTCGTACTTGGAGGGGGTCAAGGACGGTGGCGGAGTGGTCTCGAAAGAGTACCACCAGCAGGCGGGTGAGGCCTTGGACTTCACGATGGCGGCGACGGAGGTCAGGAAGAGCCTGGCCTCTCTGAGCGCGCCCAAGGATAGGGGGAGGGGGGCAAACGCTATGAGGGATACTAATAATTTATTAGGATCCCTCGCACTTTCGATCGCAATGGGGTCGCTGCCAATGATTCATTGGAAATCCCTCGCATGGAACCGCAGGAGGAGGACGTGAAGGAGGAGGACAAGAAGGAGGCGGAGGCGAAGGAGAAGGAGGACCCGCTCCTGGACACCCTCGCCGCGAGCGTCGTCGCGGAGATGAGCTTCAGGCAGCGCGCCATCGAGGCAGTGACAGGCGCAGGGTTCATCAACAGATAGCGGTGCACACACGCACGACCAACACAACAACAACAACAACAACACAACAACACCAACAAATACAATAATTGAACGGCGGGACAACGGCCCTCCCCAGCAGGCGGCCGGGCATCCTCGAGCAGCGGGCCAGCTGCGACGCAGGCGGAGGCTCGATCATCCAGGGATCGACGGAGCGCCCAATGATTTATTGGGCGCTTCGTCTGTGCGACGACGACGTCGACGACGACGACGGAGAAAAGGACCGATACGGAACCGACGAACGCGAAGACGCCGACGACGACGAAGACGAGGCCACGCAGGAGGACGGCCACGAGGTGCACGAGGGCAGCCTGGAGGCCGCCATCGCGAATTTGCGCGCCGCTGGTTTCTCCAGCGGGTTCAGCGGCACGGAGACGCCCAAGGACGAGTGAGGGCCTCCGTGGAGCGGCGTTCCGCCGCATAAGGTCTCTTTGGAAACATTGAGATCGGGCGGGGTGTCGGAGAGAGGGAGGGAGGAATGGTGGAGGTGAGATAAACACCATTATGCATGGTGATGCTCATTTCTTCCTTCGGAGCAGTAGGAGGAGCAGTAGGAGGAGCAGTAAGAAGAAGAATAGGAGGAACATTGGGATGATCAGTAGGAGAAAAAGTAGGGGGGGCAGTAGGAGAGCAGTGGCAGGAACGGTAGGAGGAACAATAGGATGAGCAGTACGGGGGGGAGGGGGAGGCAGTAGGAGGAGCAGTATGAACAGTAGGGGAAGCACTGTAGGAGGAACAGAAAAACGAGCAGTAAGAAGAGCACTAGGGGGAGCAGTAGGGAGGTCAATTGGAGGAGCAGCACGAGCTGTAGGACGATCACAAGGACGAGCGGGGTGATATGCAGTAGGAGGAACAAAAGGGCATCGCGACCCCATGAAGGTATCAGAGATGCACTTGCATGTAGAAGAGCATTGGGAACTCATTCAGGTCCTAATGCCCTTGTACATGCAAGCGCATCGGGACCTTAATGTGTCTTCCATGCAGACGGGCATGCAGAAGGGCTTCTGGACCCCATTATGGTTTCAGAGCTTCTCTTTCATGTAAAGAGGCTCGGAACCCCACTAAGATATCAGAATGTTTCGTGCATGTAGGAGGGAATCAGGATCTCACTACGGTTTCAGAGTTGTTCTTCCATATAACAACCCATCGGGACCAAATTAAGTTTTCACAGATGTTCTTGCATATACAAGGGCATCGGGACACCATTAAGGTTCCAGAGTTTCTCTTGCATGTTGGAGATTATCGGGTGCATGTAGCGTCTCCTGCTACTTCGTTATGAACATGTGTAACTAATTTATGAAGTTTTCATATGTTTTAATGCACTTGCACAACACATGCACCACATGACAGGTACACTTTTTGTGCACTTTTGGTGCAGTTGCACAAAAAGTGCACCACATGAGTGGTGCACTTGTTGCGTACTTTTGGTGCACTTTCACAAAAATACACCACATCAGCGGTCCACTTCTTGTGCACTTTTGGTGCACTTTCACAAAAAGTGCACCACATCAGTGGTGCACTTGTTGTGCACTTTTACAAAAAGTGCACCACGTGAGTGGTGCACGTTTTGTGCACTTTTTGTGCGCTTTTTTTTTAAAAAGTGCACCGCCGCGTGTGTCTTGGCTAGCATACCAGGAATCTCTCGATACATATAAATTCATTTACGTCCCTTATTTTTAATATGAAAATCTTCCAAACATTGCATGGTGCACTTTGTTTAAAAAGCGCACAAAAAGTGCACAAAAAGTGCACCACTCACGTGGTGCACTTTTTGTAAAAGTGCACAAAAAGTGCACCACATCAGTGGTGCACTTTTTGTGAAAGTGCACCAAAAGTGCACAAAAAGTGCACCACTGCTGTGGTGCACTTTTTGTGAAAGTGCACCAAAAATACACAAAAAGTGCACCACTCATGTGGTGCACTGTTTGTGCAACTGCGCCAAAAGTGCACTAAAAGTCCACCACTCATAAGATGTAGTGATGATGCAACTGTTAAAAAACATCGAAAGTATATCATGCATTAAGTATCTTTTTATTTATTTATTTTTAAAGATGGTAAAGAAGTTAATATTTATGTATCATGTAATTACTAATAATTTAAGCGCAGATCAGATGATGATATGGATATACCATATAAAAGTTTAGTATATTACGACACATAGAGCACAACGTGATGTCCTACTATGTTACCCAGGAGTGAGCGGTCCTACTCCACGGCGGCACAGCGTGCCCGAAGCGGTTTGCCTCAAGCACATAGTGCCGCCAGCGACGCCTAGACGAGTTCTCATCCTCTCCCCTGTCCGCAGCAGCGATGGCGAAGACCGACGCGAAAGAGAAGGGGTTGGCTGGTCCGGTTGGCTTCGCGCACGACACCACGCGTCCCAAGATCGAGCCAGGAGAAGAGGAAGAGGAGGAAGAGGAGCCAAAGGGTGTTGATGCCGCAGATTCAGAGGATGAGGCCTCCTTGAAGCAAAAAAAAGCCAGCTGCTGCCCTGAAGCGCCCTGCGGGCGCAGAAGACACCTCAGGACAGGACCCAGGCGAGGAGGAAGAGGAGGAAGAACAAGAGGAGGAGGAGGAGAAAGAGGAGGACGACGAGGAAACCGTCCACACGCCGAGGGCGAAGTCCAAGATGAAGCGGCCTGCAGCTGCTCCCCCTGCAGTGAGCAAAAAGCCAGCGGCTGCGACAAGCCCGCTGAAGCGGCCTGCAGCGGAGAGTCAGGTGGAGCCGACGACGGACGACAGGTTGCTGTTTTGTTTGCTTGTTAAGGCGAAGCCTATGATTCATAGGTCCTGCCTTTTAACCCTGGGGGAGGAGAGGGCGGGGGCAGGGAACGGGAGGAGTGGATGGGAGAGGGGGGGGGGGGGGGATGAGGAAGCAGTAGATTTATAAAAATCATCTGCCAGCCTACACCGGGACAGGGTGAAAATGCGCAAGCTTTTGCAAGTGATGGAGAGCTTCCCACCAGAAGCAAAGGACTACTTGAAGAGTCTGCAGATGCCTGGCGTGGGCAACCGAGCGAAGCTCACGGAGGTCTGGGGTAGGGTGGGAGGGGGCGGGACTGGGGTAGGGTGGGGGGGCACATCAGCGGGGCCACGCGCCTGGTGCCGCGCAAGGTCTGCAACGCGGTGGTCACGCGCAACGAGAAGGGCCAGCTCATGGCAAATCCCGACGCGAAGTGCTTGTGGAAACAGGACGAGCCCACAGCACGGACAAAAAAAGTAGGAGGAGGGAGGCCACTGCCATGTTTGGAAAGACATCCTTCCTCGGTCATGCGGTGGAGTAGATATAGTATATCTTACCCACATCACGATAAGCAGCGTGAAAATATCAGTGCTAATGTTAACATCACGATAAGCAGCGTGAAAATATCAGTGCTAATGTTAACAGTAAATATAATATTATTTATATATATATATATAATATATATATATATATATAATATATATATATATTATTGTTATTACTCAAACTCGGCCTCGGCCGAGTTTCATTCAAACTCGGCCTTCATTCAAGGTCGAGGCCGAGTTTCATATCAGGAGGGGGAATTGCAGGGGAGGAAGGCATGTTCACGTGGGGCGGCCCGACCTGCAGATTCACGAGTTCGAGCAGACGACGTACAACGACCAGCGCAAGAGAGGAATCGGCCGCATCCGTGCCGAAGCCATGGCGGCGCGGTCTGTGTGAACCTGGGCGCGGGAGGGGGAAGGGGGGGAGGAGGGAGGAAGGGCCGAGGGAGAACAGGAGCACGAGGATGATGAAACGCATGCGAATTCCCCAAGATGGGCGGCGCCACGAAGCTGCAGGAGGCCCTGGACAACAAAGAGGCCGTCGAGTACATCGACGAAGAGGGCTCGAGGATGATTTCTTTCAAAGAATCGAAGGTCGTTTGGGATCACCCCTCGAACTGCGATTTCATTCAAATCGCAATTATTGTATGTTGTTGTTTGCCTTTGACGTTATGTCTTGATTGATCACTTGGTTACCTCATTTGGCAATTCACTCACTGCGTGACTATTGTGTTCACAGAGGTCGGCAAGAAGATGGCGAGCGGGCACAAGTCCAAGTTCGAGGATGAGTGCGAGATTGACGAAGATACTGCCAACAAGTTCAAGGACATGGTGAAGAAAATGGGTTGGGATATCTTGCCTTCGAGTGGTTCGTCCAGCAGCGGGTCGCAAGCGATGATTGCAGGCGATGCCTGTTTTGAAATCGAATTGTATGCGCGCCGAAATCCTCCGTCCACCTCCAGATGACTCCCACCCCACGCCCCCCGCTAGGCGCAGAGTTCCCGGTCTTGAGAAAGGCCC
>CAUYUJ010017494.1:166010-204026 GCA_963575745.1 Prorocentrum cordatum | reverse complement strand
CAGCTGTCCTAAGAGTTCCGACGGGACTCTGAGCAGGAAGGCGTACGCAAGCATGTAGCCCATGCCACGGAAGAAACTCCCAGTGTTAGCACAGTGGGCCAGGAGCTTCCTCAACATATCTTTTCTGATTCGCGGCCTGGGGGGAGCTGGCGGCTGCATCTTCCGCGTGCCCGCCCTGATGTCCGCTAACGCCGGAGAGTGCTCCACGGGCCAATGGAAACCTGCCGAATGATGGAATTGCCGCCAAGCTGACATAATCGATTTGAGCGTCCCTTCATGGGTTATGAGTGCCGCAAACTTGTACACTGTCGCTGGATTCGTCGGCAGGCACGGTCAATTCAAGAGCTCACAAAAGGCTTGAACCGTCCTTGCGGACGACATGTATCTGGTAAGCGAGCTGCCCACAGAAGCCCCGATCTTCTTGAGCATCAGTACGTCAATAATGGCATGAACATCGGATCCCTCCTGTTGGGCAAAACGTAGCATGTCAAGCTGCTCCCGCGGAGGGGCGTTGACACGCGTCCTCCGGCGTTTGCCCGGATCGACCCCGATAAACTCGCACACGGCGTCTGGCGCAACCTGCGCGAGCGAGATCGCCGACTCCAGGTTTTGTAAGACATCTGCATCGGGGCGACCTCTGACCAGCAGCAGCCAAGGCCTCAATTTGACCAGCGATGGAGATGCAGCAATACGTCGCTCGAACTCGCCGGGGTCAGCACCCCGGATCTCATCCAAAGAGTTCCACCCCGCTGCAGCGAGCGCAGAAAGAGCGCCAAGATGCAAACACCCCCAGGACACCGCGAACGGCTGGCCCTGGACGGGGCTGAACTCCAGAGGGGGGACTGGCGCGCGCCAGCTGCCCGCCGACTGGGAAGCAAGTGGCGGAGTTCGAAGGCTCGCAGCCCTCGACCGTCTCGCGAGACGGAGCGCCGCCGACGCCGCAGCTGCGCGCTGCTGGAAATCGGCGGGAGCCGCCGGGCGCATCGCCTCTCCCGGGATCTACCGGCAGATCCTGAAATCCTGGAGCCAGGATTGCAGCGAACCGAACTATCAGCAACCGAGGCCCGCACGCCAGGCCGTCGGCAACATGGGAAGATCCATTTCGGGATCGAGAGCTCCGGGAACATACCGCTGGATCCGCACTCCCAGAAACCGTGACCGCTTGGCATGTCCAATCATGGTGTCTGGGGTCATCATTTGGCCAGGGCAGAAAGCCCTAAGTGCTCCGACGGCCTACGCGCCAGGGCAGAACTGCCCCGACACAGGGTTGTCGGGGCAGAATTGCCCTGACAAGAAAACGGCCGCATCTCATGTTATGTGGTCGTGAAACAAAACGCGCAGAACAGTTTTCAGAATGTTGTCGTCGACAAAGTAACATGTTGCCCTAGATAACGTTGAATGTTGCCCTATAGTCCCTCCAAAAACAACATTCGGCCCACACAAAACAGTATGTTGCATTATATACCCAAGCAACATTTTGCGAATCAGTACAACCGAAACCGAAAAATTGCCCTTGCATTCCAATCGGTTGCATTGCGGTGTATTGTGTTTTGTGCCGCGCCACGTTGCTCGACCTTGCATTGCACTGCGGGTGAAATTCAGAATGCATTGTGCAACGCAGCGCAAAGTGAAATCGAGCACCGTTCACTGTTGCGTTGCATTGCATTCAGCAGCAGTGATGGCGTTGCATTGCATTCAGCCCTTCACACCTCATCCCCCTCTCCCCCTCTCCTTGGCTCTTGTGCCATTTATTGTTTGGGCCATTTTGGCCGCGCTTCATGAAGCGCCAGGGCGCCGCGGCCTGGCTGGCCGAGCCGCCCGGGCGGCCCGCCGAGGCCGAGGCCACCGTGGCCGCGGCGGCTGGGGCCGAGCTGCCGCCGCCGCCCAAGGTAGGATGGATGGCAAAACATACAGGAGGGGGGGGGAAGAGCTGAAGATGAAGGCGAATCAAGAACGAGAGGGGGGGGCGGAGGAGGAGGAGGAAGAGCAGGCGGAGGAATTGGATGAGGATAGTGAGGAGGAGGGCGGGGCTGAGGAGGAGGAGGAGGAGAGGAGGGGGAGGGCGACGAGGCAAGGGGGGCAAAGGAGAATAGGGATGAATGGTGAGGACAGGGGGACAGGGAGGAAGAGGAGGAGGACCCCCATTCCTGCTCTTCCTTCACCTCCCCCTCCTCCTCCTACCAGGCTGTGGCTACGCTGACTCCTCCTCCTCCACCTCCACCTCCTCCTCCTCCTCCTCCTCCACCTCCTCCTCCTCCTCTTCCTCCTCCTCCTCCTCCTCCTCCCCCTGCCTCCTCCTCTTCCTGCCTCCTCCTCCTCTTCCTCCTCCTTCTCCTTTTCCTCCTCCTGACTCCTCCTCTTCTTCTCCTGCTGCTGCTCCTCCTCCTCATCCTCCTCATCCTCCTCCTCCTGCCCAGGTGCTGCGGCCCTACTGGCGGGCGCCCTCGCTGCAGCACTACGAGGCGCTGAGCAGGGCCGCGCTGCTGGGGGCGATCCAGCGGCGCGACGCCGAGGTGGCCGTGCTGCGCCGGCGGCTCAAGGGCCCTCTGGGTCCAACATTTCCCTCCTCCCACTCTTCCCACCTCCTCCCATTCTCCCACTTGTTCCCCTCCTGCTGTTGCGGTTGCTGCTGATGTTGCTGCTGCTGCTGCTTCTCCTCAGCCAGGGCGCTGGCCTCATCGACAGGGTCGGCGCCGCCGCTGCCGCGGCGCGCGTGGGCGAGGACCCTGGACGAGGAAACGAAGGGAGAATGATATAGAAGATAGAGGCGGGAGGAATGGGGGGGAGGGGGGCAGCAGTGGGGGTGGGAGGGAGCCTCGAAGAAAGGCGAATGGACGAATGGACGGAGGAGGAGGGGAGCGGCGGAGGAAGAGGAGATGAGAGGGAATGGACGGGAGGAGGAGAGGAGGAGGAGGAGGTGGAGGAGATGGAGGAGCAGGAGGCGAGGGAAGGGAGGACAGGGGAGGAGGGGGGGGAGGGGGGGGGAGGAGGAAGGGGGGGGTAGGAGGAGGAGGAGGAGGAGGAGGAGCGCAGTCAAGCGAACCATCCGAGGAGCCAGATGCCGATGATATGGCCTGGAACCTCGCGTAGCGCAGCAGCAAGCTGCGCGTGGGGCGCAAGAGCAACCACTTGACGCCCACATCCAGCATAGTTGTGGGCATCCGCCGCAACCTGTGCAACGTGTCAGCCGAGAACTTCTCGTGCGTCCTCATGCGCGATTAGGCTGGCTTCACGCCGCACTCCGCCACTCAACCACTCAATCCTCACTCACATCACCTCGACACCTGGCCCGGGTTCCATGCGAACGCTTTCAACTCAGCCTAAAACAACGTACTATATCATAACATATCAACCAAGGCACTAGATAACATAGCATGACAAAACATAAAATTACATAAATCATAACATCTCAACACATTTAACACATCATAACATATCATAACATCTGAACGTCACAAACCAAAACATCATAACACCTAATCTTTGCAATCCCTTGGTTCCAGGAGTGGAGCTAGCGGTCATCAGCCGCCGAACGGTGACGGCGTGCGAGGAGGCTGTTGGCTCGGCCTTGATCGGGGCCTTTAGGTTCTTCCACTTCCACTGCGAGGCCAAAATCAGGAGCTTCGCTGGTCGCGCTGGTCGCGGCCACGCCTTCATATCGTGCCATTCCTTCAGCAGCGACGCCACCAATTCAGGAGTGTGGCGGAATGCTAAGCTGCAGGCCTTGAAATTGTTTTCGGCTTATATCGGCGACCATCGCAATGTGGAAACGAATGGTTTCTTTTCGAACAACGTGAGTTTCGAAGCCTATGCAGACTTGCACAAGGTCACGTCCACGACAGCAGAAGCAACGATGGGCCTCATCTGGAAACATCTCGTGTCGTTGGGCTGCCCCGTCTGGAAAAATATTCGCCCGTCTCGGATGGGCCCGCTGCCGCTGCCGCGGACGTTCTGCACGGCGCGCTGCAAGGTGAAAATCGGTTGGTGAGAATACTTCTCTACACTAGCGACGGCGGCCCGGATCAGGTGACATTCAAACGGATGCTGATCGCAGAGACTGCCTTCCAGGGCCACGTGCTGGTGATTGGTTGCCCATGTCTGATGCGCAGGCTGCAGTTGATTCGGCGACTACAATCGGTGCGGCTACGCCGGGGTGCGGTTAGCGAGTTGCGTTGCGGTGGCCTTTCCGCGGCCTTTGCGAGAGGCAATGCCACTTTTGTCGTCGTTTCCAGCGACGCTGTCATCCTCGATGTGTGCTCCGCTGCACTAGAAGGAGCAACAGTGTCATGTGATTCGGTCGCATTGAGTGACAGTGTCATTCGTTTCCCGGGGGCGGGAGGGGCAGATATGACGGGAGGCAAACCGCGCCCTTCGCAAACCGCACCCATTGTAGTCGCCGATTGGTTATCAAAACAGGACTGGAGTTGATTGATAGGTTCCTTGGCAGGGTCGAGAAGACGTTCAAATACTTCAGTTCCCTGTCAAAAGTTACGCAGGTCACGGGGCCAAGTATAGGCTTAACCAACTCTTGACGGGGGCGAACGCATGATGGGGGAGGGGGGAGGACGAGGGGGAGGAGGAGGAGGAGGAGGAGGAGAAGGAGGAGGAGGAGGGGGAGGGGGGGGAGGAAGCGAAGTGAGGGGGAGGAGGAGGAAGAAGAGGTTCTTCTTTAACGGTTGCGGTTGCGCCCGAGGTCTGGAGAGACATGGCCGGCGACGCATGTGAGATTTGGAAGGGCACCTTCGGGCCAAGAGCGGCACGAGAGTGCGCTGCTCGCCTACCTCCAAAGTGTTTGGCTGGCCGATGGGTTTCAATTTGCTCGACTGAGAAGCGCTTGCGCTTTTGCGCAAGCAATGCGGGCGCTGGCGTTCGGCAGCTGCCCGCCATCATCCGCCAGGCCGTCGAGACTAAGAGGAAGGGTTAGGAGAAGAGGGGCGGCAACGTGCTAGCGTTGGACGATGCCGCCAAAGAGATATCGAGAGAGCATAGTGCCCGACTTGGGCGGCGGCGATCGGACGTGCTCCGCACGGCGAGTGATGTGTTATTTTGGATCGTCGTGGACGTGGCAACCGACTCCCACGAGGCCCGCCAGCACCGCATGGCGTTCGCATCACGAACACTGAGCACCGAACACATCGAGACATATGGCAATGTGGTTGCTCAACCTATCATGGGCAAGGGTCAAGAAATATTCGAGGAATGCACTAAGTGCTTCCGCAACTTCCAGTGGGCAGCGGCAATGAGTCACCTGAGCGATCTGGGCGAGCACGTGCTTCCAGATATGCTGGCCTTCACCGTTGCCCTGAGGATGGTTTGGGGCAGATTCTGATCCCTGAGATAGCGGACTTCCAAAAACAACTCCGCGCGATCATATGATGATGATGGAATGGTCCTTAAATGTCCGTAACCGGTATGATAACGTATGACAACATTTGAAAACTCCGTTTTTATATGTTAACATTATGAATGCTCCTTGAATATCATAAATACTCCAAATCATTGGAACATGTTTTTTGTAGAATACAATTAAGCATCGCATTGTCGTGAAAAAACTATATGCTTGAAGTAACACACATCAGTGCATGCTGCGTTGTGTCCCTCGATGGGGGGGCGGTGGATTCGATCGCGGCCCTTGTTGTCAATTTCTGAGAGGGATTGCGGTGTGTGCTCACGCTTGGGGCGCGGCGGATTCGAACGTGACCTTTGCCCTTTTTTTCTGAAAAGGGTGGCGGTGTCGGCCCACGCTTGGCCGTCTCGGACGCGGCCTGTGCCCTGTCTCTGAGAAGGGTTGCGGTGTCGTCTCACGCTTGGCCTGATTGGTCGCGGATTGCGCCATGCCCCAGACAACGCCCATCCACCGCCCCCAAAAAATGCAAAACCCATACCCCACCCCACGCCCCCAACAACAATAACAATAACAGTAGCACAACCACGAACAGCAAACCACTAGCAGCAGCAGCAGCAGCAGCAGCAGCAGCAGCAGCAACAGCAACAGCAACAACAACAACAACAACAACAACAACAACAACAACGACGACCCCCCCTCCCCCTAAAAACAACAACAAACAAACAAGAAGCCAGGGGGAACGAACAGCGCAACGTGATTCGAGCGTTGCGCAGGTGGAGGGCTCCGCGCAGCACACCAGGGGCGTCAGCTGCCACGACGTCGAGCTGATGCGGAAGGACTTCGTTTCGGGGGAACACGTGTTTTTAGTCCGCCCCTTCCCACACGATGCACGCGTTTTTTTTTATATATATATATAATATATATATATATATATATCATATATATATATATTATATGAAAAAAACCGGCAACGACGGGTCCTCTAGCAATTTCGGCGGCACCAATTTCGCGCGTTCGGGCGTTCGGCTCTAGTCGCGAGCCGCCAGGGAGCCTCTGCCTAGCTGGGGAAAACTACAAATCGTCGAGCGTTGATGTCTGTGTTTTGCCCGAGCCGACTCGGACGTGGACGTCGATGGGAAACACAAAAAAAGGCGATCGAGAAATACGCAGGGTTGGGCCCATCATCAAAAAACGATCAGGCAACATGAGCCTGGGGACCAAAGCCTTAGAGAACGCTCTGACCTTGATCGCCGCCATCGTACACAAAGTATGAATTAGAACCTCCCAGGCAGAGGAACTCGCAAATCTGGCCACATGTAGAGTGTCGATGCCGCGGCGTGTTTCTGCAAAACTGACATGGCGTAAGAGGTTTCTTGAGGAAGAAATGGCCAGGCTGGCTGGCGCCCCCGAGCGCGAAGGACGCCGGGAGGAGGAGGAGGAGGAGGAGGAAGGAAAAGAAAGACAAGGTGGAGGCATGAGGAGGAGGGAAAGAAGGGGAGCAAGGTTCGAGTAACGGAGAAGTGCGAGGAGGGGAATAAGACGTGAAAGGAGGAAGAGGAATGGAGGGAGGAGGAAGGAGGGGGTAGTGTGTAAGGTTATAGTAAGGAGGGGCCGAGGAGCTGGGGCGGGGGAGGAGGGATGGGGAGGAAGAGGAGGAGGGATCCCGATTGCAGTGGAAAAGGGGTAGTGCGAGGAGGGGAGGCCGTCAGGGAGGAAGGTTATAGACGCGGCTGCGTGGGCTTAAAGGCGGACAGGGGAGGACGACGATCCGTCCGACGTCAGCCGATCCTCAGTTGTCACTCTCTTCGTTCTCTCTTCTTCTATTCCTCCATCCCTCCCCTCCTCCCTCTCCTCCTCCTCCTCCTCCTCCTCCCTCCTCCTCCTCTTTATCCTCGTTCCCCTCCCCCTCCTCCTGCAAATCCCCTCCTCCTGGCCCTCATCTCCTCGACCTCGGCCCCTCCTCCTGGGGCTCACCTCCTCCTGGCCCTCACCTCCTCCTGATCCTCTTCCATCCTCCTCGCCTCCTCCTTCCCCCGTCATCGTCCTCCATTTTTGACTGACCCTGAGGAGCACGGCCTCTTTCCGCCGAGTGGCGCCGAGGAGGGCGCGACGGATGGCGAGGTGGCCTACACGTACAGCTTCGACGAGCACACGAATCGGGCCCACCGCGTCAGGGTGAACGGCAACAAGACGCAGCAGCAGCCCGAGCCCGCGGTCGGCAACCCTGAGGGGCCCGTCGATGGCAAGATGAAGGCGGCGTGGCCCGACGGATCCGAGTGGTTCTACCCGAAAGAGTTCCATATTGACGACGAGCCCGCCGAGACGAAGGTCAACGAATGGTTCGAGACGAAGAACATCACCCACATCGGCGGCGACACGATCCTGGTCAAGTTCAAGAACAACAAGCCCAAGGGAAAGGAGAACCAGCGGCTGCGCGTGGTCATGAGGGTGTTCAAGCAGCAGAAGGACAACAGGAGGGAGGAGCAGCAGACGCAGATGGATGCGATGGTCTACGGCGGATGCGAGAAGACGACGCTGGCGTGGGCCAAGACCGTCGTTGACGCCTTCGCGAGGGGTGAGATCACGACGAAGGAGCAGGCGGAGGCGATGAAGCAGCATGCCAGGAAGCGTGCAGAGGCGGCGGCGGCGGTCGACGCCGCTGAGGGCGCCGCAGGGGGGCCCGCCAGGAAGGCCCCCCCCATGAAGAGGCCAGCGGCGGCGGCGCAGGCGGCGCCCGCAGACCCCGACGACCGCGAGAGCGAGGTTCCAGAGGACGGTGCTGAAGATGAGGGCGCTGAATACCCAGAGCATGAGGGAGGCGAGGATGCTGAGGTTGAGGGTGCGACAGGTGGCACGCCGCCGCTGAAGCGCGCCAAGAGCAACCACGCCCTGGGCGCAGCAGGTGGTCCAGGGCGAATACGACGACGACGACGACGACGACGACGACGACGACGACGACGACGACGACGACGACGACGACGACGACACGACGACACGACGGCGGCGGCGGCGGCGGCGCAATTATTTCGCTGGGTGGCGGCGACGTCGGCAGGGAGGCCATCGCGGGGATCACCGAGGGCGACGGGGCCACGAAGGGCAAGGTCGGCAAAGAGGCCATCACGGGGATCACCAAGGGCGACAGGGCCACGAAGGGCAAGGTCGGCAAGTGCGCCATCAAGGGCATCACGACGGAGATCACGGAGGCCGCGGACACGCCGCCCAAGAAGGCCGTCGACGTCGCCCCGACCAGCGGCAGCAAGGATGGACGGCAAACTATCGTAATATCCTGCGGTTGCTGCCTCCTCCTAACCGCCTCCTCCTCCTCCTCCTCCTCCTCCGCCTCCCCCTCCTCCTCCTCCTCCTCCTCCTCCTCCTCCTCCCCCTCCTCCTCCTCCTCCTCCTCCTCTTCACGAGGAGGGCGATGAGGAGTGCGATTGCGGGCTCGCCGCTGTCCTAGAGCGGCGGAGGAGGAGACTATCGAGGAAAGAGTAGAGAGGATCAGGAAGGGGCGGGGGAGCAATGAAAACAGACAGCAGCTCATGCTTCATGCAGCTCCCTGGAGCCGATGGTCCAAGACCACATCCTCCTCCCTTCATTCCGACCTCAGTCCGTTGGAGTGGTCTTTCGTTGTCCCCCCCCCCCCCTCCTGCTATCCTCTGCCCCTCCTCCCCCTACCTCTCCCCCGTCGGGCTCGTGGGCGCATAGAGACGACGGCCCGCGCCGTTTCTCCGTGTAGTGATGGGGGAATGAAGGCCCTCACTTCTTCCTCCTCCTCCTCCTCCTCCTCCTCCTCCTCCTCCTCCTCCTCCTCCTCCTCCTCCTCCTCCTCCTCCTCCTCCTCCTCCCCCCTCCTCCCTCGTGGTGCAAATTAGGGGTATTATGCTTATGGTTTATCCCCCCCAGGGTTCGTGCCGCATCCGCAGCCGCGCCGAGGCCGTGGCGTCTGGATCTGTAGACCTCGGATCCTCCCTCGTCGTCGTCGTCGTCGTGTCGTCGTCGTCGTCGTCGTCGTCGCCGAGGTTGTCGTCGTCGCCGTCGTCGCCGCCGTCGTCGTCGTCGTCGTCGCCGTCGTCGTCATCGTCGCCCCCTGTTCCCCCCGTTCCCGGCGCGGCCAGCCCGACTACATCCCAACTACTTCCCAACTACATTCCAACTACACCCGACTACCCCAACCCATGATGTGGCGGGGGCCAAGGTTTTGCGCCCATTCCACCCCTCTTCCCCCAGGTCCAGGGCTACCGCGTGAGCGACAAGGCACTGCAGATGGGTGACCCGTGCAACCCCATGGCCACGGCCCTGTCCATGGATGACGTGGGCCACCTGCTCGACGACAGTGAGTAGGCCCTCATCTCCGACGACGGCGACGACGATCGTCGACAACAACCACCTCCGAGAACAAAAACAGGTGGCAGCACGTGCCCGTGCTTTGCGTGCAGTTCATTGTGCGGGCCGCCGTGCTGCAGGGGGCAACTGTTGCTCGATCTCGGAGGTAGGTGAAACGCTCTTCCTCCTCTTCTTCCTCTTCCTCCTGTTCCTCCTCGTCCGTTTTCCTCCTCCTCCTCCTCCTCCTCCTCCTCCGCCTCCTCTTCCACCCCCCTCATCCTTCCTCTCCTCCTCCTCCTCCTCCCCCTCCTCCTTCCCCTTCTCGCGAACTGGCCTTCCTGGGGGGGGGGGGGGCTCCGAGATCCCCAGGCCATGTTCGGTGCCCCAACTTGGCCCCTGGAATAAATCTCGGGGTCGGCCCCCTCCCGCCCCGTCGGCAGCCCCGCTATGTGGCCGACAAGGGGGCGGGCCACATCTTAATGTCATCGCAGCACGGGCAGCGGAGGGGGGGGGGCGGGAAGAGGGAGCGGGGGCCCGAAGGAGAGCTCAAGGAGGGCAGCGAGAGAGCCCAAGGGGCACGGGGGAGAGCAGGAAGGATAGAGAGAAGGAGAGGGAAGGAGATGGAGGGGGAGAGGGAGAGGGAGAGGGAGAGGGAGAGGAGAGGGGAGAGAGAGAGAGAGAGAGAGATGTGAGGTGTGTCGAGAAGGTAGAGAGAGAGTGAGTGAGATGTGAGAGAGAGAGGGAGGGTACGACTTGCGGGATGGTTTGGGAGATTGAGAGTGGCAGAGAGAGGGATGAGAGAGAGAGATATGAGAGACATGAGAGAGATGAGAGAGAGAGAGAGAGAGAGAGAGAGAGAGAGAGAGAGAGAGAGAGAGAGAGAGAGAGAGAGAGAGAGCGGCGGGAGAAAGAGTGAGAGAGAAATCGAAGCCCGAGGGGGGATCCGGATGGGGTGACGCCGAAGTTGTCCAGGGCAGGTGTTGTTGCCTGGCGGGCCGCCACCCTCGCATGAGCTCGATTCGTTATGCGTCGCTAGCTACCCTGCCCCTGCCCCCCTTCCGACCCTCCACTTGCCCCTTGCCCGCCTCCGCCCCGCCTTCCTGTCCACATCCACCTTGCCTTCTCACAGTGGCGGGGCCACGGGGTGAAGGAGGCGATCCCCCTTTGTGACCGCTGACCCTCGGCTCAGGGTGAACGGGCGCCAGCGAGGTGGGAGGCCAACGCCAGCCCTGACTCTTGCGCTCCTGAGGGTAGCAGATTGACACTCATATGGCGGACGAGGTGCCCATCCCTGGACCCCCGTTTGACACTGGCATCACCGTTCCTCGAGAGTGGCTGTCCCCTGGCGGGAAGTCCATCCGCGCAGGCGGAGGACTGAAGCATGGCATCGCGTCTAGCGCCAGCACCGAGGCACCGACGCCGCTCGCGTCACGGGGGCCGCCGCTGGAGGCGACGCCAGTGGGCCCGTCGTCGGGCCAGATCACTCCAACTGTGGAGGATGAGTGCGGGTTGGCGCAATTGGGCGGCGGCAGGGTGGGAGGTTGGGAGGTGGGGCGGTTGGAGATTGGGAGTACACCAGCATGTGTAGCACATCCGCTTGACGGCTGCGGGGTGGGAGGTTGGGAGGTGGGACGGTGGGGGGTTGGGAGTGCACCAACATGTGTAGCACATCCGTTAGACTGCGAACGTTTCCGCCCCCCTTCCGAGGACTCGGCGACCCAGCTCATGGGCGACACGAGTCCGATGACTCCTGTCCAGCAGCGCTCTGTGAACACCGAGGACGTGCATTCCGTGGCGAGCTCGCCGAGCGAGGGCATCCCGACCCTTCCTGTCGACACCGAGGAGGCGATGATTTTGGCAGCCAAGGAGTTCGACTCCCCAAGGGAATCGCCAGGGGCCGCGCCGCCCTTCAGCCAGTGGCCGCATGACCGCCAACCCGAAGGCGGCATATTTCTTGGTTCCCAGGCCGTCTTGCCGCCCGTGGACAAGCTGCCGACCGACGGGCCGCCAGCCGAGCAGCCGTCGCCGCCCGCGCTTCCCGAGCCCGCGGGCGGCGCGCTGCTCGAGGACAGTGGCGACCTCGAGGGCAGCGCAGCGGTGGCCGCGACGCCGCCGCAGCTGCGCCAGGAGGCCAGCTCCGCGGCGGGCGCGCCGCCAGGTGCAGGGGCAGCGATGGCGGCAGAGGGGGCGGAGCAGGCCGCAGACGGCGCTTGGGGTTTGGCAGCCGCTTCAGCCAGCGTCGAGGGCGCACAGCATGTGCTCGCGGACATGCATTCGCTGCCCACGGAGCCCAGCGTCGGCAACCCTCAGTTGGAGCACCTGGAGAAGCAGCTGATGGACATCTGGAGCAACCGCAAGCGGGACGAGCCCAAACGCAGGGACGCCGACCCTGGTCGCGACGATGCCCTGGAGGCAGCTTACAACCAGAGGACTGCGGTTGATGATAAACATGTCTCACAACCTTCCCCTGTCTCATCCTCGTATTCCTTATCCTCCCCGCTGCCTCCCTCCCTGCAGTCTCACCCCTCCCTCCTGGCTGCTCCGTTGCTTCCTGCATCTCATCCCCGACCTCCTTCCATCGTCCCTTCGTCGCCCCTGCCCTCTCCTCACCCATGCCCCTCGCCAGCCCACCCCCCGCTCATTCTTCTGCGCCCGCCGATGTTCCTTCCCGGCGGGCCGCCCCTCCGCCCCGAGGAAAGTCGAGGCGAGGGGCCCGATCGGGCAGCGTTTCAAGCGGTACTTGAACGGCGACAAGGCGTTGAAGGCGAAGTACGACCACAAGGACACGGGGCCCACGGCGAAGCAGCAGATGAAAATCGAGTGGCTCAATAAAACGTTCGAGATCTACCAGAAGCAGAGGACACACGGGGTCGGGCCCGAAATGGGCGGAGGAGGGATGCGGCGAGGACGACGAGGACGAGGACGAGGACGAGGACGAGGACGACGACGACGACGACGACGGCGACGGCGACGGCGACGGCGACGGCGACGGCGACGGCGCGACGGCGACGGCGACGACGAGGACGACGACGACGACGACGGCGACGACGACGACGACGACGACGGCGACGACGACGAGGAACGGGAGGAGGAGGAGGGATGGGGGACTTGTGGTAAGTAGCGACCTCCCCTACAGGAGCTTCAAACGCTCCCTTTTCGAGGCGGACGAGGAGTGGGGCACCTACGAACCCTTCGAGCGGATCTGCGGCCTGGAGAGCGGTTCAGGGCTCACGGTGAGCGGCATCGCAGCAGCCACGAATATCGCCCAATCGTGCATCCGCCTTGGCGGCAAGTGGCTGAAATACAATAATTTTTCGAAGAGAATGGAATATTTGTATCCACGTGCTGTCGCATCACCGCCGCCTGAGCCTATGCTTGGTGCATATCGGGCCCCACTACCCCCATTGCTCTCGTCCCTTCTCTGCATCCCCACATCCTGTCCCCTCCCTCCTCTCTGAATGCCCTCGCTGGCTTATGCGTGGCTGACCCTGCACTGTCCATCCTCCTCTTCCTCTCCTTGTCAACCTCCACCTCCTCCAAGTTTTCGAATATGGTTCCATGCGTGCGTTGCGTGGAGCGAAGCAAATACTTCGCATGCTATTCGCCCCTCTGCTAGGGGTTAGCGGACTGCAAGAGCGGTTACAAGAACCGATTCGAGCGGTGTTGGGAGGAATACATGAGGGAGAACCCGACCACCTCGCTGGAGGATGCCCAGCAGCTGATGCAGAGGGGCGGGCGCCAGGCGGGAGCAGCCGAGGAGACGCGGGCGGGGCCAGAGGATGAGGAGAGGCCGACGCCCAAGCGCAGGAGGCTCACCGCGAAGAGCCCGCAGCATGTCCCGAAGACGGAGCGCGCCGATGGCATCGAGGAGGCAGCCGCGGAGCAGCAGCGCCAGGGAGCCGCTGGGGAGGGGGCCAAGCGCGCGGCGGCGGAGGCCGCCGCGCGCGGGGCGCAGGAGACGATGGCAGCGGCCGAGGCGGCCGAGAAGGCGAAGCAGGCTGAGGCGGAGGATGAGAAGAAGAGGCAGGCTGCGAGGAAGCGGCAGGGAGCAGGCCGCGGCGGAGGCGACGACGGCGACGGCAAGGGCCGCGGTCGTGGCTCACGGCGCCGCGCGGAGACACCTGAGGATAAGGAGGCCAAGAAGGTGGCGGCCAAGGAGAAGCGCGAGGCCTCAGCGGCTGCGCAGACTTCCATCACGCTGTGGGGGCAGACCTCGGGCCAGGCCAAGATGATCGAGAACAGCATCAAGCACGACGTCGCCTGGCAGAACTTCCAGTCGCATGAGTTGTACGGCAAGCTGGTGAGTACGATCAAGGAGGTCGACGCCCTTTTCCAACGGCCAGAACGCCGTCGTGCGCGACTTCCTCATGATGAACTTCGCCCAGGTGAAGGAGAAGTACGGCGAGGCGTTCGACGGGCACTGCAAGACGATCCCAGACTTCCTCGACCAAAAAGTCAAGAAGCTCCAGGCCATCGTCCAGCGCTTGAACGACCTGTACACCTTGAACAACACGCCGATCGATGTCGGCAGTTCATAGTTCGGCACCTACAACTTGGAGACGTTCGCCACGCTGCTCGGGTGGGCGGCCCTTGCTTTCATCTATCAGCGTTGGGGGCTGATGATATTTTGTTACGGGTCGTATCCGAGGACAGCGTGACGGGCGAGAACATGAGGCCAGGTTTTGCCGTTTCCTGCGTTGCCTGTTTCTCGTTCGCGTCTGCTCCTCCGCTCGTCTGGAGGTGGGTGGCGGTAAGGGATAGGAACGGGAATGGGCATGCTAGGACGTGGCTTGTGAGTTGATGATCTGCTAGCGGGTGTCAGGGCAGGTCGCAGGTCGGCAGCCTCTCGCCGACACGGGCCTGCACCCTTTTGTGTCAAGGGGCGCGCGCGGCTCATGCAGCCGTGCGCCGATTGCGCGCTGAGATGTTCCAGAATGGGGTGAGTCCATCTCGGTGGTCAACTTTGGTAGCCGAGCTCGGTAAAGCAACGCACCTATCCTCCGCTCGTCGTCCTCCGTGCCATCCGACTCCGCCCATCACCCCCCCATCTGCCTTCCAGGCCCGCTGCGCGCGCCAGCCCAGCGCCCGCGCGCGAGCTCGCTCGCCTATTTTCGAAGCTGGCGGATCCCAGACACCCATTGTGGAACGTCGGTGCGTTCTAAAACCGTTGGGGAGGTCGGGGCCGAACCTATACCGCAAGGGCCAACTATCCGACTACTTCCCGACTACTTCCCGACTACTTCCCGACTACCCCCGACTACACCTCACCAAACCCTGTTATTTTAGAAGGATTGTGGCGACTACTTTCCGACTACTTCCCGACTACCCCCGACTACACGTCACCAAACCCTGTTATCTACAATGATTGTGGCGACTACTTCCCGACTACTTCCCGACTACTTCCCGACCACCCCCGACTACAGCCGCCTACGCCGATTTGGGGCCCAGAGCTCTCGGGCCAAGGTCAGAGACAAACCAGTGTTGTGACTGTGGGTGGGGCTGCGAGGGGAGGGCCGAGAAGAGTTTCTCCGCTTCCCCGAGTCCTCACTCCTCCCTACTTCGTCCCCAAACCTCCTGCTAACACCCCTCGTGGTCACCCTTATCCTCCTCATTTGCCTCCTCGCACCTCCTCCTCCACTTTCCTTCTCCTCCGTCCTCCCCCCCTCCGCCCGCCAGAGATCACAGGCCCGAGGATTCGTCAGGTTTGGGGCGAGCTGAGGGGGGCGCTCTTCCATGGTCAAGCGGCAGCAGAGCAAGCAGCAGACCAGCATCCCCGCAAACGTGGTGAACCCCCCCAAGAAGACGAATCGCAAACCTCCACCTGCTCGGCTCCAAAAGCAAGCTGCACCTGCTGGCGTCCCTGACTACGTCAAGAGCATGGTCAAAGAGGACCCCCCCCCCCGCGCCTAGACAGCGTCGGCGTCTCCCCGTAGAGATCGATGTCGCCCGCTGCGGTGGCATAAGTTTCCATGGGCGCGGGGTCTCCAGGGCTTCCCTGCGAATTTCCTGGCGGGCCCCTCGAGGGGAAATCGGCCTGTGAGGGCTTCCCGGACGGCCCCGTCGTCCATCGTCCGTCGTCCGTCGTCCGTCGTCCGTCGCCCATCGTCCGTCGTCGTCGTGGTCGTGGTCGTGGTCGTGGTCGTGGTCGTGGTCGTGGTCGTGGTCGCGGTCGTCGTCGTCGTCGTCGTGGTTGCGAGGGCGGGCGGGCCCTCCTGGCGAAAGCATCCGCCCATTCTACGATGGGCGCGGGGGCGGGTTACGGAGGGGTGGGGCTATGCAAGAGGGGAGGGGGAGCTAAGGAATGAGACCATATCGAGGGTAGGTCGAGGGAGAGGCGGATGATGAGGAATGGCTTACGGAGGGGTGGGGCTATGCAAGAGGGGAGGGGGAGTTAAGGAATTAGAAAATACCGAGGGTAGGTCGAGGGATAGGCGGATGATGAGGAAGAGCGAGGAGGCAAAGAGGATAAGTGTCTCGTCCGTCTGTATCGTGACGCAATGTTATTTCCTTAGCCAATTTTGGCTCAACACTCTTCTCGCCAGCGCGGCGGAGATGGCGGCGGGCAATCCTTGGGGCCCGTTGCAGGTGGAAGCTGCGCATGAACGCAGCCAGGCATGTAGAGATTTCCGCGCGCACTTGTTAGGGGTGTACGCTGCGTCGAGGCCAATGACTGCGAATCACGTGTGCACGTTGGCTTACCACGCTTGGAAGGGCGGGTGCACCGCGCCAGAGGTCCAGCAGCTCAGCTTGAATCCGAACCAGAAGTCCCAGGGGAACTTCCAGCAACATTTGGATCGCGTGTTACCGCGCTTAGATAGAAGTGCTTTTTTATTGGCTGGACGTCCCCATGCACGCGAGGAGAAATGCCAGAAGTACGAGGACAATACCGATTATCCCCATCCACGAATCCATAGAGAGAGAGATCGCCGCTGACCCATCGCTGCAACCTGACGCGCTGGAGGCGAACAGCGACATGAGGGAATGGTACGACTTGTAGCCGAAGTGCTGGCGCATGTGCCTCCGTAACGTTTCGGATGTTCACGTGAATGAGTGTTATATGCCAGGTGCCTCCCATGCAGGGGGGAGTGGCGGTCTCGTGGCACCCAGCGATGCAGGTGCCCGCTGGGCAACCCAGGCCTGTCATGCTGGCGCTCTACTGCGACGGCATCAGGTTTACCAGGTCAGACAGGACTGGCAAGGCGGACTCCATCCTGGGCTTCTTCGTCCATAGTTTCTTCAGCAAGCGCCGTCATCCAGTGGCGGTGCTCAGAAAGAGCGAGATGTGCAGGTGCGGGTGTCGGGGGTGGTGCACGACATCACATTGTCTTGCGACGCCGCCGAGCCAGGCACGCAAAACAACACGCGAGCAGAGGAAGGGGGCGGGGGCAGGGGCAGGAGGTCACGACCATCACTGGAGGAAAGCGGAGGGGGCATCAAGGGGGCGAGGGGGAGGGCACAGAAGGCAAACAAACGCGTGGTATTCGGTGCGGGCGAAGGGCCCAAACAACAACAATTTCGAACTTCGGGATGCCCCTTTCAGCTACTCTGCATCCTCTTCCCGGCACACCCGTCGCCTGTCCCATCGGCCACCCTTGCCCCCCCCCCCCGCCCCCCGCCCCTGGGAGGGGGGGGGAGTGGCTGAGGGGGGCGTCATGGGGGGAAAGGACCGATCTATCGCATGCCTGACCACCCACAACGGGGGCGGCTGATACCCGATCATGCTTGCGCTGAAATGGTCAATACAAGCGTGCCACGAAGGGGTGATGCCATCAACTAAACACGACGGCACGCCCTGGTTGATGGGGGGCCCGCGTGGCGCTGCATCGGGCACGCCGATAACGCGCTCTGCTCTTATATGGATCAAGGGGGACTTGGTCGAGCAAAGCGTCACTTTCGGGCTCAGGGGGCTGAACTCTACGCACCACCCGTGCATGATGTGCACAACGGCAGCCGATCACATGCACGACTACCAGGGCGTATCCCTCGATGCTGATACGCGGGGGCCTCGGGGGAAATCCAGCGGTCGAGTTATCCGAAGATCGGGCGATCCCCCGCGGCGTCGGCCTCGAGGCGGCACTCCGATAGCCCGACGCGACGAGCCCTCCAAGGTGGGGGGAGATGGACCACGCCGCCTACGAACAAGCGTGCCAGTCGTGCGAGATAGTCGTGGTCATTGATAGCGAAGAAACCAAATGGAAGGTGGTGGCGGCCGCAACGCCAATAACAACAAGTCGTCGCGTCCCTCATTTCAAGGGAGGGGCGAAGGGAGGGGAAGCAAACAAACGCACATCGGGGGGAAGGAGGGGGAGGGACGACCAGAACAAACAACAAAATACACGCTCAACACAAACATACAAACACACGCGACCCCCCGACGGCGATGCCGACAACGACAGCAGAAGTAACAGTATTAGTCGCAATCGTAGTAGTCGTAGAAGTAGTAGAAATGATAGTAGTAGTAGTAACAGTAGTAGTAGTAGTAGTAGTAGTAGTAGTAGTAGTAGTAGTAGTAGTGGTGGTAGTAGTAGTAGTAGTAGTAGTAGTAGTACTAGAGCCACCCCCCCAGGTTGTCTCGGACGGGCAGCTTTACTGGGACCATCGGAAAGGGGGCGTGCGCGGGCGCACGCTGCGACGCGGCGTGCCAAGTCTCGGGCTGGAACCAGGGGACAGGCTGGAACCCAGCGTGGATTTAGCCGACGTGGCGGATTTCACAGCGACCAAGATCCCATTTATCGCCCGCTTTTGGAGGGTCCACACGCATGGCAGTATGGTGACGGACAGTGTGAACCATCGGAACCCGCTATTCGACATGAACCTCCATGTGTCGCCGTCAACGTCTTTTGCGTTGGACGTTCCTATACCTCGGTGTGCACCAGCGCGCCATGTCTCTGCTTATCTGGAGGGTGCTTCGAACCAACCCCTGGCGAATCAGTGGCGGCTGGGAGGTGGTGTTTGATGTGGGGCTCCAGCGCCTGATGGACGACTTGAACATGTGGTACGACAGCAAGGAAGTGCCGACGGGCGACCGCATCACCGACCTTACCAAAGGGATGATTGGGAAGGAACATGCGCCATATCTGAAGACCATGGGCTGCGAGACGCATACAATACTTCCCTGGGCGTTATGCCTCGGGCAGAAGCATAGCCTGTTGATCGAGAGGTCCGAGGAGATCATTCGGGCCCTTTCGTCATTGATTGAACACGTGGATTTGCTGAAGGCCTGCCCCATCACTCCCTCGGTTGAATATTGCCGAAGGTTGTTGGACTCGTGCTTGTCTCATGTGGTTGCAATCAGGGCCTCGGGGCTGGACCTGGCGCCCAAGCATCACATATGGGTGCACCTCGTTCGGCGAGCGAGGAAATGTGGCCCCCCCATGGCGGCGGCCACGTTTCTAGACGAGTCGCTCAACCTCGGAGCGGCCAATGCCGCAGCAGCCAGCCACAGGACCAACTGGGAGGTTCGGTACTTCGACCGCTTGGCGTTGGCTGGGGACCTCGCAGTCGGGCAAGGCCAATGCTGGCATGGCGGTGTGTGAGCGCACGTGTTGGACGCAGGATTTGCTGAATCATCATCACCATCAGCCCGCCCATCCGCCTCCACTCCAATGCCTTCCCTGCCCCAACTGCTAGCTCCCATGCAATGCCCCGCGCACGGAGTGGGCAAAGTAGAAAGGGGGAACCAGAGGATGATGAACCACTCGGGCACGTCGAAAAGGAAAGGATTGCAATGAGGAGGAGGGGGGGGGATGAGAAAGGGAAGCTGCGGGAACATTGGCGGAGGATGAGGAGGGGGACGTCGTGCTCCTCCCCCCGATCACCCGCCACCCCCCCCGCCCGTTCCCTCGTGCTTCCCCCCTTCTCCTCCCCCATCCTCCTCCCCGTTTCCCCCCTCCCGCGCCCCCTCGCCCTTGACCCTGCCTCCCGATCTCCCTCTCTCCCCGTCATCCGCATGTCTCCCTGCCTCTCGCCCTCTTTTCCCCCGGCCCTCATCCACGCTGGCCTCTCCGCCCTCCGCTAGGCCAAGATTCCGAACCAGATCTCCGACATCCTGATCGCGCAGGCCGTGATTAACCTGATCATGGGATTTCGATCTACTTATTCCAAGCGCATCAGGATGCTGGCATTAGAAAAACCAAGGAAGGAGGTCAGAGGGAGGAGACTGGGCGTAGAGCGGAGGGAGGGCAGGAGGAAAGAATGGAAACGATGAGTTGAATTTGGCGAAGACCTCCACTACTCCTCGCCTCTCTCCGACCCTCCCACTCCTACTCATCCACCCCTACTACTCCTCGAAATGGGGATACGGAAGCACATTGGAGGATGTCGGGCACGAAAGTTGGAGAAAGGCGAACAACGGTGGAAACGAATGAGGGAATGCTGCAGAGATGGGGCGGGCTTCCCAGCAGGGGGCGCGGGGGCGACTTCCCGGCGAGGGAGGCGATATCCCCCCGCCCCCGTCAAGTCGCCAGGACGGGCGTCGAGTTTTTCTCGGGCTGGGGCCAGTGCAGCTTCCACCTCAGGAAGCTCACGGGCGGCGCCCACGAGTTCGATGCTGAGACCCGCCACCCTGAGGAGGACATGCTGTCCCAAGGGCCCCCAGCGGCATTCAAAGTAGCGATCCTTCTCCTACCCGCGGGGAAGGGGTGAGGGGGTGGAACGAGACGCGGGAATGGGCAACGAGTGAGGGGCAGGGCCCGCCTGCCCTTGTTTGCCCCTCCTCCTCCTCCTCCTCCTACTCCTCCTCCTCCCCCTCCTCCTTCTCCTTCTCCTCCTCCTCCTCCTCCTCCTCCTCCTCCTCCTCCTCCTCCTCCTCCTCCTCCCCCCTCTCACCCTCCCCCCTCCCCCTCCTCATCCTCCTCCCTCCTCCTCCCCTCCTCCTCCTCCGCCTCCTCCTCCTTCATCCTTCTCCCGCTCCTACCCCACTCCTCCTCCTCCTCCTCCTCCTCCTCCTCCTCATCATCATCATCCCCCTCCTCCTCATCCTCCAGCTCCTCCCCCCGCCGCCCTCGCAGGGGCTTGGCGTGGGCGGTGGTCCTTATCCTCTCGATCGCTCCCAAGGGAATTGTGTTCATGGCGCCACCTTGCTCGGATTGGAGCCGTTTCCTGAATGCTTTCACGAGCGGTCGGTATCTATCGGTCCATGGACACGTTGACAGCGATCAAGTGACTAGGAGCAACCTCATTGCGTTCATCGTTGCACAATTTATGTATCTGCGTTTGCTTCGCGGGGTGTTCTATATGATTGAGCAGCCGATCGACTCGAAATTTTTCGAATACCCCGTCGTGAAACAAGCTCTGAAGCAGACGGGCGGCCACATCACAACTACCTACCAGTGCTACTTCGGATCCAAACTGCTGAAGGGCACTATCATTGGCTCCAACATCCCCATCAAATTGATGAAGCCCATCGCCAAGGCGAAACCAAAAGGCTCTACTAAGCCAAAGCAGGAGGGGTCGTTGGTGGACAGCTATTGGAAGACTGACAAAGAGAAAGGCTGGACCACAGGACCCCACAGGGCAACTCAGACCCCCGCGTGCTCATTCCCACTTGCAACGGCCCTGGTATTTTGCCCGCCCCCAACCGTCAACCCGCTCTCTCCCGTCGGCTCTTGCCCTCTCCCTCCCCCGCCCCACCCTCTCGTCCCTGTCGATCGTCCCTCCTGCCTCCCTTCCCGGCCGCCCTCCCCTTCCTGGCCGCCCCCGCTCTGCTCCTCGCACTCGCCCTCAGGAAATCGGAAGCTCAAGGAGACAGCCCACTACCCGTCCAAGTTCGGCAAGCTGCTGGCTACTGCTGCTGCGAAGGCGGCTGAGCAGTGAGTTTCGAGCTCGGCGGCGTCGCCTGGATGTTCGAGCGTGGCGTGCAATGCACAGCGGGCCACGCGTTTCGGGGGGGAGCTAAACCTCTTTCGAGCGATCCCCGCCACAGAACTCAGCACTGACGCCAGCACTCGTTGTTCAGATCGGAAATGCCTTGCGGTCAGTGCCGCCGACCCTGAACGACGACTACTACGACGACGACGAGGAGATGGAGGAGGAGGAGGAGAAGGAGGACGATGAGGTGAAGGATGATGAGGAGGAGGAGAAGGAGGACGAGGTGGAGGAGGAGGTGGGAGGAGGAGCGGGGGGGAGGAGGTGGGGGAAAAGGGTGGGGGGGGGGGGGGGGGGGGCGAGGGCAGCAGGACGCCAGCAGGAGAGGGGGGGTAGGAGGTTGAGGGGGAGGGGGTGGGAGGGAGGAGCGAGAGGAGGAGGGAGGAGGGTGGAGAAGGAAGGAGGACGGAGGGGGGGGAGGAGGTGCAGGAGGAGGAGGTGGAGGAGGAGCGGAGGAGGAGGAGGAGGAGGAGAGAGCAGGAGTCGGTCTCTAGGGTGGGGGCCCCACCCCCTAGGCTGTTACGAATTCAAATGGAACATCAGAGTGCTGGCGTCAATGCAAGCGGCGGTGCTGGGGTCGGCGCCGAACTCGCTGTTCACGCAGGGTGGACCGAGCCCCCACCCCCTGGGCCTCCCCGATCCCCCCCCCCCCTCCCCCTTATCCCCACCCCCCTCCACCCGCCCACCCTGCAGGGAGGACGGGGAAGAGGAGGGCGATGGGGGGGGCGAAGAGGATGAGGAGGCTGAGGCGCGGGGCCCGCCCCTCTCGGGGCAGGGTCTGCGGGGGCCGCTGCCCCTGGAGGAGAGGAGGAGGAACAGGAAGGGAGAGGTAGGAGGAGGAGGAGGAGAGGAGGAGGAGCGAGAGTGGAGGAGGAGAGGAGGAGGAGGAGGAGGAGGAGGAGGAGGAGGAGGAGGGGTGAGATCGATGGCATCGGAAGCCTGAACAATTAGTTTCGGGCACCAACTTATCGCGTTGATGTATCTGTCGTCCGTGGAGATCGGGCTCGAGGGAGCCCGTGGCAGGCTCCCGTTTTTTTGTTTTTTTTCGAGCTCCAGCATTCGCCTACCGCGTGACGCACGGCATGGCACAGCCCCAGAAGAAGCCCGCGCAGCCCAGCGGCGCCGAGGGCGAGGCCGCACAGGGCGAGACTGCGGAGGTGGCAAGGGTTTCAACACAACTTTTCAATATCTGCGGCTACCGCCGTCGCCGACACCCCGATTTTCACATGTCACAGGCTCCCGCCATTCCGCTTGTCACATATTCCGACGGCTCTCGCCGTTCCGCCGATCTGCAGACACCAACGACAGCATGGCACGGGAACTCTCGGGACGAGGCGCAAGCGCAAAACTTGTGAGCACCGCCAGTGCATGCGAGCACCGATAACATGCAGACCGTGCGACTACAATGCAACTACATTCAAACTACATTCCAACTACAGCCGACTACGCGCCTGCGCGACGCGCGGGGCGTCCGAGCAATTCTGGCCATCGAGTGCAAACGCCGCCAGGAAGGCGCCAAATGCGGATGGGGATGGCGGTAGCGGGGGGGGGGGGGGGGGGGGGACAACCAAAGGGCGCAGGAGGCACCGGAAGTCGCCCAAAAAACCACAGCGCCCCCCCCTCCCCCCCCCCTCCCCCACCCCCCCCCCCTCCACCCCCCCCTTAACTCGCCGAGCTTCCTCAATATTGACAGGAAGATCACAGAGAACCAAGCGAAGACGCTGCAGTACAGAGCAAAAACGCATGAGGCTGACCCACTCCCACTACCCAGGCACGGCGGCGGGGCCGAAAACCATGCTCCTCATTTTTCTCCTCCTTGTCCTCTTTCCTCGTCATCCTCCTGCTCCTCCTGCGCCTGCTCCTCCTCCTCCTCCTCCTCCTCCTCCTCCTCCTCCTCCTCCTTCTCCCCCTCCCCCATCATCTTCTCCCCCTAGTCCCCCGCCCCCCTCCGCGCCGATTCCGCTTCGCACTCCCTCCAGGAAGAACGCCCGCAATATCCGCGGTCGTTTTCCCTCTCAATCATTGTAGGTATATGTATTCCTCCCCTCGCCCGTCCTAGCCCTCCAGCTACACGCGTCGTCGTCGTCGTCGTCGTCGTCGTGGCCATGGCAGCCTCTTCGTCCTCCTTCTCCTGTTCCTCCTCCTCCTGTTCCTCCTCCTCCTCCTCCTCCTCCTCCCCCTCCTCCTCCCCCTCGCGGCACAGGCTCAAACTGGCTGCGATTGCGGCGCCAGTGCAAACGCATAGTTGAATGCAATTGTGCCTAACATGCTGTCATTTCGGGGCCAATTCCGACGAACGTCTTGGGCTTCGGTTACCCCTAGCGTATTCGACGCAAAAAAAATGCCCCAGGATTGCAGCACACGCTCGCATCAACGCGCGCATGGGTGTTGCAAAAGACGCACAACCGAGGGCTCATATTTCGATGTCCTTGAGAACTTTCAGGCATACGTGCGTATTTTGCAACCGCTGCGTCAGCAATACATGTAACCCCTCTTCCTCCTCCTCCTCCTCCTTCGCCTCGCCGTGGCTCAAGCGAACTCGTAATCGGAGGGGTAGAACAGTTTGGTGCCTAAAGTAAAAGACGCCCCGTTCCAGCGAAATGATATAGATCGTATATCCAAGAACCTAGATGCTAGATCGTGCACGGATTGCCGACGCCCCTCGCATCCACGTGCATGCCTCAATGCGATGGAATTCCTGTGTAGTTCGTCGCTGCGGACCCCGCGCTCGGCTTCGCGCGCCCCGCCCATTCCCCCCCGCCCCGCCCTCGCGCCCCACCCGTGCAAGCGTTTCCCATGCGCCCTCCCCCACGAAATCCTCCATCTTCTTGGGGACGATGGAACACGCACGAACATCCAAAATACTCCTCTCTCATAAAAGGTCCATAATGATCATGTCATGATCAAGATGGTCCACGCACGTATGTTGATATATTCCATGACAGACATGTAACGCAAAAAGATCCTTACATCAAACTTATACTTATCAGATGCTCCTTTATCATAAGCGTTCGCGCATGTACCATATAATACTCCATTCCATCCTCAGGGTTGCCTTCCTGCCGTCCTCCGACTCCTCCTCCTCAGGACGCTTGTCCTTCCTCTTCCTTCCTCTCTCCTCAGTGTCCCCTCCTGGGCGTCGTGGACGCTTGTCCCGTGCGCGCGCCCGAGGGTCTGGGTTCTCCTTGCAGCGCCGAGCTGGCCGAAGAACGGCCCTCCTCGGCTCCTCCGGCAGCGGCGGCGCGGCCTGCTGCCTCCTCCCGGCCGCGGTGCCGGGCCTTTGTTGGCGCTCCCGGGCGCCCTCTCCTCTGGCTGCCGGAGCAGCCCGCCAGGGCGGCGCGGTGCTGCCCGCTGCCGCCGGTGCTGGGGCCGCCGGAGCAGCCCGCCAGGGCGGCGCGGTGCTGCCCGCTGCCGCCGGTGCTGGGGCCGCCGGAGCAGCCCGCCAGGGCGGCGCGGTGCTGCCCGCTGCCGCCGGTGGTGGGGCTGCCGGCCCCGCAGGCTGGGTGCTGTCGCCGAGCCGCCGGCGAGCACCCCTGTCGATCCGGCGCTGGATGGCGCCGGCCGTGCGTCGTTCGCCCCTGGTCGTCCCACGCGCTACCATGAGAAAACCTTTTGCCGAAAGGGGCTATGGAATGACAAATGAACAACAATGCTACATGATGCTCTGCACTGCACCGCTGATGCTACCATCCCATTCTCTACACTACATGCGTCCGAGGGGGGGAACTTCTTCAAGAACGCATACGAACCGTGGATGGAAGGCACACTCACACCGTTGTACATCGCATACAAAACGCTTCCGGACTTCATACGGAATTCGCATGTCACGTACATCAAACGTACACAGCACGTGCACAGCGCGTATACAACACGTGATTGGGACGCACACGAAGCGTATGTACATCGTATGCATCACGTTCACGACACATGTGCGAAACGTGCATGGGACGCGAGAAGCGAATATAAACATATACACAGCGTATACATCACATTACCGAAACGAATACAACACGTACCCCACACACGTACGACACGTATGTAACACAATTACGAAACGTCTACACAACATTCACAACGTCTACAAAACGTATACAAACGTATCCAGAACTTGTACAACGTGTGCAGAACGTGTCCGAAACCTGCCGGGCACGCATCCAACACGTATACGAAAAGTATGCGAAACGTAAAAGAAGCGTGGGCAGAACGTGTCACACACAGCATACGGAACGTATACGAAACGTACATGACACGTTAACGTGTATATCTATATATGTATATGTATATGTATGCGCATATATATATATATATACACACACACACTAGAACCATCGCGCGCCCTTCGCGCGCGTTCAGGTTCTAGCAGGCCCCAGGCCTTGACGAGTTCACTGCTCCACTGAAGTAGTGGACCACAGATGGTTTGAACGGGAAGTGAAGAAGTGTCCATAAAGCTGAACGCATTATGGACAGTGAGAAAAACCATGCATGTCAATCCGCATTTCGGAAGGCTTTCGGGGAAGATGGTTGCGTAGGGGGGCGGATGCTTGATGAATCGGGTTCCCAGAGGGTCTTCTGGGAACATGGGTTTTGGGGGCGTCTTGGGGAGCCTGTTGGGGCGTGCCGTCGTCGTCGTCGTCGTTGTAATGTCGTCGTCGCCTCTTGGTGCGCGCCGTCGTCGTCGTCGTCGTCGTCGTCGTCCTCGTCGTCGTTTCGTCGTCGTCGTCGTCGTCGGCTCAAAAGGGCATTTTGGGCAACTTTGCGAAACGATCCGCGGAAGGCCGCGAGAAGGCGATCAATCATGTTCCCAGTCAACTTCCCAGACATCTCTCCGGTAGCGTGATGGTACTTCGGAGCCTCTGGAGACTCCCGGGCCCATGATGAACCATGTCCCCGGAAGGCTTTCTGGGGACATGACTTGTTGGGGTATGTTGGGGGGCCACTTGGGCGTTCCCTGGGGGCCTCTTGGGGCCTCCTGGGGGCCTCTTGGGCGCCTCACGTGGCTTCGTGGAAGCCTCTTGGTGGCCTTCGGGGGCCTACTGGGGGCCTCTAGGGCCAGAGACCTCAAAATATCGGTTCGCAGTCCCCCTCGGGGCCCCCTCTTGGGGCGCTCTTGGGGCACACCTGGGTTGTCCCAGGAGCCTCCTGGGCCGTCTTGGGGCCCTCTTCGGGGCCTCGTGGGCCGTCTTGGAACGAACTGAAGGGCCTCCGAGGCCGTGAGGGAGCGCTGGGAAGCCGGAAAAGCGAGAACGCCAAAATCCTTGAAAGATCTTGGGGAACTAAAAGAATTTTGCCTCCTAAGGCCCTCTTGGGGAGCCTCTTGGGTCCAACCTTAAGCGTGTTGGAGTCCTCGTCGGCCGTCTTGCGGGCATCTTGTGCGTTTTCGTTGCCTCTTGGGACCGTTTTTTGGGCCCCCTGTGACCCCCTTAGCCTGTCGTGGTCTGTTTCGGGGCGAGCCCAGACCGTCGCGGGAGCTGAGGGACCGTCTCGGGAGCTCTGGGACGCCCCCAGAAACCCCGGGGGGCGCCCATGGAGGGTACAGGCAGCGGCCCAGCCCCCCCCTCCAGCCTACTCCGATACGTGTGTGTATATACACATATATATATATATATATATATTATATATAACATGTATGTATATATATATATATATATATATATATAACCGTACGCACAAGGTGTACGAAACGTGTTTAAAACGTGAACGGGACGAATATGAAACGTAAGCGAAACGTATACAACACGTATACGAAAACGCGTGTAAAACTATTTCCAACACGTTTGCGCAACGCTCGCACGGCATAGTTAACACGTGCAAGAAACGCATACGAAGCACGGCCCGTGTGTACATATATACACACATATACACACACCGTAAGCAATACGTAACCAACACAAACACAGCACGTATACACATCGTATACACAACGTATGCAATGCGTACACACAGCTTACTGAACACGTATCAAACACGTACCCAACACGTACACATAGCCGTATGACTCTTATTCAAGAGGCGGCCCAGATGGGGAACCCGATCTGGTATATTGATCGATTCGCCCCAAAATGGTCACAATAGCCTCCCAGACAGCGGGGGCGCCCGCAAGAGGCCCCCGAAAGAGCATCTCAACAGACCCTGGCGTACGTCCAAGAGGCCTCACCCACAGCCCAGGCACGGTGGCGGAGTGGGCCGAAGGCTATTGGATAGTTATGGCTCTCGCAAGAGGCAGTTCCTCCATCCTCTTCCTCCTCCTCCTCCTCCTCCTCCTCCTCCTCCTCCCCCTCCTCCTCCTCCTCCTCCTCATCCTTCCATTCCCCCTCCCCCCCCCGGCGAAATCGCCGACGGCCCCTGTGAGCGTGACGTGGCGGGCCATCCCCCCATCGATGGAGTCGATCGAGGTCGTCCTCTGTCGTCGTCGTCGTCGGCGGTGGCGGCGGCGGCATCGTGGTCGGCGGCGTCGGCGTCGTCGTCGTGTCCCCAGCCCATATTGGGGGGGAGGGCGAGGAACATTGTGACCCATCCGATCTGGGGGTGGGGGGAGCGGTGGCCCCGGAGCTGGGGACCATCATATAAACAAGCCCTGGGCATACCCTGTCCGCCGTACTTTGTCTGATTTTCTCGACTCGCAAAAAGTGTCGGAAGTGCACGCCACACGAGGCGAACAAACAAGGAGGAACTTTCCGCCTCAGGACAAATAAGGCAGACTTTCCCGCGACAGAAGCTGTTGCGGAAATAGCGACGGCAAAAGAGGGCGGAAATCGATAGTAAAGGAAGAGTCTGAGGAAAAGAGCGGAACTGTCCGCCCTCCTTGCGCAATCGCGCACGGCACGGCGGATCCGCAGTCGTCGGGGCAGGATGGGCCCCGCAAGGACCGGTGTATGCGGCGCAGACCCTGACATGCTCCGATCACCCTGTTCAATCCGCGGCCCCTGTGGGACGCACAGAGGCTTACTGGTACTGTATGTCCTCCTTGGAGGCGTGCGTCCGACCCGAACATATCGTACGACCATCTTGTCGCACATGGTTTCCCGAGCGGTATGACCAGACAGTGCCCGCCACGGAGCGTATACTGTAAGACTCCTCGGTGCGCGCGTCGCTGGGTGTTGACGCACACATAATATTATCATGTTGGGGTGAAGCCGACCCAGAGGTCCCGACCACGTCCCCAAGGGTCGTTTTTGGCAAGCCTTCTCGCGATGCCAGGAGGAGGAGGAGGAGGAGGAGGAGGAGGAAGAGGAGGAGGAGGAGGAGGAGGAGGAGGCGGAGGGAGGAGGAGGCGGAGGATAGGAGGAGGCGGTGGAGGCAGGAGGAGGTGAGGAGGAGGAGGAGAGAGAGGTGGGGGAGGATGAGGGGGAGGAGGAGGAGGGAGGAGGAGGGAGGGGAGGAGGGGGGGGAAGGGGAGGAGGAGGAGGAAGGAGGAGAAGAGTGAGGAGGCGGAGGAGGAGGAGGAGGAGGGGGAAGAGGAGGAGGAGGAGGAAGAGTGAGGAGGGGGAGGAGAGGAGGGGGAGGAGGAGGAGTGAGGGGGACTATGTTTCGGACTATGTTATTCCGGACGGCCCCCGGGGGGTCCCCGAGGGGCCGGGCGACTCCCCGGCGCGGGACAACATCCGCCCCCTGGGCCTTCGGCTCCCGCGCCTTGGGGAGCCGGGGGCGCCGCTGCCCCAGGGGGTACCTTTCGCGGGGGAGCGCGGCGCCCCCGTCCGCCAAGGGGTGTGGGATGGGCGCGTCTGGCCCCCCCACAACGCCTCAGCCGCGGGTCCGTGTGGCCGCGAGGGGGGCGGCCCCCTCCCACAGCACCATCTCCCACCCCGGGCTCCCCAAGCGAAGGAAAGCGCGGAGGGGAGGGGCGGGGGGGAGGAGGCGACCATCCTCTGCGGCACCGTCGGGGCGCTAGCGTCCGCGCCCCGCGTGGCCGAGTTCGGCCGGAACTCGGCCACGCGCCGGGCGGGCGGCGGCGCCTTCCCCCCCCGCGCGCCGGCACCCCAGCGGTACCCCCCCGAGCAGCCAACGAGAAGAGGAAAAGGAAGGAGGTGGGGGTGGGCGGCCCTCCCCTGGGGCCCGCTGCCCCGTCAGCGCTCCCGTCCGCGCCCCGCGTGGCCGAGTTCGGCCGGAACTCGTCCACGCGCCGCGCGGGCGGTGGCGCCCTCCCACCAGCGCGCCGGCCCCCCAACGGCCATCCCCCCGAGCCCCCCGCGAAAAGAACCAAGGGGGGGAGGAGGGGAGAGGGCAACCAGCCACTGGGGCCCGCGGCCCCGTCAGCGCCCCCGTCCGCGCCTCACGTGGCCGAGTTTGGCCGGAACTCGGCCACGCGCCGCGCGGGCGGTGGCGCCCTCCCCCCAGCGCGCCGGCCCCCCAGCGGCCCCCGGACGCGGGGCAGCCAGGCCACGCGCCGCCGGGGTCAGCCGTGACCCCCGCGATGCGCCCACCGCTCCGCCAAGGAGCGTGGAGCGCCGCACTTGGGTTACCGCCCACCTCCCCGGCGCCCGCGTGGCCTCGCCAGTCAAGTCCTGCACCTCCCGTCAGGCAGTGAGGGGGCCAGGCCGCCGCCCCCCCCCCCCGTCCGAGCCCCGCCCGGCGCCGACGGGGGCGGCCGGGGGCTACCTGGCGCGGGGTGCCACGCGCGGTCAGGAAGTGCCGACGTCCCAGGGCGCGACTGGCGACCGCGCGGGGTACTCGCGCCAGGATCCCCCCCAGCCTCTCCCGGCGGCAGCGACCCGGAGAGCCTGGGCCAGGGCGCCGGCGACGAGGCGCAGCAGAGGAGGCCGGGGCGGGGGAGCGCAGGGGCGAGACGGCGGGGCAAGGCGGGGGGCAGGCGGATCGTTACCGTTTCTCCGAGTGCCGCGTCCGCGCACTGCGCCCCCACGTCGCCCCGCGGGCGCCCCCCGTCACCGCGCCGCCCGGTCAGCCCGGCCCAAGCCTAGGCTCACCACCCCTGCGGCCCCCGGCAGCAGAGAGCGCCCGCTGCGCGACGCGCCGCCGGGCCAGCGGGCACGCCGCGCCGCCATGAGCCTGGCCCAAGCTCCGGCTCCCCCGGCGCCTTGCACGCCCCGTGCCGGCCGACGGCGGCGGAGGAGGAGGAGGAGGAGGAGGGAGGAGGGAGGAGGGAGGAGGGAGGAGGGAGGAGGGAGCGAGGAGGAGGGAGGAGGGGGGAGGGCGATGAGGGAGGGAGGAGGGAGGAGGAGGAGGAGGAGGAGGACAGGAGGGGAGGAGGAGGAGGAGAAGGAGAGGAGGAGGAAGAGTGAGAGGAGGAGAGGAGGAGGAACGTGAGGAGGAGGAGGAGGAGGAGGAGGAGGAGGGAGGAGGGAGGAGGGGAGGAGGCGGAGGAGGAGGAGGAGGAGGAGGAGGGAGGAGGGAGGAGGGAGGAGGAGGAGGAAAGGGAGGAGGAGGAGGAGGCTGAGGATGCGGCAGGAGGTTGAGGAGGAGGAGGAGGAGGATGGAGGGTGAGAGGGGAGGAGGAGGAGGAGGAGGAGGAGGAGAAGGGAGGAGGGAGGAGGTAGGAGGCGGAGGAGGAGGAGGAGGAGGAGGAGGCGGAGGAGGAGAGGAGGAGGAGGGAGGAGGAGGAGGAGGAAGAGGAGGAGGAGGAGGAAGGAGGAGGAGGAGGGAGCAGGAAGGAGGGAGGAGGGAGAAGGAGGAGGGAGGAGGAGGAGGGGGGGGGGCCTGCCCCTCTGCGAGCGGCGGCTGCGGCGCGGCGGCGCCGCTCCGGGCCGGCTGCTGTGCGGGGGGCAGAGGAGGGCGCGAGGACGGGCTCCCGCCGCCGCTCGGGGGCCCATTGCCAGTGCGCTTTTTTCTGTGCCGTGCGCGTTTTTTGTACCTTTTTTTTCGCAGGATGATGCAAGATGCTCCTCTCGGGATCCGCCAAGCCCAGACCCCCTCGGGCGGGAGTTTTTTTTGTATTTGTGGCCTCCGGGTTCCCTTACAGGCCCTCGGGGCCGTCAAGTTTATGTTTATGCTATGTTTTCCTTCTTCGACTCTTGGTCCTCCTCCTCCTCCTCCTCCTCCTCCTCCTCCTCCTCCTCCTCCTCCTCCTCTTGGGTACTCTTGGTCCTCCTCCTCCTCGTTTCTTTCCAGTTGAGGCTTGGGGACCTTGCTAATTCCCTGAGGAGGCTTGCCTGCGGGGCTCTTAGTACAAAACCATTGGGTGCCTGGCCTGCGCCAGCCAGCCTTCGTCGGCGGGAAGCCTGGGGGGGTTGCCCGGTTGCCTTGCCTTCGCCTCGGCTTGCCCAACGTTCCTCGGGTTGCCCGGTTGCCCGGTGGCCTGGCCGGCCTTCGGTTTGTCCAGTTGCCAAGTTGCCCGTTTGCCCGGGTTTGCCGGGGTTGCCAACAAGGGTTGCCTGGTTGCTCGGCGCCCCAGTTGCCCGGGTTACCCGGATGTCTGGTGGCCAACAAATGTCGAGCAGCACCAGGAATGTCAACCCATGCCAAGCAGTGCAAAGCAGTGCCAAGCAATGCTCAGCAGTACCGAGCACTGCCAAGTGCTGCCAAGGAGTGCGAAGGAATGCCATGCCAAGAGCCATGACAAACCATGCCACGCGAAATGACGATCAATGCAACGCAATGCCACGCAATGCCAACACAAATCAAAGCAATGCCAAACAACGCCAAGAACTGCAAAGCAATTCCAAGCACCGCTAAGCAATGCCAAGCAATGCCAGGCAATGTCAGGCAATGACAGGCATTGCCGAGCAATGCCAAAGAACACAATGCACAGCAAAGCAATGCAAAGCCAAGCAAAACACGTCAATGCCAAGCAACGCGAAGCAATGCACATACGTGCAAGAAGTTATGCACATCACCACCAAGCAGCGCCATCCAGTGCCAAGCACTGCAAAGAAATGCCCTCCTTGCTTGGATTCACTGAGGAAGCGTTTCCCTCATTGGGAGGAACCGGAGGAGGAGGAGCAGGAGAAGGAGGAGGAGGTGGAGGAGGTGGACGAGGAGGAGGAGGAGGCGGAGCAGGAGGAGGAGGAGGAGGAGGAGGAGGAGGAGGACCAGGAGCAGGAGGAGGAGGAGGAGGAGGAGGGCCAGGAGGAGGAGGAGGAGGAGCAGGAGGAGGAGGAGGAGCCCTTGGTGCCAGGCCTGCGCCAGCCTGCGTTCCTCGGGACTTGCTTGGTCGTGCTGCTTTGCTGCCTTTCTCGGGCTGCTTCGGCATGTGCCTTGGCTGCCTTCCTGGGGTTGCTTCGTCTTGTGTCTTGGCTGCCCTTCTTGGGTTGCTGTGTCTCGATTCTTGGCTGCCTTCCTGAGGCTACTGGGTCTTGCTTCTCGACTGCCTTCCGGTGGTTGCTTGGTCTTGTTACTTGATTGCCTCCTCGGGTTCCTTGGTCTTGTTTCTTGACTGTCTCCTCGGGCGCCTTGGTCTTGTTGCTTGACTGCCTTCCTCGAGTTCCATGGTCTCAGCTCCTTGCCGCATCGCACTGCCGAGCAATGCCAAGTAATGCCAAACAACGCCAAGCACTAGCAATACAAATCCGTGCAAACAGATTCCAATCCATGCCATTCAAAGGCAGCCAGTGCGAACCAATTCCTAGCAACGCCAAGCAATGTAAATTACTGCCCATCAAAACAACCTAATGCAAACCAACGCCTTCCTTGCTTATATATTTACGGAAGGAACTTTTCCATTGTTGGGGTCGCGCCAGGTGCATCCTTCTCCCCAAGGCCCTCTCCTCCTCTACCTCCTCTTTCGATCAGAACCCCTCGGGTCCATCCTTGCTAATTTTCAGCGCCGCTTCCAGCCGTGGCGACGTGAAACTCCAGAACGCTCCAAACACCTAGGCAATGAGAACTTCGACGTCGTCGACGCCGTGGTCGTTGGTCTCAAGAGGTCTCCAAACGTCTCCACAGATCCCCGCATGCCTCTGGATGCCTCCATCATGAAGCCTCCAGGAGGCCCAAGAGGGCCCACACAACATCAAAATACTCAATCCTCAATCCTCGATCTTTGAGATCCGACGCCGCGAAAAATGCAACCTCGTGCAAAAGCATGACCAAGGCCCTCGACACCACCTTTCTGCGAGACGGATCGATATGCGACGGCCTTCGGTCTCCGAAACAGAGCGAGAGCAGCCGCTGTGGAAACGATCCGACGCTCAGATCTCAGGGATCCTCGACGTCGTAGGATCATCGACGTCGTCGACGTCGACGTCGACGTCCACATTTACAGGCACAAGGGGGGGTCCGCAGAAGGCTCCTACACACCACCACCATGCCTGGCCAGGGCCATCCTGGGCCCCAGGTCGGCCAAGAGGGCGTACACAGCATGACATGGCGCAGGATATTTTGACCAACATCCGCCCCAAATCGGTCCCCGGAACCCTCTCGGGGTCCGTCCTGGCCAATTCCTCATCTCGGCGGCGAGCCCGGGGGGAAATGAGAAGGGGTGGGCATTCTCAGAAGGCTCGGAAGTCCCCTGACCTCTGAGAAGTTGTCTGAGCCTTCCCCGAAGGCAGAAACAGCTTCTCAGAAGGCGCGAGGGCGTCTGAGAAGTCCCGCCGCCTTCTGAGAAGGCCCTCACCTTCTCACTTTCTCCCCTCTCGAAGTCCCCCGGCCTCTGGAAAGTTTTCTGAGCCTTCCACGAAGGCAGCAACAGCTTCTCAGAAGGCGCGAGGGCTTCGGAGAAGTCCCGCCGCCTTCTGAGCAGGCCTTCTTCTTCTCACTTCCCCCCCTCGCTCGCCGCCTATCGTTCGGTTGGGCATGTCCCCCTACAGGCGGCTTTCGGACGAAAAATGAAAAATAGTCAAACCATACACGAAAATGATCAACAGTAGTAGAACAATCGTCCCCAGACTAGTCTTTGACTATTTTTGAATATTCCTCCTGTAGGGGGACAGGCCCGACTTACGCCCATCATCCGCCGCAGCGGTTTTCCACGGCCACGGAACGGGAGACCGGCCCCCCGTGGGCCAACCTCGAGGAGCCGCGTCCGACATACCGGAGGGGAGACGTCCGGGAGATGAGTGGTGTCTGTTGTCTCTCCCCTCCCGTAGGAGGGCGTCCAAGCTGTCTGTGTGTTTCTCCCCTCCCGTAGGAGGGCGTCCAGGCTGGCCCTGGCCAGGCATGGGGGTGGTGCTGCCTGGGAGCTCTCTGCGCCAGGGTGGGGGGGGGACTGGCACCAGGGGGTGGGCGGGGGGGGGAAAGGGGCAACGTCGGCGGCAGGGGCCCACGGCAGCGACTCCGAAGGCGCTCCTGGCCGAGGGGGGCTGCCGGGCCCTCCTCGGCGATGGCCGGGGAAGCTGGCGATCTTGGGGCCGCGGCGTCCTCCCCCGAGCCTATCCCCCGATAGCGTGGCGTCCTCGGGCCTCCGGCGGCCGTTCGGAGAAGCGGCCTCGGCGAGGCGCCAGCCGCCAGAGAGCCATGCCAGGGCCGGGAGGCCGGGGAGAGGCGGCGAAAACGCCAGAGACCCCGAACCTCAAAGCCTCGAGCCTGCTGAGCGCATCCCCCCCCCTGATGTTGCCAATGCTGGCAGCCTGTCCCCCTGAGCCTTTCCTCCCTGGTAGGAGCCCTCGTGAGCCTGTACCGTGTGGGGACTGCCCTAGACAGAAAAGGAACAGACCGTAGACGGATCCACAATTTTTCCTTCCCTGTGCTGCGACGAACGCAACGGCCGCGTCGTCTGTAGATTTCATCTCGAATGCATCTGCAGACGTCATTAACAGCACCCAATGTGCCCGTGGACGCTTGTGGCTAGAACGTGGTGAGAGCGGCATTTGGCCCAGGCAAGAGGTTCTGGTGCTCTAGAAGCAGGCAGACTGGGCCCTCTACCTGGTAGGAGCCCTCCTGACCCCCAAGGATCTCGACCACAAGAAACCTTCCACAAGAAATCAAACCCTGAGACCCCAGGACGTTCATGGATTTTTGGTGTGGGATCGTCACGCCTTCCACAGCAAAACCATCGAGACCCAAGAATCCCAGGGCACCCTGGAGGCAAGCAGGGTGTTTCTTGGCAGCGGAGAATGAGGATGAGGAGGCGGAGGAGGAGGAGGAGGAGGAGGAGGAGGAGGAGGAGGAGGAGGAGGAGCAGAGAGAGGAGGAGGAATAACATGAGGAGGGAGGATGGAGGAGGAGGAGGAGGAGGAGGGATGAGGAGGAGGAGTAATATAAGGAAAAAAGGAGGAGGAGGAGGAGGAGGAGGAGGAGGAAGAAGGGAGGGAGGGAGGGAGGGAGGGAGGGAGGGAGGGGGGAGGCGGAGGAGGAGGAGGAGGAGGAGGAGGAGGAGGAGGAGGAGGAGGAGGAGGACCCCCTCGAACCTAGAGCCCCGTGGGCCTCCTGCGGTCGGGAACGTCTGGTGTCAAGGTGTCGCGGCGGCGGCCCCGGCGACACGAAGGAGAAGGCCTTCTCGGAAGGCGGCGGGACTTCTCAGAAGCCCTCGCGCCTCCTGAGAAGATTTGCTGCGCCTGCAGGGATTGCTTAGACAACTTGTCATAATGCTGGGGGACTTCCGAGCCTTCTGAGAATGCCCGCCCCTCCCCACTTCCCTCCCGCGCTCGCCGCCGAGGAAAGGCATGGGACGTTTACGCCTGGAGAGCGGGAAATGGTCGGCATATCGCGCAACCGGCGGACCGATACGCTAAGCGGAAATTCCTGACCGTGCCCCCCCTAACGTCGGAGGCGGCCAGTGGGTCTGAACTGGTTGGGACCCCAGGAAATCGGCCAGGAGGGGGGATGAGGCCAAATCCGCTCAAAACCAACTTATCCCCGGACCCTCCCAGGGTCCATCCCATCTGGTGCAGTTCTTCACCCCAGATCCATTTTGGACGGTCCCGGGGTCCGAAAGGCAGCTCCCGGAGGACGAAAAAGAGACAACAACTTTGAGAACCCAGCGCCTCGAACCTCGCCTGCTCGCCAGAACCACTGCTGGGCCACCTCAGACCCACAGCCAGCCCCAACCCTACAGTTGCCCCTGATACCATCACAAAACTGACAGCGCGGATGCGCGGCAAGGATGCAAGCTCCATGGACGCCCATGTCGAAGCTTCTCGAGCTGGGCTGGCAATCGGAAGGGGTTGAGGATGGACCGAGGAGGCCAGGACACAAGGGTGCAAGTCGGTCGGAAGAGGTGAGAGGAACACGAAGGAAGGCGCTGAAAGTAGGTTGGGACTCCGCCCGCCCGCCCCCTAAAGAGGAGAGAGAAAAAGGAACACGCGCTCCATCCTTGAAGTAGGAAGGCGCCTAACATCGAAGGCTGGGGGGTGAGATCGGAGTGGAACGGAGAGTCCCCCTGCCTTGAAATCGATCTCGGTTTCGTGTTCGTGCGTGCCGTGCGTGCGGGCGAGGCGGAGCTGCGTGGGCGGGCGAGAGGAAAGTCTCCTGTGGCTGAGGCGCGGCCGGACCAAATGTTTGGCGACCCGGCGTTCGGGGCCGCGCGGTGTCCCGCCGCTGTCCCGCCGGTGTCCCGTCGGTGTCCCGTCGTGAGATCGATAGTGAGATCAATCGTGAGATCGATAGTCAGGTCGATAGTGAGATCGATCGTGAGATCGATTATGAGATCGATCGTAAGATCGATAGTGATATCGATTGTGAGATCGAGTGTGAGATCGATAGTGAGATCGATAGTGATATCGATTGTGATATTGATCGAGTGAGATCGATCGATAGTGAGATCGATAGTGCTTCCTGGGGGAAGGGGATGGTACCAAGGCGCCCAATAGCGAAGGGTGACGTAAACAACTCGACACCAAAGCTCCCAAGAGCGAGCGGCAACGCAACAATCTCCACTGGCATCGCCAGAACAACAATCACCACTGTTGCCCATTGCTGGGCCCCTCCCCCCAACCTCCTTATCACCCGCAGGGTGGTCGTATAGGTAAACATTTTAATATGGGAATCCAGAGATACCTACTCTCAACGACCGGGCGTTGGCAGAAATGAGTTTGGTAGAACCTGGATAAATGATGTGTACTGGGGGACGCCCCCATCGCCCCGTTCCACTAACGGGAACTGCCGTCACCCGACACAAAAACACCGGCTACACGGCAGATCTGCTTCGATGATATCTGGCCCACTTAGGGGTTCCGGGGCCCTACTACTACTACTACTAACCGGGTCCCATGACATGGGGTCCTGGCTATACCCGACCGGCGTGTGCCCTTGGGAATTAAGGTTACTAATCCCAATTGCTAGGTCGGGCATGCATGTCCCCCGACAGGGGGATTTTGGACGAAAAACAAAAATTCCCTCCAAAATACCCCGAACCAGTACAAATAATCAAAACATCGCTTCTAGACTATTTTTCTGACTATTTTTGAACTTTCCTCCTGTAGAGGGACACGCCCGACTTAACCCTACCGTCGGTTTCGACTGTAGGCGCCCTCTGCGCACGGGGGCCAGGGCGAGGCGCCTCGGCGGGCTGCGGCTGCCGCCGCACAGGCGTGGGCGCGGCGCGTACGGAGGCCGCCGTCGGGCGGAGGGCAGGCGGCTGCACGAGCCTCGCGGCACCGCCGGCGGCGCTGCGGGCGACGCCGCCGACGAGGGCGAGGAGGGCGGCGGCGACG
>CAUYUJ010017494.1:151010-158510 GCA_963575745.1 Prorocentrum cordatum | reverse complement strand
GCGAAGGAGGAGGAACAGAAGAAGGAGGAGAAGGAGGAGGAGGAGGAGGGATGAGGAGGGGGAAGAGGAGGAGGAAGAGGAGGAGGAAACGAAGGAGGAGGAAAAGAAGGAGGAGTAGGGGGAGGAGGAGTGAAGGAGGGGGAGGAAGGGCGAAAGGGGAGGAGAGGAGAATGAGGCGGAGGACGAGGAGGAGGAGAAGGAGGAGGAGGAGGAGGACGAGGAGGAGGAGGAGGAGGAGAAACAGGAGGAGGGAATGAGGGAATGTGGGGTGATAGTGACGCATGAGGGGCAGGTGGAGGAGGTAGGCGATACGGGGGCGGAGGGAGGAGGGAGGGTGGAAGAGAAAGGAGGAACGAGAAGGGTGGGGGGAGGACGGAGGAGGGGAGATGCTGCTGCTGCGGCTGCTGCTGCTGATGATGCTCACGATGATGCGGATGATGATGCTGATGATGATGATGATGATGATGATGATGATGATGATGATGGCGATGATGATGCTTCTGATGCTGATGAGGCTGGCGATGACGATGACGATGCCGATTACGATGAGGATGCAGCGGGTAATGAGGATGATGAAGGCAACGAGGATGATGCTGATGCTGATGGTGAGGCTGGCTCAGATTCTGGTGGGACTGATGATGTTGATGATGGTAGTGGTGATGGTGAGACTGCTGAGGTTGACGGCACTGTTGCTGATGATGCTAATGCTGCTGATGAGGATGACGGCGGTGAGGCTGACGATGGTGATGATGATGCTGATGCTGATGATGTTGGTGATGGTGATTATGATGATGATGATGATGATGATGATGATGATGATGATGATGATGATGATGATGATGATGACAGTGTTGATGATGCAGATGTTGATGCTGACGATGCTGCTGGTGCTGTTGATGGTGGCGCTGCTGATGAAGATGATGCTGCTACTGATGCAGATGATGATGCAGACGATGTTGATGCTGCTGATGATGGTAATGATGCTCATGATGATGAGTATGCTAATGCTGATGATGACGCCTATGTGGATGCTGCTGCTGCTGCTGATGATGGTTATGAGGGTGGTGATGATGTGGCTGCCGATGATGATTGCGCTGATGATGCTGATGTTGATGCTGATGCTGCTGATGATGATGCTGATGGTGTTGCTGATACTGTTGATGTTGCTGATGTTGAGTGTACCGATGCTGTTGGTGATGTCGATGGTGCTTGGTATGCTGCTTATGTTGATGCTGCTGGTGCTGGTGAGCATGCTGCTGCCGATGATGATTCCACTGACGATGATGATGATGATGCTGCTGCCGATGGTGATGCCGATGTCGATGATGCGAATGATGCTGCTGATGCTGACGATGATGATGCTTATGCTGCTGATGCTGATGACAATGGCGCTTATGATGATGCTGCTGATGCTGACGTTTATGCTGATGCTGATACTGATGACGAGGATGATGGTGATGAACACGATGTTGATGCCGCCGATCCTGATGCTGATGCTGCTGATGTTGATAAGTATGATGCTAATGCTGATGATGATGATGATGATGATGAATATGCTGTTGAAGATGCTGTTTATGATGCTGCTGCTGGAGCTGATGCTGATGCTGTCGAGGATGATGCTGATGTTGATGCTGATGGTGTTGATGCTGTCGATGGTGATACAGAATATTAAGCTGATGATGATGCTGATGATGACGATGATGATGATAAGAATGGTGGTGATGATGATGGTGATGCTGGTGATTATGATGCCGGGAAGGCTGTCAATACTGATGGTGCTGATGGGGCAGATGGCGATGGTTATGCTGATGCTGATGCAGATGCTGATGATGCTGCTGACGATGATGATGCTGAGAAGGAGGAGAGAGGGGGAGGATGAGGAGGAGGAGGAGGAGGAGGAGGAGGAGGAGGAGAAGGAGGAGGAGGAGAAAAGGAGGAGGAGGAGGAACAGGAGGAGAGGAGGAGGAGGAGGAGGAGGAGGAGGAGGAGGAGGAAGAGGAGCAGGAGGAGAGGAGGAGGAGGAGGAGGAGGAGGAGGAGGAGGAGGAGGAGGGAGGAGGAGGAGGAGGAGGAGGAGAGGGGGGGATGGTGAGGACGGAGGGGGGAGGGTTATAGAGTGGAGGGACGAGGGATGAGGGAGGTCGGAGGCAGGAGGGAAGAGGGATGAGGAAGGATGCAAGAGGGAGGGGGGGAATATGTATGGGGGAAGGGGGAGGGGGGGAGGAGGAGGAGGGGAGGGGGGAGGAGAGGGAGGACGAAGGGGAGGAGGAGGAGGGGGGGAGGAGGAGGAGGAGGGAGGAGAGGGAGGAGGAGGGGAGGAGGAGGAGGAGGGAGGAGGAGGAGGAGAAGGAGCAGGAGAAGGAGGATGATAAGGAGAAGGAGAAGGAGGGGCCCGAGGAGGAGGAGGAGGGGAGGAGAAGAAGGAGGAGGATGAGGAGGAGGGGGAGGAGGAGGGGATGGAAGGAGGAGGAGAGGAGGAGGAGGAGGAGGAAGGAGAGGGGGAATGAGGAGGAAGAGGAGGAGGAGGAGGCGAAAGATGATGAGGAGGGGGAGGAGGAGGCGGAGGAAGAGGAAGAGGAGGAGGAGGATGAGGAGGAGGAGGATGAGGAGGGGGAGGGAGTTGAAAGGAGCGAGGCGGGAGGAGAGAGGAGGGAGACCGGATGCATGAGGGAGGAGGGGAGAGGAAGGAGGGATGCTGGAGGAGGGGGGGGGGTGAAACGGCGGAGGAGGATGAGGAGGGGGAGGAGGAGGCGGATGGAAGGAGAGAGGTGGAGGAGGGGGAGGAGGAGGCGGAGGAGGCGGGAGAAGGAAGGATGGGGGGTGACGAGAGGAGGGATGAGATAGGAGTGAGGAGAGATCCGGGAGATGGGAGGAGAAAGCACGCAGGAGGGAGGAGGGAAGTGCAATAAAGGAAGATGGAGGAGGCAGGAGGATGCGGAGGAGGAGGGGGGGGAGGCGGAGAAAGAGAAGAATGAGGAGAAGGAGGAGGAGGAGGATGGGGGATGAAGATGAGGATGATCATGATGTTGATGCTGCTGATGCTGATGATGAGGACGATGATGTTGAGGATCTGAGGTAGGACGAGGCTGATGCTGCTGAGGAGGAGGATGAGGATAAGGATACGGCGGATGAGGATGAGGAGGAATAGGGGGAGGACAAGAAGGAGGAGGATGATGAGGAGGAGGAATAGGAGGCGGAGGAGGAGGAGGAGCAGGAAGAGGCGGCAGAGGGAAGGGAGGACGAGAAGGAAGGATGGATGGAGGGATGAGGGCGCACGAGGAGGCGGAGGGGGAGGAGGGAGGAGAAAGGATGGAGGAATGCCGAGGGAGGAGGAAGGACGGATGCTGCTACTGCTGATGCGGATGATAGATGACTGTGGTGATGCTAATGATGATTATGCTGCTGCTGGGGAGGATGATGCTGATGCTGATGATGCTGTTGCTGTTGATGATGCTGACGACGATGACGATGATGATGATGATGATGATGATGATGATGATGATGATGCTGACGATGGTGATGATGGTGAGGATGACGATGCGTACTATGATGATGCTGGTGCTGCTGAAGTTGATGATGACGATGCGTCGGATGATCATGCTGATGTTGATGACGATTAGCATGACGAGGATGCTGCTGTTGGCGATGTTTCTGCTGCTGCTAAAGATGATGAGGCTGCTGCTGATGTCAACGATGACACTGATGCGGCGGCTGATGCTGACGCTGCTGCTGATGATGATACTGCTGATGATGATGCTGATGAGGATGATCATGATGATGCTGATGACGCTTACGAGAATAATGGCGATGATGATGAGGAGGAGGACCAGGAGAAGAAGGAGAAGGAGGCGAAAGGGAGGGAGGAGGGAGGGAGATACCGGCACATGAGGAGCAGGACGAGGAGGAGGACGAGCAGGAGGGATGGAGGAGGAGGAGGAGGAGGAGGGAGGAAGGGAGGAGGAGGAGGAGAAGGCGGAGAAGGAGGGAGAAGAGGGAGGGATGACGGGACGGAGGGAGGGAGGGAGGGAGAGAGAGAGAGAGAGAGAGAACGAGAGAGACAGAGATGACAAGCTAGGTGCGCAAACGTTTGACCTGACGTCCCAACCCTCCCTCCCATCCCTTTACCATGGCCTATATCTCTTTATATTCGCACAGTCGGATGTCGTGCAGGCTTATGATCCCAAGAGGGTGCGAGATGCATGGTAGTGCACGGAGTAGCACGGCGTAGAAAAGCACGGCAGGGCGTAATACGTTCGGAGGAAAACCATACATGACGCAAGACGAAACATGTAACTGAACGGTTCGGAAAGAACAGAAACGTAAACTGAGAGCCAACGCTGTAGCGGGAACACGACTTGGATGATCCGCAACGGAGATATGAGGTCTACGATGAAGCAGGAGTAGGATTTGGAAAGACTCAGAGCCATAACATGGAACCAACGCTGTAGCGGGAGCGCCGTTCGGGGAACACCGAAATCGCTCGGACGGGAAAACCACACATAACATGATCGATCACCTCTTCGGGAATCGCATGTGCAGAACAACCAGACGCGGAGGGTGGCAGGCTACGACCTCGGGGTCTTCGGGGGCGAGAGGAGAGTAGTATCCTTAGGTCGGGCGTGTCCCCCTACAAGCAGATTTTGGAGGAAGCGTGCAACATATCCAAACCGTGTATGTAAACATAGCCAAACATGTCAAACAAACATCGTCCCCACACTATGCTTTTGACTGCTTTTGAATATTCCTCCTGTAGATCGGGAGCGGTCAAGAGGGGGGGGAGTGCAAATCATGACAGGCGGCATGTGCGCGGCCCAGCGGGGGGGCCAGGGACGTAATGAAAATAAGAAGAGGCGCCATGAGATCTGGGGAAATATCATGGCCCACGCCATGATATCCACTCCCCCTAGTCATCCACCCCCCAAGTAGAGGGACGTGCCCGAGTTATCCATAGCGTCTAATCGTCGAGGGCGCGCGGGAGCTCCCGCGCGGCTCAGGTCTTGTAGGCCCCCTTGGGCAGCACGAAGCCGCTGGGCAGGTCGGGCGCCCGGCGGTCCAGCTCCAGGCCCCGGGGGACCTTCAGGAGGGCTGGGGCCCCGGCGGCCTCCTCGCCCTCCTCCTCCTGCTCGCCCCCTCCTCCTCCTCCTCCTCCTCCTCCTCCTCGCCCCCTCCTCCTCCTCCTCCTCCTCGCCCCCTCCTCCCCCCTCCTCCTCCTCTCCTCTCTCCTCCTCCCTCCTCTTCTCCTCCTCCTTCCTCTCCTCCTCGACCATCTTACTCCCCGCCCTCCTCCTCCTCCTCCTCCAGCTCCTCCTCCTCCTCCTCGTTGCCCTCCTCCTCGCCCTCCTCCCCTCTGCACCACCCTCCTCTCTAGGGCCCGCAACGGCCCTCGAGGGAGCAGCGAGGGAGCAAGTGTCCACGGCACCTGCCCTGCCATCGTCCGCCGCCGCCGCCGCCGCCGACCCCCTCCCCAGACAGCCGAGGGCATTGTCTTTCGCCTGCGCAGCCCCAGAGGGGTCCCCAACCCTTTCCCGGGGACAGCTTTCCGCCCCGGATCCACCATTGATGGTCCTGGGGCCCGAAGGACGGGCCCTGGAGGCCTGGTCCACCCCCTCCGCTTGAAAAGGGGGGCGTCCCTCGACCCTCCCTTCTTGTCGGGCATGGGGGCCTCAGGGACGCTCCCGCCTTGGCCCCCATCGGCCCTCGAGAGAGCAGCGAGAGCATGGCACTGCCATCGTCCGCCGCCGCCTCCCCCCGGACCACCGACGTCATGATTGTCCACAGCGCGGATACCCGGTGGTCTGGACCCCTTGTCCAGGACCGTTTGCTCCTCCTGGGGGCCATTGGATGACCCCGGGGCCCGGCGAGGGCCCCAGGCGCTGAGGGTTACCGAGAGCCTCCCGCCGCGATCCCTCCGCGACGCGCGGGTGACGTCAGGATCCCACTGCCCTCCCTCCCACTCCTCCTCGTCAGGCTCCGCCTCGCCTCCGCCTCCGCCTTCTCCTCGCCCTCCTCCTCCTCCTCCTCCTCCTCCTCCTCCTCCTCCTCCTTCTCCCTCTAGGGGGGGCCTCGGGGAAGCAGGGCGGGCCCCACGGCCCCGGCGGCTCGGTCTGGGCCGACAGCGCCCGCAGCTGCTCCACCTTGGGGGCGGGGGGGGGGAAGGGCGCCCGCGAGCAGCTGCGGCCAGCTTGCGGGAGCCCAGGGGTGGGCAGGGCCTTAGTGGGCCCTGGAAACGACAGGGCCGTTTTTTTACCGGTTCCGTTTTGCAGTTTTTCCCAACCATCCTGTGGTGTTGGGTCCTCGTTTTGAAGAAACGGTCCCCGCGTTCCTCCTCCCTCCTCCCATCAGCATCATCATCATCATCATCATCATCATCATCATCATCATCATCATCATCATCATCATCATCATCATCATCATCATCATCATCATCATCATCATCATCATCATCATCATCGTCATCACCCACCATCATCGTCATCATCACCATCATCGTCACACCTCTCACACGCTTCGTGGCCCCATAGGGAGCTCCACCGAAGGCCCCAGTGCTGCCGCCCGCATGCGTCAGCCACACCCAATTCGGCATACCCCTCACACGTTTCGTGGCCCCATAAGGAGCTCCACCGAAGGCCCCAGTGCTGCCGCCCGCATGCGTCGGCCACACCCAGTTCGGCACACCCCTCACACGTTTCGTGGCCCCATAGGGAGCTGCACCAAAGGCCCCAGTGCCGCCGCCCGCATGCGTCAGCCACACCCAATTCGGCACACCCCTCACACGCTTCGTGGCCCCATAGGGAGCTCCACCGAAGGCCCCATGGCTGCCGTCCGCATGCGTCCCGCACACCCATTTCGGCACACCCCTCACACGTTTCGTGGCCCCACAGGGAGCTCCACCGAAGGCCCCAGTGCTGCCGACCGCATGCGTCGGCCACACCCAGTTCGGCACACCCCTCACACGTTTCGTGGCCCCATAGGGAGCTGCACCAAAGGCCCCAGTGCCGCCGCCCGCATGCGTCAGCCACACCCAATTCGGCACACCCCTCACACGCTTCGTGGCCCCATAGGGAGCTCCACCGAAGGCCCCATGGCTGCCGTCCGCATGCGTCCCGCACACCCATTTCGGCACACCCCTCACACGTTTCGTGGCCCCACAGGGAGCTCCACCGAAGGCCCCAGTGCTGCCGACCGCAAGCGTCCCGCACACCCATTTCGGCACACCCCTCACACGTTTCGTGGCCCCATAGGGAGCTCCACAGAAGGTCCCAGTGTGTGTGCCCGCATGCGTCCCCCACACACATTTCGGCACACCCTTCACACGTTTCGAGGCCCCATAGGGCGCTCCACCGAAGGTCCCAGTGGGTGTGCCCGCATGCGTCCCGCACACCCATCTCGGCACACCCCTCACACGTTTCGTGGCCCCAAAGGGAGCTCCACCGAAGGTCCCAGTGGGTGTGCCCGCATGCGTCCCGCACACCCATTTCGGCACACCCCTCACACGTTTCGT